>BRZM01000031.1:0-18721 GCA_033238685.1 Lates japonicus
TGTGAGGCACTGGTGGCCTGCAGCAGGGCACCCAGGGCACCCACACGGCCGCAAGCTGATGCCAGGTGAAGAGGGGAGCGGCCCCTGATGTCCCTCACACACACACTGGCCCCCCGCTGGAGGAGGGCCTCCACACACTCCTCCTGGCCTGTCACTGACTATGTGCAAATTAAAAAGTGGAAAACATCAGAAATGATAAATAAATATATATTATAATAAAACTTAAAAAGTAATGTTAGTGGGGGTGTGTGAATGTCTCACCCCTCGGTGTAGTGCCGTCCTTCCCCAGCGGTCCTGATTCTCTACACTGGCTCCTTGACTGAGCAGAGAGTACACACACTCTGTGTGTCCGTTCAGCACTGCCAACATCAGAGGAGTCCTGTATACAGGGTGGAAATACGACAGTTATTTTATTTAGTGTTTGGATTCAATAAGTTAAAGTAATATACACAAAATAGTAGCATAATAAACTCTGTGAAAGCCTCAAGCCTAAGCCATTTTGTCTACGCACACACATACACACTCACTGTCCGTTGGTGTCTTGTACGTCCACATTTATGCGTTGGTCGTTGTTGCTCATGAGCAGGCGCAGGCACTCTGGGTGGCCATTCATAGCTATGGCAGACAGACACACACATGCTGGGGCATAACTCACTGTTCTAAAGCAACAACACGGTTTTGCATTTTACAAGCCAGAAAAGAAACCTCGTTCAATGTGATGTGAAGGTGCCACTTGCGTATGTACCTGCAGCGTGTATGGCTGTCTTTTTGTGTGTGTAGTCGTGGGTCATGGGTGAGGCGCCATGGTGCAGCAGCAGGGAGACACACTCCTGATGACCCCTGGAGCAGGCCAGGCTGAGGGGGGTCCGACCCTCTGGGCTGCGAACGTCCACATCCAGCAGGGATGACAAGAGGACCTCTAATGCTCCACAGTGTCCATGGTAAGCCTGGAGGAACCAAGGACACACACAGTTTATTTAAAAGCACTGGTAATGTACCTATTCACAGATGGACAGATAGAAAAAATGGCAGAGACAGAGAAATCCTGGGTCTGACAAACCCTTGAACTTACCGCCAGATGCAGAGGGCTGACAGGCGCCTGGTTCTCTGAGTCACTCAGGATGTCCGTTCCTGATGTCTCCATTAACTGAAATAGAGAGATGGTTCATATATTACTCATCTCAGATTCAGGTTTGCACATATGGCAAATCATTGCCTCATTGCTCAGAAATTAAGCCATGGTCACACCGCTCCCTGTGCTCCAAATTTACTGCAAGACAATAGGATGTAACTACACAGGAGACTCTGTAAATGTGTGTGCCATGAAGAGTTTGATATTAAATAAAATGTTTTTTTTCTGAGATGCATACAAGCTTGACTCAATTATTATCTGACCAGCAACACGACAGGAGGTTTCACAGTTTCTCCATTTGCCCAGCAGAGGGAGCTACTTACAAAGAATCACTGTAAGTTCTAAATGGGTAACAGAGAGTGACGTAAGTTTCTTTGCTTACCACATCAAGAGGTGTCTCACTTGCCATCTAAAAGAAACAAAGATTGTTAATTATACTATGACAAGTGTAGTTTTCACTGCAATTACAAAGTCTTTTAACATATGAAAGTGATCTGATTTAATTTGCATATTTTTTCAGGTTTTATGCCTCTGTGTAGGGCATGCAACATTTTCACTCAGTGTGGTAGTTGTACACACCAGTTCCAGGCAGAGTGTGCGTCCGTAGGCTGAGGCATAATGCACAGCGCTGTAACCCTGTTTGTCTCTCACTGCTGGATCAGCATCGTTCCTCAACAGGTACTCCACACACCTGACAGAAGAGAATTGTTTTTGTTTTAAACAAAGGCCTTCATCTGACACCAAGGACTCTTTGATACTTAACTTTAAATGACATCAGTTAGTAGAACTTACTTTCCATCAGTGTCAGCAGCAGCAGCATAGTGCAGTGGGCTGCAGCCTCTCTGGTCCAGCTCATTGATACTTGCCCCGGAGCCCACCAAGGCAAACACACACTGGTAGTTACAGTTGGCTGATGCATAGTGTAATGGAGTCCTGCGAAGGTCAGAGAACCAAAGTTATTTATGCCAGTGAAGACGTCATACTCTCCGTCTACTTGCCACAGTGTTTACCAATATTTTCAACCCTTATTTTATTTCTATTCCATGCACTCTTAGAATTGACCTACATGCTTGGCTCACCTTCCAAAGTTGTCTTTCCTGTTAAAGTCTGCTCCAATGTTTAACAGCAGGTTCAGACACTCCAGGTTCCTGGTTGGAGAGACAGTTGATGTTTAGTTCACATACAAACCTTTCGCAATCAGGACTAAAAATGAAACAACAATAAGGCGGTAAGCAAGAATAATGACTCACCCTCCAGCTGCAGCAGCATGTAGACAGGTCCTCCCAAAGTCGTCAGGGGTGTCTATGTCAAACCCTGCGCAAAATATGTAATCAGCATCAATTTGGATGTCAGCTGGGTGATTGCAGCAACAAGAATGGTGTCAGCATTAATGTTACCTGAGGACAGCAGCTTCCTACAGCAATCTGAGAAGCCGCTGAGAGCTGCCAGGTGTAGAGGGAACATCCCGTGAATGCCTTTCCTGAAAAGATAAAAGGCACAGAAGACAAGTCATTACAGGACATGATGGGTAAAGTCTGAGCGTAGGTGCATTTTTGATGACAGAAAGAAAACAAAAAGAGGAATGTTTAACCATCTCTAGTCATCGTATTGTTCTTTTTTTGTGCTTCTTAATACCAAAGCACATATTAAACTGAGTGGGAAGATAGACAGATGGTTGAATGTCAATTGTTACTAACTTGGCGGTGCAGGCTCCATGTTTGATGAGTGCTGTGATGATGAGCTCATGGCCATAGCGGGCAGCGATGTGAAGTGCAGTGTTTCTGCTCTTGTCCTCGCAATCAATCTCAGCTCCTATACACACGTCAATAAAAAGTTAGATATGTGTGTATTTACATTAAAACAACATGAGACAATCAGCAAGAGTCCAGATTATTTTGCATATTGTGCAAGATACAATATGTAGCACATTTACAGACATGCAAACTGATTTGAATTGAGGCATGAAGCAGACACCACACTGTAGGGACTCTCACCATTTTGAATGAGGGCCTGAGAGCAGGAGAACCTTCCATGCGTAGCTGCCATGTGGAGGGGAGTCTTACCATCCTTACTCTGGACAGATGGAGGGAGAGACAAAGACAGACAAAGACATGATTCTGATTTTCTGAATAAAGCCTAAAGTACATATCAGTGTTGCAGTAGAGTGCCAATGTAGGCAGCTGACTCAATTGTGAGTCTAAAAAGCTTATAATGAGCAGAAGCCATCCTAAACTCCTTGTGGACCGCACACACACACATATTCCCGGAGCAGCTTGCAGCCTCAGGGAGCCACCCCCTCCTCCTCCACCTTCCATATGGCCTTGCATCTTGAGGCTGTGAGGACCCAATATCAGTTTCCATCACTGCTACCAAAGTGTTAACAACACTGTCACTTAAACTTTCCACTAGATGCTTAGCAGCGTACGCACTGGTAAGAGCTGAGGACACAGGCTCTCACTCACTCCAGCTCTATCACTATCAAGCAATCACTGTTTGTGGGCTAAATGTGTGTGTCACAGTGTGAAAGCGTGTGAAAGTGTATCTGTATACGAACACACCCGCATGTTGATGTGAGCTCCGTGGGCTAGCAGCAGCTCCTGGCACAGCGCTCCCTGGCGTGAGGAGGAGGCAAAGTGGAGAGCAGAAAACCCTCTCTCGTTCACCTGAAGCGAGGCACAAAATAACCCACTTAAATACACATACAGTGACCACGAACATACTATCTCGCACAGACAGACGCACACACACCTGGTTGACATTGGCCCCCGCCTCGATAAGCTCACTGACCACCACGTCCTGTCCATTGTAACAGGCCAAATGGAGTGGGGTGTTACCATAGGCATTCACCTCGTTCACCTACGCAAAGAGAGAATCTGTGTTTATGTATGATTTTTCAGGAACATGGTGTAAGATGATTTAGCAAGGTTCAAGGGTCATTAAATACAAATGAATAACATTGCTAGTGCATGATGTGTACTGACGTGGACCCCCAGGCTCAGCAAGTAGTGCACTGTGCTGCTCATGCCACTGGAGGCGGCTGCATGGAGTTCGGTGTAGGCCTTCTTGTCCTTACAGTCGACCTCAGCTCCACTGGCGACCAATAACTTCACCACCTCCAGGTGACCTGAAACAGAGAGAATGAGATGAGACAATTTCAGCCCAGCCGAGACAATCCACCCTGTCCTGCTGATTGAATTGACAACAAAAAAAAAAAACATATTACTGTAGTCTTACCCATGTAGGCTGCCCAGTGGATGGCTCTCCTGTCCTTCTTGTCAAATGCGTTAATGTTGGCTCCTCTGGACAGCAGCAACTTCACCATCTGTCACACACAAAAGCAAATGAATTAGGTGCTGTTGGATGTTTGTCAGTGTGTGTGTGTGTATGAGAAAAAGTGACCAACCTCTACGTGTCCACTGAAGGCAGCGTGGTGCAGGGCAGTGCGCCCTGCCCGGTCAGACACGTTGACGTTGCTGAGCAGCGGGACCAAAGCCTCGGCGCAGCGCACTGCCTTGTTGCTAGCTGCTACGTGGAGCGGCGTCTGCCAGTTCTTGTCCCGAGCGTTCACGTCTGCGCTGTGCTTAAGCAACACAGCCACCGCATTCTGGAGGGAGAGGGAGTGAGGGTCAGGGTGTGCAGACAGAGGGTCTGTTTTCTAATATGCCTCAGCGTTCTAACAAAGTGCAGGCCGGTGCGTGCAGGTGGGTGTATGTGGGAGGTTATAAAAGTCTTTGCTATTCTTAGGGGGTTTTCATGCCGACAATAGCAGTGAGGAGAAACTACGCAAGGGGCTATGTTAGTGTGGGCATGCTGCCCGGGACCAGGCAGAATAGGTAAAGACATTTTGAGGGCTTATCAAACACCAACACGCTTGTGTCTGTTTGCCCCTTTAAGGCCATAAATCTGTCAAATTTATCACAGCAGCAATAATATTCTCCTGGTATGTGTGCTTGCAGTGCTAATATCACTGGGAAAGTCCACTTAGAAGGGCTGAATCTCAAACAGGGGTTTATCTAAGGTATGAAAAGCTCTAATAATTTATTGTTTCCGTGCATTTTCATTACTTGTGACAAAAAACAGTTACAAGAAGAAGAGTCTCCCAGGGTACACATAAGTGTGTGTTTGTGTCATGTGTTACCTCACTACAGGAGGCGACAGCTCGATGAAGAGGAGTCAACCACTTGTTATCTTTGGCATTAACACGGGCTCCTTGGATGAGAGAAGGAGAGTGTGAGAGAGAGAGAGACATCAGAGAAATGTGTCAACAGCGGAAGACATAGCAAAGACAAACAACGTCCACTCATTGAAAGATACGCTGAAGGCCCAAGATAACTAAATGAGAGTGTGAAAAGCAAAAACATCAAACTAATCGTTTAAAAAGGATTTTTACACAACCTATGGGAAGTGGGTCTTGTGAGTCAACAGTGCCTGGAAGATATAAAACTCCCCATGATCCTCTTTGGCACAGCCTGGGGGTTAAAATAGCCCTGAAGCTGCACCTGTTGCTATCTCCTCACATTATTGAGAAACACCGAACACACACACGACACACACACACACACACTCACACACACATCTTCCCTTCCGCTCTACTCCTGTGTTACGACAGAGATGGCCCCACCTCCTGACGTGCTCAGCTGACTTCACAGAAAGCCAAGCCGGCACAGACCCTATCAGATGATTTGATAAATCACAAGAAATGTCACCAGTGACCGAGAGAGCTCATGCGCTGACACACGCACATGGAGACTAACGAGGCAACAGCATGTAAGGATGAGAGAGATGAGGAACATGCAGTGGCTTTGAAGGGTTTAGGAAAAGCACAGAGCAGGATGGAAGGAGGATAAGGTAATCTGAAAGTAAAATGAAGGGTGATAAATAAATGTTTAAATGCACGAGGAGAGGTAATATGGATTTGAAGATGAAACTCACTGCCAAATAAATGCATAGTGGTTGCTGACAGTCAGTGTGGATGGATGAGTAAGCTTTCAAGTAGAATTGATACCAGAGGTGGACAAATATTAGGTGGAAATGAAATCGAATAGATGGCTGTACAGACTGCAGGCCAGCAGAGGGTTTACCTGAGAGGATGAGCAGCTCGATGATCTCAGCGTCTCCCAGGTAGGCTGCGGCATGCAGAGGCGTCCGCTTCTCATTGTCCTGACAGGAGATCCCAGACCGAGAAGAAAACACTGATCAAACTAGAGCATCGTTTCTCTTTTTCATACAGACATGAGCCTTGAAACACATGCTCATGGGCGAAAGCATACATCACATGAACAAAATCCATAGACCTAACGCTATTGCAGACCACAAGAAACATGAGACTAGGGCCACAAAGGGGGGAAAATGTCCTTCATCTGTTTCACTTGTGTTCTTCACTTTGCTCCATCACTCCACTACACCCTGCTACCCGCACCCCCACCTCTCCCCCGCTCTCTCTCTACCCAGTGCAGCAGAGAGCAATCAGCAAAGTGGGGCTATAAACAAATGTCATGTGACTGCAATTGGCCTGGGCCAGTGTTGCTGACTCCAGGAGGACTCAGTGTGATGACCCCAGCACTATAGACCAACAGAAAGACAGAAGCACAGAGAGAAAAACAAAGACTAGAAATATATATATATTAAGAGAGACAAGGGAGAGATAGAGAAAGTGATGGGAGGAAAAAAAAGGAGAGAGATATCAGGTGAAGGCTGTGTCCTTAAACCATTGGGGAAGGTAGAGCGTTATGAACAGTTCATGTGTCCTGCGCTAGTTGACAGCTATATAAAATGGGGAGGGTAAGAAGCTGCTGGAAGGCACTCTCAGTCAGTCAGTCGATCGATGGCAACCTAGATCAATCATAGCCTGCTGGCTGACTGCTGTTCTCCCTGGAGTTGTTTCTATGTCATGGTGTGTGTGTGTGTGTATGAATGTGTAAGCCACAGGGGCGCAATCAGAACAAAAACTTATATATTGGGAGAAAATCTGGGGAAATAGCAAGAAGAGTGTGACTTACCTGAATGTTGACATCCTCTTTCTTGAATATGAGAGAGCGAACCTCATCTGGGTCCACGTTGAAGATAGCTCTTAACAGAGACGGCTGCACAGATGGAAAAAAAAAAAGAAGAAGAGGAAATGCTGATGCACATTACTACATCCTTGATTTGCAAGGCAGTAATTTTCTATGCTGACACTGTGTTATCAGTTAGAGTTATGAGAGGTACAAATGGGAGAGTCTCACACACACAGACACTATAATCCTGAGCTGGGAGAGAGCCATAGGTCACAAATGGCTATATATCACGCATTTGTTTATGACAGTAGCAGCTGCAGCATACAGCACATAAACACACGGATGCGTGCGTGCACTGTTGCGTAAAGGTTTGAGTCTGTCTGTGAAGGGCTGAAGCCATGTGGTGCGAGGCCGCTTGATAAAAACGTAAGAAGAGATGTAAAAGACAAGTGGAATGTGGGAAAACATGACAGGTTGTCTATAATACAAATGCATTTCTTCTTCCCCACAACTATTTATTAGGGCAAATTAATGTTCTTAAGAAGAGTTGTCAAATTTCCCTAGAACCAGGAAGCTGCAAATGAATAAAAGACACAAACACCCTGGGTACACCTCTTTTACCATCTCTCACTTTAGTTTAATTTATGTTGATCTGTTTGTGTGTTAATATAAACAGCTGGCATGAGCATGAACGCATGGTGCCGCCTGATACTGAGTGAGATTTGTAAACAGTGTTGCTCAGCAGTCTTCATAAACCTTCAAGAGGCAACAAAAGAGCACGAGACCACTCAAATTAAAGGTTAAAGGAAGTAACACTATATTAAGCTCACTGGACACTCAGTTCAAAATACAGTTCTCTCAAGATGTTTTTACACCAAGATAAAGATAGGTAAGATTAACTTTATTAATTCCACGCAGGGGAAATTTGCTAAATTTTCTATTTGTTTTCTTCCTGACCTTTGTTTTATCTTGGACAACAAAGAGACCTTGATGTTAAAAACAAAAGTGAAACTAACTCATCTACAACAGAATAATTTTGGTCTGTATTTTGTATGTTTTCCTACATCATATTAAAGAATACAAGCTCTGTTATTTTTACATGAATCTCTGGAAATTACGGAAACATTTTATTACAGACACAGCTGATATTTGGTATTACAGTACATATAAACAGCAATATCATGACCTGCTAGTTACTGTGACCATTATTGTAGATCACTTTTTGTAGCTTACCGACAAAATTCACTGTAAGCAGTGTTAGTGTTTTTCTTTGTGGTGCAACATTATTGGAAATGCACTGACAAACTAAACAAACATAAGAACACTAACATCATGATGCACACTTAAGGGAGGTCGTAACTGCCATTCTCTATTTTGCAATTGAAATACTGTGTCTGTCTCACTGCCAAACTTTTTTTCACATATGCACCCTCTACCCCACTAAGAGCTGCTGAGGTAAAGTGAGATTGAAGACATGCCATTCAGTACTATATAAGCACTATGATGTGAACCTGCTAGTTACTCTCAGGCTCTCTCTGCTCCCCATCCCTCTCTCATTTCGTCCCAACTAAAAATAAGCGGGGCTGTCAGGCATGTCGGCATCTGTCTCATGCCTGTTAAAACTGATGAACACTGAAACTATGTCAAAGATCGGAGAAGGTAGACACGGACTGAGAGCAAAAACCCTGTCATCAAAGCCGGAACATCTTCCCTGGCTTTCCCTCCCTCTCAGTGTAAACTTCAAAGAGCAGCCTTCAGAGAATGAAAAGGATTATTAACATGTTTCAGTGGTAGGCTTGCCCTTTATACAGCCAACACTGGAGACTACAAAGGCCTAGGCTTTCCTGATAATCTATACAAACCAGCAGTCATCTCATATGGCAGAGCAACATTGGTGATTATATTGGTGCTATATTTAGCAATGGACGACATGTGTTGGCCGTGCATTGTATTTTAATGCAGTGGACGTGTAACTATGCACTTCAGCACAGGTTTAAACTTCAGAGCGGGTACACTATGAGAAGTGCAGTAGCCTGTTTTAAGCCCCAGTGAATGCTGTCATCTACACAAAAACTACATATGAGCCTTAAATGTGGCAAAAACACAAATTCAACAGACCCGAATTCAATCAATAGAGAACCAAACAGAAGAGCCCATCTCACCTTGTCCTCCTGAGCAGCAGCCCTTCGAGAGGCATGATGGGATCTGCGGTCTGGGGATGATTTGGGCCGAGGAGGTGGGGGTGAAGAAGAGGACTCATCCTCCTCCACCTCCTCCAGCACCACGACGTACACACACGGCTAGCCCGTTCCGACCGCATCAGGAACACTCACACACACACACACGCACATACCCCGACACAATCACTTTCACGCGCACACGTTAATACGCAGTGTTCCCTCTTACATACGTGCACAATTCAGGAGCACAGGGGTCATCAATAAATCCCATAAACAGAGTGATTTCCTCGTAAACAAACAGTGCACATCTTCATGTAAAATCCAATGTGAAATCCAGCTCTGTCCTCTATCTGTCAGTGTTGCTTTGCTGCATGTCTCCTCTCTCCTCCTCTCCTCTGTCATCTCTCTCACCCACACTCGCACTCTCTGTGAGCAGCAGTAGCGGCGGAGGCAGCCGGGAATTCCTCTGCGTAATGGTGGCGGTAAGCGGCATGCGGCAGAATGAGCTTGGGCTGCCTAGCAGCACACAGGAAGCTACATATCCTCACTGCTGTGCTGCAGCCAGGAAAACACACACACACACACTGGATACAAACACACACACACTCACACACAGACCCTGTGATTAGCACAGATGGGGGCCGAAGCACTCAATGTATGTGTGGGTATGCATCGCTCGTTTCAGGCAGACTGCTGAAGCCAGCTCTTTCAGAAGAGGAGACAGAGAGAGGGGGGGGAAAGAGGGAGAGAGAGAGAGAGAGAGAGAGAGAGAGAGAGAGAGAGAGACAGAGACAGAGAGAGACAGAGAGAAGGGAAGGGGAGGGGTGTAATTGTAGGCAGGTACCTAGGGCACTACAACACACAAAGAAACCTGAAGATGAATGGAGCAGAGGACAAAGAGGGGGCACAGGACAGCACTAGGTGTCAACTGATTACAGACAGTTGACTGAGAAACAAGATCACTCAAAAATATAATATTTACAGAAACAGAAATACAGGGGGAAGAGTTAAACACAAAAGGGAAAAAACACAGGATATACTGGACCAAAAGGACAGTCAAGGCCCTATTTTGATACCTAATTGTTATCATGTCCCGTCCTGTAGTGTAATAACAAAAGTGGAAGTAGAAGTTTCACAGTAGAGATGCAGCACTACTGATTGTTTATTGAAAACCTTGCTACCCTCAGCAAACAATGCAAGGCAATCTAAAAAAATGTAACCCACATAGCATGGTACAAGCGAAACCACATGCACTACAATGTTGTGTTGTTTTTAGAATTTGCTAAATGAGATTTTACTGGTCTGTATCTTCATAAAGTTGGTGCTAAAATAGAGGTGGCCTTTCCCTCTAAATGTGAGAGAATAAAAGAAAATGGATACCAGATCAGTGTATGTGTTTTCGTGTGTGTGTTCTAGTATCGGTGGCATAGCTTCAAAAGTTCCCATCTCCTCATTATAAAACTGGAACAAACTGGCTTTGCCAGAGAATGTGAGGGTAGCTAACAAGACCAGTCTGTGCGTGCATGTCTGTGTGTGTGTGTCTCAGTCTCCTTCATATTCAACACAGATCCTAAAAAGAGCAATCTTGCCAAGCCACACAACCCCATTAACTCAGAGGGAGGGACGGAGCAGCTAGGGAGGACGAATGAGAGGGAGAGATTCATTTGGACGGAGCCTTTCTGTAAGCCAAAGTTTTGAGTCTAATGGACTTACCATTTATAAATATGAAACACAGCTACAATCTTTCTGTTCCTACAGTAATCGAAGTTGACGTTACAGATTTGCATCAAAGGCACAGATAAAGAATGATGTTTGGGACTCAAAGGATATAAACAAACAACCAATGTTTTGTCTATCCCACTTGCTAGCACTGGGGTATTCTCAGCAGCACAGCCCAAAGATGTTTACAGAGCAGATTTGTTGCCATTTGCCAAACAGAAATGAGCCTTTCTGTGATCTGTTTGTGTATTCATGCGGGTTTAAAGATGTAATCAGGACTGAAAAGGCTGGAAAGCCATGGAGTAGGCTGGAAAACTTTTACGTAGAGAGTGAGCAACAGGAAAACAACAATGAACATAATAAGAACAGTCTAACAACAAAAAGTGAGAAATCGAATCTGTAATGTGCTGGACATGTTTTCATTAGGCAGGCGGAGATCAAATGACTGCTCCGTTAATGCTGAGCTGGTGCTCGCATAGCAATGGGAAACTAGGAGAAACATACAGAAGGCGAACAAGAGGATGCTGGCATAATATTATCACAAAGACACAAACAAAATTACAGTGGTGCCTACGAGCTTCACTTCACAAGAGAGTACCAACGTGACGGCACGCATGTGTGAGTGAAAGTATGCAGGCTAGCGCTGACCTCTGCTGTGACCCTGCAGCAGGATGCACTGTGCATAATGTAATCCTAGCCCCGAAACACAAAGGCCACCACGTGTGGGTGTGGGTGTGTGTGTGTGCGTCTGCCGGGACACATGCTCACACAGACAGCAGCAATGAAGATGCTGACATCCAGAGATTTCACAGCTTATAAAGACCAAGAGAGGGTGATCTGTAGTAAAGCTTCTCTATCATGACATGACATGTATGGTATGCGCACTCTGACCACAATTACATGCTATCCATTGAATTGAATTCTTTAACTGTTTTGAGGATATGTCGCAAACACCACATAGATCTGAAGTCAAGTAAATTGTGACAAAGTGGCTTCATCCTCATGACACTTTTGTAGAAGGCTCTACTTTTCACTCATTTAAAATTATTTCCAAACAATATATAATTGTAGTCTATGTATTTAGCTATTGTATGGCATTTGATCTTCTCTTTAGGTGACATTTTTATTAAGTTTGGTGATCTCTGATGACCACGTATTGTATCCTAATGGCGGCCTGGTCCATTCAGTCTGTCTACTAGTAAAACCACAGTCATGATGATTCATTTAATGGATAAGCCAGACAGTAAAAAAACTGGGACCCATAGCATTTGCTCTGTATGTATACTGTACACATTTTACATGTGCACAAACACAAACAAGATGTTACATGGTGCTTAGAGGCCCTTCAGATACCATCCATTAACAGCATACGGCTGATGTACATCTGAAAAACCCTGGTCAAGTTAACACACAAAAACCTACAACACTCACTCTTGTATGCTTGACCTTGTGTTTTCTTTGTATGTGTTCTCTTAAATGTCTTTTCCATCCCTCTCCTCAGGCAGCACCATAGCCCTCCTAAGCGACATGGTGCCCTCTAGAGGACAAACAGAAGCCCTGGCCAAAAGTGACACTCGCTCCCATCTCCAGTCCTGCCCCTTGTCATTGTGACTATTTTTGTCCCTTTGTCCATTTCTCTGTCAGCAAGCACTACAGAGAACAATGGAGAATAGAGAGGGGGATCTAATCACATACACTCTTCCGTTCGTGGAATGACTGTCGAATGCCCGGAAGACTCGTCAGTCCAGGACAGGCCACAGAGCTGCACAATCACTGACCCACTTTGAAGTTTTACCCAACTCCAGAGTTGCAAAATACTATCTTATTATAACCATTTAGGCCACTTCTGGACCAACACATAATCGGATTTCTAAACACGTCAACCATAATAACTTCCATAACAATCATTTTCATTTAATTATGGCCTTATTACTATTCTATGAAATTACTGATTAACCATTTTGAGTATAAAATGTAATAAATAATGCCAAACGCCCATCACAAACTAGTCTTGACATTGTAAGTTTTGTCTCATTAACAGTCACAAAACAAATGCAGTACAATTGCAATGATATGAAAATATGATGTCGAAAAAGCTGAAGCCAAGGAATATTTTGCAATTTTACTTGATGCTTAGAATGATTCATAATTTCAAAGACATCCAATGTTCTGTTCAAAGAAACATATAGACATAAACTGGACTTAAGTATTTGTTAATTCCCTTTAGTAGCTCTCTTTAGTAGTTTGAGTAGCTCCTTCAGTAACAGACTGCTGCATCTGCGGTGCAAGAAGGAGCGCTACCACAGGTTATTTATTCCAACAGCCATCAGACTGTACAACACCAGTCTGACCCAACAATAAACCTGCACTCTTTATTTGCACATACTTTTTCATCTACCTGACTGATTATCACCATTTTCCTATATTACAAACTGCACATTTATGTTTATTACAGTTTTTAATGCTCTTTTTTTAACCCTTCTGTGCCTTTTTTATATTATATTATATTGTTATCTTTTCTTTTTCTATTTTCAGTCTTGTTTCTTGCTGCTGTAACGTAAATTTCCCACAAGTGGAATAAATAAAGTCTATCATATCTTATCTTAAAATGTCATACAGCACACAATGTCACCTCGATGTGATTAGCTGCTGGAAAAATGGTTATTTCACTGACAAAATATTAAAATAACTGACTATAATAACAATGATGACATCAACTACTTTATTACTGATGAATGTGTCTGATGCCCACTTCAATGCCCTGGGAATGACTGCCTTTAGTTCCCTGCAGTGTTCACAAGAGCCGATTTGAGCCTGTGGATAGTGTCTGATTCATGAACTCAGCTGGAGACTTCGGTGCCAGCACCACCTGCTATTTTAGTCTGACAGCCTTTCTTATCTCCAGCAACAGGTGACTGTCCACAGCTGCCCCGGGGAGAGACTGTGCTGGGGGCTCAAACAGACAGCTGACAAAGTAGGCTCCCGGGATAGAAAACAAAAATCATCGGCCCGCAGTTAGTTAACTCGTAAATATCAAATCCAATTCGAGGTAAAACGTTTCACCAACTTTACGCCAATAGCCTTACAATGGAGTAACACCATACTCGTCTTACATGAGTTCAAGTTTCGAAGTAACATTAGCTCAGCAAGGGAGTTAGCCTAGCTATCCAGCTGTGCTCACCAGTCCATCACCACCAGAGACAAACATATAGCAACAGTTTAAAAAAAACACCGAAGAGCAACTGTGTTACCGCTAATCTGACATGAACCTGGTTGTTTTAACGGAACTAAATTAACGTAAGACAACAGATGACGTTACGTTAGCACGGTTTCTACGTTAACTGGTTGTCCGTTTGCTGGTTACTGCTAGCTGGTTAGCTAACATGTCAGATGTCAGTTGATTTATCAGTAAGAACGATAGCAATAAGCAACATTAGCATAGCCACGCTACATTTATTTTCACATTTTCATTTAAGTATCAGACTGTTTTAGGTCGCAACATACACTTGGCTTTTTAATGTTAGTAAAGTTAAGCTATCAGTAGGATGACCAGTCAATGTGTCATGGTGTTGACTGGTTACATGTAAACACTTAAACAAACTAGCGTCAGTCCGTTTTACGAGAAATGACACCAGCGAGTTAACTTGACGTTAAATGTCAGCTAGCCATGTAGGTGAGGTTACCTGGTCTTGTATCTTCAACACAGCCATGTTCCTCGTGCAGAACCAAAAGGAGGCAGCAACTCGTCCGAGAGTTACTGGAAATTAACCGGGAGGTGGTGGGGTGGGGGGACTGGATGAGGACAGACTCTCCTGAGCGGAGTCAACCGGTGCTACTTCCCCCTTCTTCCTTCCTTCCTACCATGGACAAACTCACCGCATCATGGGACAGAGATGACAAAACGGGAAAGTTTAGCCAGAAAACACACTCAAGTCAACGAGCTGCATTCAGCACGATACCCAGCTCACACTGTCTGACCGAAGTTCCCAACACTTTCATTGACATATAACCACTAGACCTGTAGTGCTCTTACAAGGACACGGATATTTCCTGCTTCTATATACAATGACAAAGATCATATAAGTCCAGTTTCAGATAGATACTGTTAATATAATTTCAAATACTAGGTAGAAACACCAGGAACTGATAATTACTCCAGGGTAGTATGGAGGTTATAGCCTTTTAAAGCTGATTATTTTGATTATTTATTATAGTTAGAAAAAGATACATAATTCCTTGAACTTGAATATAGACCACGTTTCATAAGGCCCAGGAGCTGATGTTTACTGCACTATATTTACATCAGTTAATGGTAAAATCTACTTGTTGCAGTATCCATCTAAACCTTTTCACTTTCAAACAGCTGATTTATGAAAAAACGGCACAGAAATCTGACTGTAAAGTTTTTTAAAAATGTATTAGAAGTTAAGCTGATAAAATTGTATGATATGAATATAATGATATACAATAAACAGTAAATATTAGCACACTGCCCCACACTATGACTGTGTCATTTGTCTCATCACCACAACACTGGGCTGTCGTCTCACACTAAATAGATTTTACTGTTGTGGATCAGATTCCAATAATCACAGCAGCTTTTGATGCATTTATGACATCTGTAGGATTTCACCCATCTGTGGTTTTTAAGCTGAAGACGTAACATTTAGACCCTTTGGTCTGTGAAATCTCCTATGTCGTTTCAGACGGGAATTATTCAAAAATTGCTTTCCACATATTCCGCAATTGTTTGTCTTTGTGTGGCTTTGCAGGTGGTGGACTAAACTCTCTGTTGACTGTAAATGTTTCCCACAGATTCCACAAATACAGATTTTGTCCTCTTTGTGTGTTTGCGCATGTGTCCTCAGTGTGTACATGTAGTGGAAAATCTTTCCACATGCTTTACAACAGTGAGGACCTGTTGGATTCTGACTGGCAGATAACGGTTTCGATTTCTTCATATTGAAACTCATGGGGGGTAAAGATCTTTGCGCATGCCTTTTCCTCTTTGAATTGAGCACTGTTAAACGTGAACAAGGTGTGTGGTTCTTCTTCGACTCCTCAGTCTTGCTGCTGCTTCCATTCTCAGCAGGAGAGTCCCTAGCTGGCTGCCATATTTCACCAACCCCACCATCAGGCTGACTCTCCAGAGGTGAAGAAGAATTAGGAAGAGGAGGCCCTATGCTGCTTTGGTTGATTTCACTGATATCTTGGATAAAACTGTCCACACAGATGATGTTGAAGGCTGAGTCTTGGGAATGATCTGCCTCCGGACTTTGTTCTCCCACTTGACTGTCACCTTGTTGTATCAGCTCACTTTTTATCTGTAGTTGCTGTGAATGCTGAAATTCCAGGTGACTCACTAAGGATCAAGGTAGAAAACAGTCAATAGTTTGCATTACAAGCTTTTATATGGGTTGTATTAATTAACTGCAGTGAAGGTGAAGTTCAGTTTACCATGCTCTTCCGGCATGCCTTGTCTCCATGTTTCCTCTTCCTGTTCTGTTTTGACTTGAAGCAGCAGTGAGGCCTTTTGGCCCTCCTGGTCCAGACTGCCTAGCTCGTGCTGACACCAGGGTTCAGGACTCAGGGGGACCTCCTCCTCAAAGACAGAGGGCTGATCAATCTCTGGGGGGGGGGGGGGAGAACAGAGCAATGTATTTTATTATATTGACTGACTGCAAAATATGTATTTCTTGCAGTTAATACTACATCAAACCATTTATTCAGTCTCAGTAAATGCAAGTCTGTGGCTATTTAGTGCCTATCAACACTGTACATTGTTTTTGTTTTTACAGATTTTCCCTTAAAAAATACTAATCTTTTTTATAAAGAAACAGACTAGCAGATTTACACACATCCAAAAAATATGGGAACAGACATACTAATAACTAACCTGCATCTTGGTTTTGCTGCAGTATTGTAAAACCTGTAAAATAAAAAGCAACTAAAGTCAATAATTAGTCAGTGGAGATTACAATATTACCATTGTTATTAGTGTTGGCACTATTACACAGCTGAAAATGTGCTTTTACAACAAATCAAAAGGTAATGGTAAAATGTCACAAGAATGACAAGAAACTGTACATACCGTGTTGTTTGGATATGTGCCCCTCGAAGTTACATTTCCGATAAATTATCTTTTTGCAGTATGGGCAGTGCCAGTGGCTTCTTCCCTGGATTCTGTCTTTGCACATACATGGTACCACAAACTTTTCTGAAAAGAGAAAAGATAGCCTACTGACTACTAACAAACACCTTATATGGCTAGAACACCTTACAACAGCATTGTTTTAGCACATTTCCATAAAATGAAAGTCAGCTAGCATACTTTAAAATTGTTCAACCAAGGTAATCCATTATGATACATGTTTAGTTGCCTTTTATTTATTGGTTTTGGAAAGTTTAAAGGATGGTGTGGCTATGACATCTGAGTTTTAAGATTTAAGCATTGTATTCATGAGCTATTTTTTCCCCCCACAAAATCAAACTAAGATAAACACATCAACCTGAATGACTTGGAGTTCAATCACATTAACAAAAACCAGTGACCTGGTATTAAAATGCATTTATCAATATAAAAGCTACTGTAGAAACAACAGAAAAACACCAGCACAGTCCTTTAAGTAATTTTTGCTTCAATAAACCAGCTACAGCATCCAATAAGATAGAATAAAACACTACCCTCATGTTTAAATGCTATTTATAAAGTTCTCACAGTGAGACTAAACAAGACAAAGGTGAAAACAAACCTCTGGTACTGAGCCCCTGATCATGTGCTTAAAAGCTCAGGTTAATGTTTTAGTCTTGATGCTAATAAAACTCGTACCAGTGCCTTCCTCAGTAAAGTGAACGGCAAACAGGTAATGCCTTCTCATCAGATGTGTCTCAGTGGCCTGGATTCTCCTGCGGCAGTAGGGACAGCTGTCTTTGGCTGCAAACTTTAAAAAGTTGGTGCGTGAGGTGAAGACACATTGTAAGTCTGGAAAAAAAAAAAGATTTCATTTAGTGAATCTAATTTAATGAATAAGTTGAAGTCGACAGTATTGTGCTTTTACAATGAAATGACAGACACACTGGAGTGACTAATAGTGGTCACTGGGGTCCATGTTGGAGGAGACGACTTCACAATTATTCTGCACAACACCTCCATAAGATGTTTTTAACCATTTAATAACATGTCATTGCGGAGCTTAATGAATTGATTTTAATGAAGAGGAGAACTTATTGTTAGATGTAAGTCCTACCACTGGATTGGCAGGAAGCTCCTCTGGCCTTGTGGATAGAACTTGAAACTGATGCACCTGGGCCAGCAGCAGCAAGGGTGCGACCTGTTGCAGAGAAAAAAAATTGAGTCTGAGAAAGGACAGAGAGTATGAATGTAAAAAAAGAAAAGAAAAGAAAAAGACATTGACTTCATCAAAGATGATTGCCATGATGGCAGATGATGATGGTGTTGGCAGAAAAACAGAGAACATCGATGCTGGTCCTGACACTGGTGAGCTACTGATAGTGACCATGATACAACATAACCAAAATGGCACAAAGCACCATATTAATATGAGTTTGTTCCCATGCCGTTAATTCACACTGTCTTTTGATTGATGTATACCACGTAATAAGTGGACAGAGGATTATGTTGAGGAAAAGCAGCGTGAAAATGTTTGTTGAGTGCATCGCGAGACTGGGCCTTC
>BRZM01000031.1:19002-193250 GCA_033238685.1 Lates japonicus
TGAGTCTGAGAAAGGACAGAGAGTATGAATGTAAAAAAAGAAAAGAAAAGAAAAAGACATTGTCTTCATCAAAGATGATTGCCATGATGGCAGATGATGATGGTGTTGCAGAAAACAGAGGAACATCGATGCTGGTCCTGACACTGGTGAGCTACTGATAGTGACCATGATACAACATAACCAAATGGCACAAAGCATCATATTAATATGAGTTTGCTCCCATGCTGTTAATCTACACTGTCTTTTGATTGATGTATACTCATTTAATAAGTGGACAGAGTGATTATGCTGAGGAAAGCAGCGTGAAAAATGTTTGTTGAGGCATCGGGTGAGACTGGGCCTTCTAAAAACTGCACACTGCTTTGGTTTTACCACACCATAGCTAATGAGCTCACAATTTTTATTTGACCACAAATTTTATATAATCTTAAATAGTATCAAAGGGGTGCCGTGGTGAAATGAGAGCGAGGCATTATTTGCTATTTTACACCTAAAAATATGCTGAATAACTTTATTATGCTTCAGTTTCCAATTATGTGTTGTTGTTGTTGTTTATGTTATATAGTGTTTATATGTTTGTGTATAATCTTGTATTAATGTTAAATTGTAAATTAAAAAACAACCTTTCTGAGCTTGAGAGCCAAAATGAAGCTGTGATTCATCTGTGTACCCCATCAGACTCGCATTATGAATACCAAAACCCATGACATTATCCAGATCTATTTTATGTGTACTGGGATATTTTACAATGTTAGTAGTTGTTACACTAACATAATTAGATTCAGTGTTAAATGCGCAATATGCATAACCAGCAATGTAGGATGTCAAAGATCTAAATACACAATCACACCTACAGCAGCAGGAAGCACACCTATGTTGGGGTACTATGTTCCCCATTCTGTTAACACCCATTAACCCTCCTGTTGTGTTCAGGTCAAATTTGATCTTCAATTTAAAATATTTCATTTCTTTATTGGAACAAGACTTCAAAACAGCTGTATAAACACTAACTCCTAACCCATTTGAAAAGTTACCTTAAGTAGAGGTTCATTTACATCTGAAGGAGAAGGGACACTCATTCGATGACGACAAGGTCCACATCTTGGACAGAGAGGACAGGTGGTTTGAGAGAGGAGTAAAAGAGGCCATCTACATCCACCTGGGACCTCCATCTCTAAACAGAGGTGGTGGCTTATGACGCCAACTTTCAGCCACCTACAACGCAGTCCTGAGATCCTTACCCAGGACTTAACCCCCATTCACACTTTGAGACATGTGACCTGAACGATTCACATAACAACTGGGTGGGTCAATGACTCCCATAACCACCCCCAGAGATTAAATACCTGGGACTCCCCAACCAGTTTTCAGAATTGAAGAAGCCTTTTGGATGAGAGGTGAAACATCTTCAAGAACCTAAAAGAAGTCTAGTTGCCTTCAACTTCAGCACTTAAGACTTCCCTTAAGTGTAAATTCAGAGCTGGGAAACATCTTTTTCAGCTCCCCATGATGTGCTACACAGAGCTGGGGAACAGAGGGCCCTTCGTCATGTTCCCATTATGTGCCCTATAAATCTGGCCAACACAGGAGAACACATTTGTTGAACTGGGGAACGTAAGACCTTAATAAACTAATCTTTAAAGCTTACGTACCGCTTCCAGCAACATTACAGAGAAATACTGCAGCTATAACATCTCACATTCGATTGTATCTTCAGTGTTGTGAGGAAACATGTAGGTTAAAGCAACCACTTCACACTAATGAGTGAGAACAGTATGGATCATGGCTGGAGTTGACGGTTTCAGAGGGGAAACAGAGGTGATGGTCTTTAACAGTGTTATTTATTACAAGAGGGGAGAGGAGGATTTACGTCCAGCTAAAGAGGACTCGGGCAAATTGAAGGACACAGAGTTAAAACATCTCTGAGAGTTCTAGTAACTCAGCTTCTGTCGTTCAGATGGACCGACCTTCTGTCTGTGGTAACTTGGACTTGAGGATAATGTCCAGCACAGAACGGTGGCGGTCGTTTTCTTCCTTCAAACGAGAAGCCTGCACCTCGTAATCCCCTATCGTTTTTTCTATAGCACCTAATATTTCAGAGGCAGCAGCGTGCAGCCGCTCAGAGACAAACTCTTTCAGGTCTGCAATTCGACTCATCTTTCCACCATTGGGGAAATCCACCTTCACCCGGAACGATATATATGGCACACCAGAGGAAGTGCAGATGGAATTTCCGCGTTACTTTCAAAGTAAAAGCCTTGTGACAACTTAAAATGTTTACATTAATGAGTACAAGTCAGGTTAAGACTGCGCGAGACATTAGAGGAGATGGAAAAAAATGTCATTCACATATATTTTTTACATTTTTTTGTTTTGTTTATTTGCTTTACAAGAAAGATTCAGGCTTGGCATTAAATTCACCATTGGCTGGCTGTATCAATTAAAAAAAAAATCCACAGATGAATCATCTTCACATTTACTACACCACTGCATTGCTGGATTTAATCTAACAATGTGGATGTTGTTGTGGGAAATCAGTTCTAAAAATATTGTCATAAGACTGAAAATGAACAGTGACATTTCATTATTTGTAGAAAACAAACATACTGCACCATTCACTGTATGATCAGATTATCAATTCATTAAACTGTTCGTTGAGACTGATTCAAAATCTTACAGGCTACAAAGCATTGTTAAGAGTACAGAATGTGTACCAAAATAATGCATCAAAGTGATGACAAAACTGTCACAGTGTACTTCAACAGCATGTCATCAGTCCATTTTGGCGGGTTCCTGTGCTCCTGAGGGGACCTGAGAGTAGGGTCCTCTGCACGACATGGAGGAGGGGTCGCAGGTATATCCATACTCACAGCAGTGCTGCCCATCTGCACAACACTGGCCCTGAAATCGGTACAAGCCTTGATGTTAGAACACAATACTGACTGGTAAATTACTGCGTTAAACAGTAATATTTGATCAACTATCTTGCACCAAAGCTAAAATTATGTAACAGTTGCACAAATGTTTCGCTCATACCAGTGGGTAGGGACAGCAGTTCCATTGGCCTGCGGATCCCTTGCAGCAACTCGTCCCTTTTGAACAGAAAAACCTGGAATCACAGCGAATGACTCCAGTCTCGTAGGCATCATGACTGGCATCTGTTAGAGCTGTCATGGGTTTCTGAAAAGTAAATAAAACTATTATAACAAACCATCACTACTATTATACTCTATTATCTAAATATTGAATCATAAATATATATTTATCTATGTATTAGATAACTAAACCTCTTTTTTTGTAGCCCCTAAAAATCTGGTTTCTAATTTTAAGAATTGCTCTATAACATAAAACATTCATAACATCAGAAAGATTACAGATTTCTTTGGCCACTGAGGGGCAGCAGACACAAGCTGTAAACATGACACTGACGTATCATCATCCCTTCAGGAATCCAACAACAAATTCTAATTGGTGCATGGAAGTACGTGACATTGGCTTTTTTCAACTGAGCCGCCTGCTCAAAAAAAAAAATAAAATAAAAATAAAAATGATGAAATATCTGTGAAATAATCAACCTGGTCAAACTGTGTCAGAAAAGAGTGTGTTCACATTGGTCACTATTGCTAGTGGTTAGAACTGATAGAGAAAATAGGTTGTCAGGGCCTTTAAAACTTCCTCTCAATGGATTTGTCATTCAGAGAAATAATCCCAGGATACAAGACATATAGAAAGGTACATAAAATAGCACCAATGTTCGTCAATGAGAAGTCTGTTTTGAAATCTAAACACTTCATAAATCCGAGTTGCTAGCTCTGACTTGTGACTTGAAACGTCATGTAGTTCATAAAAGGAATTTCAATACAGTCATGTGTCTTATTGCACAAGAGTGTGGAGGTCAACTCACTTTGAACTCCTGAAGAGACACTAGAGGCAGAACAGCTGGGCTTGGTTCCTCTGCCGCCTCCTTCCTCACCATGGGTATTTTCACCCACGGCAGGTTTTCTTTCTCGCACATCTGGGTCACCAGGTTACAACGATACCCTGAAGGGCAGCAGTGGGTCAAGTCAGCACAGCACATTGCCTGGGGAGACATACGTGGATACAAAGAGCCAGAGAATTTTAGTACAGAATAATCAGCACCAGTTTTCCAGAACAACAACTTGACAACTGCATCAATGTTTGTGTTTTCAATGGATTCAGCTGACTTACTCTTGGATATGGACAGCAGTCATACTCATGCATAGCTTTACAGCAGGTGGAACTATCAGAGCAGGTACTCCCGTCAGGACATGTGATGGAGCAGGAAGCAAAGCCCCACACACACACGCCCATTAACAACAACAGAGTGATCCTCAGCATCTGCAGAAGAGGGTATAACATCAAGTTTATTTAAATCATCATGTGCAGTTTCAGAAAAAAAAAATCTCCATCACATTCTATTCAGTTCTTAAGTCTGATTTTGTGACTTACAAGTGAATCACATTATTTTGTTCACTTGTTTTTGTTGCAACTTTAAGTTTCATTTAAGCTCAAACTACTTCCTGTTCTCAAGAACAGCCTCATTGAAAAGTACTGAGCGGCAGCTCTGGACTGATAATTAAAGCTGTATTCTGGTGACACTTAAAACAAGAGAGAAGTTGATGCACAGTCATAGGTATGAATCTCTTACCTTCAGTCAGTGAGGCGAGTCAACAGCTTTCTGCAATGCGTCTCACTCTTCCCCTGAGCTGATTAACACACACACAGATCTTTATACAGCAGGTTAGACCCTCCCACTGAATAAAATCTGGAAGTTAAACTTGCACATTTATCACTCCCCTCTGTCCTGTGACTGTGGTGTGTGGGTTTTGGTGTGGTACCATACATGGATCTTTAAAGGAGGGTTTGAGTAATTGAGTAATGGTATCACTATGCAAAGCACCCCCACCCCCATACACACAAGCTCACCTTTGGTTCATTACAGCCTCATTTAGAAACAATGATGCCACATGGACAGAACTTTATTTAGCAAGTTATTTATGTTAAAATGACTTTTAAATCCATATGACAAAAGTTTCATATTAATTTAACTTTTGGAACAAAAGTTTAATATTCATTTAACTTTTGACTCTAGTACTATACATTTCCATTTACTTTTTTAAAGTTTTTAATATCTGACTACTTTAGACTTCAACACATTTGAAACTGTGTACTTTTTACCTAATACATTATCTGTATCTGCCGGTTACAGTATATGTAGGTATAACTAGTTACTTTACATGAAAAAATCTGCTTAGTTTATAAGATTGCTGCAGATTACGCTCCTTAGTGGATCAGAACCAGATAAATTAATTGCTGCTTACATATTAATACAATAATAATAACCCAACAATATATTCTAATCTGAAATGGGATATTCTGCATAGTGAATGCCTTTACTTTTTGATACTCTATTTTAATATTTCAGTGCTTTACTTGGGTGAAGTTTTAAACACAAGACTATAATTTGCAAAAGAACGTTGTTGCATGTTGCATACTACATTTTTAAAAGTACATTACTTCACTTGCTAGACAAAAATACTTAAACCTAACACTAGTAGAGAACATACTGGGACAAGGGATATCGAATTGGTAGGCTGGTTATGCGCTGGTTGGTATCCTTTAAATGAAGAGACTGGGTCAATGAACCTATCAGAGAGAGCACATCCTACACATTATTATCATTTGGTCTTATAATTTGAATTTTGTGAAATATGGTGCAGTATAAATGTAAACTGTACATTGTGAAATTATGGGGAAAATGGAATTACCAAAATGAGGTTTACAGCATCCCAACTGTTTGCTACAGTACTGCTGACCTCAGTTTCAGGAAGTACAGAAGAGAAGTTTGTCAAAATTTGATGTAAAAAGGGAGCAGGTTAACGGAACATAGAATAAAAATGAAATAGTAGACGTGAGTTTAGAATAACATACCTAGTGTGTTTGTTGCAGTATTGCTGACCTGGGTTTAAGATTTAAGGAATCCAGACAGAGCTGAACTAGATTTGTCACGTTTTGATGTAATAAGTGTGCAGCGAAGTAAAAGTAAAAGTAAAAAGAAGTGTGTGAAGGTAGTTGAACTAGATGTATATATGATTTGTATACACACACAGGTCTCATTATAAAGGTTTTAACACTAACAGCAATAAAGGTTAAAACAATACTTTATTAATGAATTCCCATTGTTTATACATTTACACTGCAGTGTAACAATTCATCTCACTGAACAATTATCCCTTGTATAAACGTCGACTGTGCAGCTCACATTTTGTCCAACTTCAATATGAGGCTGGCGGGACATCAGGTCATCAGGTCTACATGCATGACACAGGCACTAGCATATCAGCCTCATCTAGCAACTAGAAATGCAAGATGTCGGGTATGAAGCAGAGGGTGTGACTTCTAGAGGGCCAGCATACTGGATGGGAAAAGTTTTTGGTGGTTGAAGGCAAAAATAACACTACTAGTGAACTGCCGGGAAGCCGAGAGAACCGTTAAGCTACAACACATTGTAAGTCTGGAAAAAAAAAAGATTTCATTTAGTGAATCTAATTTAATGAACAAGTTGAAGTCGACAGTATTGTGCTTTTACAATGAAATGACAGACTTAGCACATCGCACTGGAGTGACTAATAGTGGTCACTGGGGTCCATGTTGGAGGAGACGACTTATTATTCTGCACAACACCTCCATAAGTTGTTTTTAACCATTTAATAACATGTAGTTGAGGAGCTTAATGAATTGATTTTAATGAAGAGGAGAAGTAGATGTAAGTCCTACCACTGGATTGGCAGGAAGCTCCTCTGGCCTTGTGGATAGAACTTGAAACTGATGCACCTGGGCCAGCAGCAGCAAGGGTGCGACCTGTTGCAGAGGAAAAAAAATGAGTCTGAGAAAGGACAGAGAGTATGAATGTAAAAAAAGAAAAGAAAAGAAAAAGACATTGTCTTCATCAAAGATGATTGCCATGATGGCAGATGATGATGGTGTTGCGAAAACAGAGGAACATCGATGCTGGTCCTGACACTGGTGAGCTACTGATAGTGACCATGATACAACATAACCAAATGGCACAAAGCATCATATTAATATGAGTTTGCTCCCATGCTGTTAATCTACACTGTCTTTTGATTGATGTATACTCATTTAATAAGTGGACAGAGTGATTATGCTGAGGAAAGCAGCGTGAAAAATGTTTGTTGAGGCATCGGGTGAGACTGGGCCTTCTAAAAACTGCACACTGCTTTGGTTTTACCACACCATAGCTAATGAGCTCACAATTTTTATTTGACCACAAATTTTATATAATCTTAAATAGTATCAAAGGGGTGCCGTGGTGAAATGAGAGCGAGGCATTATTTGCTATTTTACACCTAAAAATATGCTGAATAACTTTATTATGCTTCAGTTTCCAATTATGTGTTGTTGTTGTTGTTTATGTTATATAGTGTTTATATGTTTGTGTATAATCTTGTATTAATGTTAAATTGTAAATTAAAAAACAACCTTTCTGAGCTTGAGAGCCAAAATGAAGCTGTGATTCATCTGTGTACCCCATCAGACTCGCATTATGAATACCAAAACCCATGACATTATCCAGATCTATTTTATGTGTACTGGGATATTTTACAATGTTAGTAGTTGTTACACTAACATAATTAGATTCAGTGTTAAATGCGCAATATGCATAACCAGCAATGTAGGATGTCAAAGATCTAAATACACAATCACACCTACAGCAGCAGGAAGCACACCTATGTTGGGGTACTATGTTCCCCATTCTGTTAACACCCATTAACCCTCCTGTTGTGTTCAGGTCAAATTTGATCTTCAATTTAAAATATTTCATTTCTTTATTGGAACAAGACTTCAAAACAGCTGTATAAACACTAACTCCTAACCCATTTGAAAAGTTACCTTAAGTAGAGGTTCATTTACATCTGAAGGAGAAGGGACACTCATTCGATGACGACAAGGTCCACATCTTGGACAGAGAGGACAGGTGGTTTGAGAGAGGAGTAAAAGAGGCCATCTACATCCACCTGGGACCTCCATCTCTAAACAGAGGTGGTGGCTTATGACGCCAACTTTCAGCCACCTACAACGCAGTCCTGAGATCCTTACCCAGGACTTAACCCCCATTCACACTTTGAGACATGTGACCTGAACGATTCACATAACAACTGGGTGGGTCAATGACTCCCATAACCACCCCCAGAGATTAAATACCTGGGACTCCCCAACCAGTTTTCAGAATTGAAGAAGCCTTTTGGATGAGAGGTGAAACATCTTCAAGAACCTAAAAGAAGTCTAGTTGCCTTCAACTTCAGCACTTAAGACTTCCCTTAAGTGTAAATTCAGAGCTGGGAAACATCTTTTTCAGCTCCCCATGATGTGCTACACAGAGCTGGGGAACAGAGGGCCCTTCGTCATGTTCCCATTATGTGCCCTATAAATCTGGCCAACACAGGAGAACACATTTGTTGAACTGGGGAACGTAAGACCTTAATAAACTAATCTTTAAAGCTTACGTACCGCTTCCAGCAACATTACAGAGAAATACTGCAGCTATAACATCTCACATTCGATTGTATCTTCAGTGTTGTGAGGAAACATGTAGGTTAAAGCAACCACTTCACACTAATGAGTGAGAACAGTATGGATCATGGCTGGAGTTGACGGTTTCAGAGGGGAAACAGAGGTGATGGTCTTTAACAGTGTTATTTATTACAAGAGGGGAGAGGAGGATTTACGTCCAGCTAAAGAGGACTCGGGCAAATTGAAGGACACAGAGTTAAAACATCTCTGAGAGTTCTAGTAACTCAGCTTCTGTCGTTCAGATGGACCGACCTTCTGTCTGTGGTAACTTGGACTTGAGGATAATGTCCAGCACAGAACGGTGGCGGTCGTTTTCTTCCTTCAAACGAGAAGCCTGCACCTCGTAATCCCCTATCGTTTTTTCTATAGCACCTAATATTTCAGAGGCAGCAGCGTGCAGCCGCTCAGAGACAAACTCTTTCAGGTCTGCAATTCGACTCATCTTTCCACCATTGGGGAAATCCACCTTCACCCGGAACGATATATATGGCACACCAGAGGAAGTGCAGATGGAATTTCCGCGTTACTTTCAAAGTAAAAGCCTTGTGACAACTTAAAATGTTTACATTAATGAGTACAAGTCAGGTTAAGACTGCGCGAGACATTAGAGGAGATGGAAAAAAATGTCATTCACATATATTTTTTACATTTTTTTGTTTTGTTTATTTGCTTTACAAGAAAGATTCAGGCTTGGCATTAAATTCACCATTGGCTGGCTGTATCAATTAAAAAAAAAATCCACAGATGAATCATCTTCACATTTACTACACCACTGCATTGCTGGATTTAATCTAACAATGTGGATGTTGTTGTGGGAAATCAGTTCTAAAAATATTGTCATAAGACTGAAAATGAACAGTGACATTTCATTATTTGTAGAAAACAAACATACTGCACCATTCACTGTATGATCAGATTATCAATTCATTAAACTGTTCGTTGAGACTGATTCAAAATCTTACAGGCTACAAAGCATTGTTAAGAGTACAGAATGTGTACCAAAATAATGCATCAAAGTGATGACAAAACTGTCACAGTGTACTTCAACAGCATGTCATCAGTCCATTTTGGCGGGTTCCTGTGCTCCTGAGGGGACCTGAGAGTAGGGTCCTCTGCACGACATGGAGGAGGGGTCGCAGGTATATCCATACTCACAGCAGTGCTGCCCATCTGCACAACACTGGCCCTGAAATCGGTACAAGCCTTGATGTTAGAACACAATACTGACTGGTAAATTACTGCGTTAAACAGTAATATTTGATCAACTATCTTGCACCAAAGCTAAAATTATGTAACAGTTGCACAAATGTTTCGCTCATACCAGTGGGTAGGGACAGCAGTTCCATTGGCCTGCGGATCCCTTGCAGCAACTCGTCCCTTTTGAACAGAAAAACCTGGAATCACAGCGAATGACTCCAGTCTCGTAGGCATCATGACTGGCATCTGTTAGAGCTGTCATGGGTTTCTGAAAAGTAAATAAAACTATTATAACAAACCATCACTACTATTATACTCTATTATCTAAATATTGAATCATAAATATATATTTATCTATGTATTAGATAACTAAACCTCTTTTTTTGTAGCCCCTAAAAATCTGGTTTCTAATTTTAAGAATTGCTCTATAACATAAAACATTCATAACATCAGAAAGATTACAGATTTCTTTGGCCACTGAGGGGCAGCAGACACAAGCTGTAAACATGACACTGACGTATCATCATCCCTTCAGGAATCCAACAACAAATTCTGATTGGTGCATGGAAGTACGTGACATTGACTTTTTTCAACTGAGCTGCCTGCTCAAAAAAACAAAAACAAAAATGAAATTGAAATAACCAATCTGGTCAATCTATGTCAGAAAAAAGTGTGTTCACATTGGTCACTATTGCTAGTGGTTAGAACTGATAGAGAAAATAGGTTGTCAGGGCCTTTAAAACTTCCTCTCAATGGATTTGTCATTCAGAGAAATAATCATAGGATACAAGACATATAGAAAGGTACATAAAGTGTGATATGTCCTACCTCCTGAACACTGGCTGTGTCCTCTGGTGAAATGGCAGAGGCCCGGACTGATGACAGAGGTTGTTTGGGGCTGAAAGGATACCACAGGTTTTGCCTCAGGCAGTGTGTGTAAGTGAGATCACAGTTGTAGCCATATGGACAACAGTGGTAGCCGTCCAGGCAGCACCGGCCCTACAAGCCACACATTTAACACAACAGTCAGTCCAAAATAGCACCAATGTTCCTCAATGAGAAGTCTGTTTTGAAATCTAAACACTTCATAAATCCGAGTTACTAGCTCTGACTTGTGACTTGACACGTCATGTAGTTCATAAAAGGAATTTCAATACAGTCATGTGTCTTATTGCACAAGAGTGTGGAGGTCAACTCACATGAGTGTATGGGCAACAGAACCAGACGCCTCCTGGGTGTCTGCAGCAAGTAGTGAAATCGGGACAATAGTGATAGAGATCACAGTAAACAACTGAACTCTTTTCTTCATCAGGGACTTGATTGTCTTTGAACTCCTGAAGAGACACTAGAGGCAGAACAGCTGGGCTTGGTTCCTCTGCTGCCTCCTTCCTCACCATGGGTATTTTCACCCACGGCAGGTTTTCTTTCTCGCACATCTGGGTCACCAGGTTACAACGAAACCCTGAAGGGCAGCAGTGGGCCAAGTCAGTGCAGCACACTGCCTGTGGGAGACACACATGAATACAAAGAGCCAGAGAATTTTAGTGCAGAATAATCAGCACCAGTTTTCCAGAACAACAACTTGACAACTGCATCAATGTGTGGATTCAGCTGACTTACTTTTGGATATGGACAGCAGCTATACCCATGCTTAGTTCTACAGCAGGTGGCCAAATCAGAGCAGGTATTCCCGTCAGGACATGTGATGGAGCAGGAAGCAAAGCCCCACACACACATGCCCATTAATAACAACAGAGTGATCCTCAGCATCTGCAGAAGAGGGTATAACATCAAGTTTATTTAAATCATCATGTGCAGTTTCAGAAAAATCCATCACATTCTATTCAGTTCTTAAGTCAGATTTTGTGACTTACAAGTGAATCACATATTTTGTTTACTTGTTTTTGTTGCAACTTTCAGTTTCATTTAAGCTCAAACTACTTCCTGTTCTCAAGAACAGCCTCATTGAAAAGTACTGAGCGGCAGCTCTGGACTGATAATTAAAGCTGTATTCTGGTGACACTTAAAACAAGAGAGAAGTTGATGCACAGTCATAGGTATGAATCTCTTACCTTCAGTCAGTGAGGTGAGTCAACAGCTTTCTGCAATGCGTCTCACTCTTCCCCTGAGCTGATTAACACACACACAGATCTTTATACAGCAGGTTAGACCCTCCCACTGAATAAAATCTGGAAGTTAAATTCGCACATTTATCACTCCCCTCTGTCCTGTGACCGTCAAGATTAGGAAAGTCAAGGGTTTGTGGAACTATTTCAGACCCAGGTACCATACATGGATCTTTAAAGGAGGGTTTGAGTAATTGAGTAATGGTATCACTATACAAAGCAGCCACACACACACACACACACACACACACACACACACACACAAGCAGTCATGTCAAAGATTAAACAGGAAAGCCTCTACAAGCTCACCTTTGGTTCATTACAGTTTCTATCACATGACCTGCCTGTAAAGCCTCATTCAGAAACAATGCTGCTGCATGGATGGAATTTTATTTTGAAAGTTATTTATGTTAAAATGACTTTTAAATCCATATGACAAAAGTTTAATATTAATTTAACTTTTGACTCTAGTACTATACATTTCCATTTACTTTTTTAAAGTTTTTAATATCTGACTACTTTAGACTTCAAACACATTTGAAACTGTGTACTTTTTACCTAATACATTATCTGTATCTGCCGGTTACAGTATATGTAGGTATAACTAGTTACTTTACATGAAAAAATCTGCTTAGTTTATAAGATTGCTGCAGATTACGCTCCTTAGTGGATCAGAACCAGATAAATTAATTGCTGCTTACATATTAATACAATAATATCCCAACAATATATTCTAATCTGAAATGGGATATTCTGCATAGTGAATGCCTTTACTTTTTGATACTCTATTTTAATATTTCAGTACTTTACTTGGGTGAAGTTTTAAACACAAGACTATAATTTGCAAAAGAGCATTACTGCATGTTGCATACTACATTTTTAAAAGTACATTACTTCACTTGCTAGACAAAAATATTTAAGCCTAATACATGAGTAGAGAACATACTGGGACAAGGGATATCGAATTGGTAGGCTGGTTATGCGCTGGTTGGTATCCTTTAAATGAAGAGACTGGGTCAATGAACCTATCAGAGAGAGCACATCCTACACATTATTATCATTTGGTCTTATAACTTGAATTTTGTGAAATATGGTGCAGTATAAATGTAAACTGTACATTGTGAAATTATGGGTTTACAGCATCCCAAGTGTTTGCTACAGTACTGTGGACCTCAGTTTCAGGAAGTACAGAAGTTTGCCACAATTTGATGAAAAAAGGGAGCAGGTTAATGGAACATAGAATAAAAATGAAATAGTAGACGTAAGTTTAGAATAACATACCTAGTGTGTTTGTTGCAGTATTGTTGACCTCGGTTTAAGATTTAAGGAATCCAGACAGAGCTGAACTAGATTTGTCACGTTTTGATGTAATAAGTGTGCAGCGAAGTAAAAGTAAAAAGAAGTGTGTGAAGGTAGTTGAACTAGATGTATATATGATTTGTATACACACACAGGTCTCATTATAAAGGTTTTAACACTAACAGCAATAAAGGTTAAAACAATACTTTATTAATGAATTCCCATTGTTTATACATTTACACTGCAGTGTAACAATTCATCTCTTCAATTTTCGTTATCCCTTATTATAGCATTCATTCTTGCAGCTCATATTTCGTCCAACTTCAATATGAGGCTGGCGGGACATCAGGTGATCAGGTCTACATGCATGACACAGGCACTAGCATATCAGCCTCATCTAGCAACTAGAAATGCAAGATGTCGGGTATGAAGCAGAGGGTGTGACTTCTAGAGGGCCAGCATACTGAAGGCGAAAGCGAGTGCCAGTCACACACAAAACTCCGAGATGGGGGGGGGTGCAGAATTCACTTCAGTCCCATCGTTGGCTGTAACTCAAATTACAATCATCTACAAAAGTCAAAAAGTCAACAAAAGATATGTACCGGTAGTTGCCACTTAGAGGGATGGGTGCCTCCCTTGTTTTCACCCCAATGAAAAGTCTGTAGGTCTCCTTGATCGAATGTGATGACCGAAGCCGGATGGGAAAAGTTTTTGGTGGTTGAAGGCAAAAATAACACTACTAGTGAACTGCCGGGAAGCCGAGAGAACCGTAAAGCTACGGTCGTTAGTCGAGCTCTGAGTCCGACTGAGACGCTGCCTTCTTTTTCTTTTTTCTGCCGTGTTTCTTGTGCTTCTTTTTCCTCTTCTTCTTGGATTTATCCTGAGAACATGAAGCAGTTTACATTTAGCAAATGATGTGTCTTTTCTTTTTTATAAAGCAGTTGTTAGAAGGTGCAGCCAGACCGTTTTTATAAAAGTGAATTTACATCAAAATTACACACAAAAACATATTGCTGTCCAAAAGCTGATACTACTTGTTTCATGTTGAAAGGAACGAAATAAAACCAAATAAAACAAATCTTGTTTGCACAATGTGACTGTAATAGGAAATTCGTTAAATTGCTCACTGTGATTTTCTCCTTTTCCTCGCTACTTCTCTTTTTCTTCTTGGCCTCAGCCTATGGAGGGGAGAGGTTGAAATGAGAAGCATGGAGAGCAGGAAGTCTTGAGCTATTCCTACTTCTAAAAAGCATATTGCATATAGCACTGTTTCACAATATTGGAACTTCTACGATAGCTGCAATGGCAAAAGCTGCTTTTTTCTAAACTGTTGGGCAAAACTGGTTAGCATACCCAATGTGTGCTAAGTTGCTGTGGAAACCTTTATCCTCTCAAAAAAACAAAAGCAATCTGAACGAAACACTGATGAGACAAAATTAATATTAATAAAAGTGATGAAATCATTCTTGGGGGAAAAAAGAGGACATTACAACTGAATCTGAAATCTCTGTATTATTGTTGATGAAGGAAGGATGCTACATCCATGCACTGACACATAAAGGACAGGTCTAAGTGATGACAACTGACTGACCAACGAAACAAGTTAACAATAATTTTCTAGATGCTGCATTTCCTCTTCCCTCTTTCCTGTAGCACCGTTGCTGTGTTATCACTGCAGGAGATGCATTTTCAGTGCTGGCTAATGTGAAGTGATTGCAGATGAGACGGATGATGGGCTTGGTAGGAAAAAAATGGCTGATAGTCAGAGCCATCTCATTTATAATGACATGAAGAGACATGGTTTGAAAGCTCTGCCAAGCCTTCATATAAGGGGAAGGCTACGTTTCGTGATATTCTTTTACCACTTTGGCCACACTCTTCACCACTGCAATCACTCGCTCACACACTCACTCGGGGTGCTGCGTGCAGTCTGCCTTAGAGCAACGTGAGTTAAACATGAAGAAGAGTCGATTCAAATGGGTCATTTTGTATAAATTGATCATGCGTCAAACACCACAACTCTTTGGTTAATTATCAGAGATGGGAACTTTTACTAAATGATACTGTCATTTGAATATGATTTCAACTTCCCCTGAAGAGCCACAGAACATCTGGATGAGAGAGCGAGTGCGAGAGAGCGAGTATGGGGAGAAATAAAACTGATACTAAAGTTTGTTTGCTGTCTAATAAGTCAATTTATGACCGCAGCCTCATATCAATAGGGCTGATCAAGTATATTTAGGCTAACCATAAACATGTTTGATTGGCTAAAATGGTCAAAGATAATCTTCTGTTATCCAAGACCAAAATGACTAAAATATCAGTGTCTTGTTGACTAAAACTAGAGTGTTCTCTCAAGGAAATTTCAATCAAACACAACTGGACTTAGTTATTGTCTAGGAAGACGTTTCACCTCTCATCCAAGAGGCTTCGGGCAATAAATGCTTCCTAGACAATAACTAAGTCCAGTTGTGTTTGATTGAAATTTCCTTGAGAGAACTATGACCTGGATGAATGAGAATTTTCACAGGCTTGTCTGATGTTCTCTGTGACTAAATATTTGAAGAACGCAGTTGACTAAATCTGATAAAGGCAGGAATACTTTCTGTGGTAGTTCCCCCCAAATTTGAATTAAAAGAGGAACAAAGAGGTAAAAGAGGAACAAAGAGGTAAAGAGACAAGAGGTAAAAGAGGAACAAAGAGGGAGATGGCAAATATTTGATGGCCCATTTGTGGAGGGGATTCACTTTCAACTGAGTTATTAATCGCAAGGGGAACCATGTGGCACATGTTCCATAATTTCCTTATCCAGCATTTTAATCTGGAATTGTCCTGTCAGTCGTTTATTTCCTCTTCAACAACCATACATGAAGAATACTTACTACCTCTTCCCCCTCAGAGTCCGCAGAGGACTCCGAAGAGGCTTTCCTTTTTCTCCTGCGGCTCTTGTCATCCTGCGGATGCAGATTTGCAATGAGAAATGCAATAACTTTATATTTCAAAGCACCACTTATCTCTGAAAATTATCACACAAAATTATTACTATCAAAAAGTGAGGCACTAAACAAGGATAAATTACCTTTTCTTTGTCCCCTTCCTCCTTCATTCTTTTCTTTTTCTTCTTGGAAAAAAAACATATAGATTAAATGCTGACATTGAAAATAACTTTGGATCAAATAACGTTAAATTACTTTACTCAAGTGTACTCAAACAAGAGAAGCCAATTGTGCTATTAGAAGAAAGAGAAACCTTGCTTTCAGCATCCGATTCTTCCTCCGAGCTGTCTGATGCTCTCCTGGCCGATGACTTCTTCCTCTTCCGTTTTTTCTTCACACTCTTCTTTTCATCCTGAACACACAAACAGAAATGCAATCAAACGGTGTAGTGATGCATTATGTGTAAAACAACCTTGTGAAGTTGCTAGGGGAACATTTAAGCCTTTTTAAAATTGATCTTTTTGAGCTGTATAAAGTCCATATTATTTCACTGGAACCTATTCCTGGAATAAACCTACAACAGAACGGTTTAATTCAATCAGCCGGTGTTGTGCGCCATCAGGCCAAAGCAGAGCAGCTCTGGGTCTTGATTGCCCTTTGTGTTCATCTCAAGAGGATTGTGCCTCTAACTCACAACTGTTTAGCTGCTGGCTTAAAACTGTATGAGGTTCAGTATTGTGATAATGCTGGGGATGGAAATAGAAGCCTCCCAAATCCTATCCAAACCTTTCTCATGCAACACATAGAATGTGGGCATTACCTTATACAAATGGGATTGAAAATGCATAATTTGAATAATTCAGGCTGGGATCAAGGGCAAAAAAGAACCTTGATCAGGACATCTCCACAATTTAGTTCACAGTCTTTGAGGTTTGACATTGTGAAATGTTTTTCATCTGAGGTGATTTAGAAATCATGACTTACCTCGTCTTCAGATTCTGAGGAGGAGCTGCTGGAGGAATCAGAACTCGATGAAGAGGAGGAAGATGAAGAATGCTTGACAAAAACACAATGAAAGCAGGGTTCATTAGACTTGAGGTTATTTGCTTGTTTGATATCGGAACATTACATTTACAGGATCCAATGAGAGACCATCTCTGAAAGCAAGCAGTGTGTGTGCGTGTGTGCGTGTGTGGCAGTACTGTGGCACAGCCGCCAATCACAATACTGGAGGTCTCTCCTCACCCTGTTGGATTTCTTCTTCTCTTTCTTCTTTTTCTAAACACAAATGAAAATCCAAAGTGAGTGCAGATGAAATTTAAGGGTTAAATCATTCATATGTCGCATAAAGGAGATAAAACCACACCTCTTTTTTCTCTTTCTTCTCCTCTTTCTCCTTGTCTGTTGTCTTTTTGTCTTTCTCTTTGTCCTTGTCACTTCCACCTAGCAGCTTCTCTCTGTTTTTTGCCAGTTCTTTCTTCCATTTCTGGGGAAAAAAAAAGAAAAAGTAAATATTTTATTTAAAAGTATTGCCAGTTCTTCCTCATATACCATCATCCAAGTATAAAAATAGTTTTGTAGTAAAGTTAAAGGATTGTTGTAAGTGTACACATTACGTCTGACATTCATAGTTGGGATTGAAAATAATGAGAGGAACAAACCTCGTTCATTTTGTCCTCAAAGTCAGCCAGGGCTCGAGAGCCCTTCTTCTTCTTCTCCAACTGCTCCTTTAACTCTTCCCTGAAGAAAAGACAATAAATCAGTTGTAATACAAGTTTTTATTTTAAAAAATAAACATCTCAGCGGACATTTGGGAGGATTCTGTCATCTCAACACTTTACTTCTTTCAACTTTCCTCCATGCCATATTTAAATTTGATCCACCACATTTTCATCAACAGGAATTTATAGTAAACAGACAATGAATGACTCTATGGCCCTATTTATTCCAAGCACAAAGATTTGAGTTTGGTGAGTTTAATGAATGAAGATTCTCCTTTTTTCAAAATTCTCTCTGTTATAATTAAGTATAATTCACCAAAGCCCTTTAATTAATACTGTGGTAGCAGGCACTTTATGTCCCAAACACTTTGGTCTTTGTAGAATACAGAGGAAACTCACATGCTGGCAGTGGTGTGAGACAAACAATGAATTAAATGTGCCCCCTTGTGGCCAATATTGGAGCAAATTTCATTGAGGAAACTCCAATTATCAGAACTATATCAGTCAAATATGACATTTTAGATTTGAGGCATGCATTGCAGTGATGAAATGCCTTTAAAAGTTCTGTAATCTGTACAAATTCATCTATATCATGCACGCATAAAAGGGTTGGATAATGACAATGATGGCAGTTGAATCTTCATAATTTCTAATCAGTGCTTTGGGGCTATGAATGATTTGACTCCTAGTTAATACAAAGCTGTCAAATCCCAGAGGATCTCCATCTCTGCTCTAAATCTTCTTAGGCAGTGCTTCATCCCTGTTGTGAGAGCACCCAATCCTGGGATAATCCTGATGTTTGAACTATACTGACCCCAAATCACTGGGTGCAGCACTCTTAACAAGGTGAAAACCATCACATTTTACTGCTGTAACACTGAACAGACCAATGCCATTCAATTCTCTGTGTAGGAAAAGAGCAAGTCTGTATTAATTACCTTGAAGTCTGTTATGCCATGCTAATAAGGAAATGTGCATCTAACAAGGATCAGAAAACCTAATTTGTTTCAAATGATCATATATGTATAAACAATAAAGTGCAGACTTTCAGACAATGCTGCCTTACAGCAGGCAATTGTGCAGAGTTTCTAATGCTTTGTGACATATAATTTCATTTCATTATTTTGCTGATGGGTTTGTCAGTGCAGGCTTAGACTCATTTACTGAATAAAACATACCCAAAACATTACAGCACCAATAAGCTGCAGTTAGTTTTTCTTTCCCTTTCACAGTTTACTCTTTTATCTTAGCCCATTAGATAAGACCCGGCTATCTGTAGTGAACACCATAAACTACAACACTGCACCTCTTCCCAACCAGTGTTTTTAAGAGCTACATTAAACTGTGATGATAGAAAGACTAGAATGAATAGAAATAACAGGGGATCCCCCTGTGAGAAAGATGTCACATTTTATCTTTTGTTACCAAACAGCAAATACCTAGACAGTGTTTGTCCTTTACTCACCATGTTGGTCGAGGTCTGCTTAAATAATCCTGTATGGTTGGTCCAGAGTTCTGTACCGGTCCCCTGGCCCGTGCAGCAGCAATAGGGTTAATGTAAGCCTGGCACACCAAAGAGAGGAAGGCATTTTACACACTTCTAATGGAGGTCACTGAAGTACACTCTAGCTTAGGTTCTAGGATTAAACAGTATAATATGATACAGTTCAACAGCAACACATAATACAAATAAAATATAGGTGAAAATTTGACCAATACGTCTCTAAAACAGTGTCAACAAAAACAACAACATACAACATCAATGGAGATTTAAAGCAGGGCTATTGTTTTAGACCACAACAGCTTTTGTTAAGTGTACTCAACAAACTGTCAAAAGAATGTACCTAACAGTGATAGGTCCCAATCAGCAATAATAATAATAATAGACTAAATTATTCAAAATAAAAATACAGAGAAGACATTGGCAACAATGATAAGATGATAACTTGGCAAACCGGGCTAATATGAAGCCGAACGACAGGGTATCATTAGTTTACCTTGGTAATTGGTTCTTGTTTGTTCATTTGATGTGGCCACAAAAAGCATCGTCAGCCACTATGTGGCATCATCACGTCAAAACATTGCCTTAAATGCTGTGAGCTAAAGTTAGCATTTGCTGCTTGCGCAGCTCCACTGAAGCAGAGTGAGCCTAAGGCTTGTCTCTTGACTTTACCTACAACATGCACGAAGCACTTGAAACATACACAATGCTGCATCAATGGAAACACGTTTAGTTGTATTTCCAAAGGAGATAAGATAACACTTAGATGACCACATTCTAGGCCTAGCCTCAGAATACCTAGCGGAGGTATACATTAGCTAGCCAAGGCTAGCTGCTGCGCTAACGTTGTTTATGCTTGTGTTTAGCTTAGCTTGCTAACCAAATGTAACCGCTTATTAACAGTTTGTCACTAATTAAGTGACAGAACTCACCACTCGATTGTCTCTCTTTCCCATGTCGAGTCAGTAATGAGGAGAAGTGTTTAACAGAGAGAACAACCATTAGTGTTACCTTGCTAACATTGACCTAGCCACCTCAGGCTGGGTTAATGGAAGCTCTACTTTTCTTCACTCCTCCTCGGCTGCTGCTGTTTCCTATTCTTCTTCGTAGTAGTACTGCCGCAGTTAGCATCCTGGTTGTTGCATTACTGCCATCGTCTGGAAATAATTATCACCTGCAATTTCCGTTTTTATTTTTCAGTAGCCAAGTCATGTCACTGAGCACCAATTAAAGTTATACAAAAACATACTCGTATTTAAAAAATGTTTTTGGTACGGAATAGAAGTAGAAGACTGTGTAGCAGAATGCAAGTATACTAACAAATTATGTTGCATCTAATGTTCACTCATGACAAATACAAATTAACTGGAACGATTGATTAATTAATTAATCACACCTACAAATGAGTCCAAAACAACATTCATAAAAAGCTGCTTTTTATTCAACTGGTGCAACACAATAATAAGACACCAATGCCTGCATTCATACATAAGTATAATGCCATGATTGTGGTGTTCCTAGTCTCCATTTAACATGTTAAAAACAAATGTGGCACTGGAATATGTGTGTAATGTGTGTTTAAATGATGGATTGAGCTACATTGGCTTCAAATCAGTGAAAGTTCTCAAACCTTAACAGTGGACTTGAGTTTTATGTTATGAGATTGAAATGTAGTACAAACTGATTAACTCATAAGAAAAACTTACAGTGATTGTATCAAGTGTAATGAAACTAAAGCAGTCATTATCTTAATTGTAAACCTCTATGCCTAAAGTATTTGGAGCTTTCATTGCATTGTATGCACCACTGACACCAGATACAAGTCTTTATCAAATAGAAAATTCACACAGTGCTTAGTCAAGCAGACAATTATACATGGATCTACATCGTGTTCGCCATCTAACAATTAATGGTTGCTGGCAAAAACAGTTCATACAGGCAGTTATCTTCAGACAGTAATGACTACAGTAACATATATTTGATAAAGAGGAATGACAGTAGACTATGATCAATGACATGACCGTAGAACAGCTTGAAAGAAAACCTGAAGGAGTTGTGATGTGGTCAGTTAGTAGCCCAAGGATGTGCAAACTGTGCCCAAAAGGTTTGGACGTCCATAACAAGAACCTGAGAAAGTTAGAATGTGTGTCTGTGTGTGTGTGCTAGCAGCACTACCTGTTAAGAAAACGTAAACCAGTGTTAAAATATGTTACTGTTCTGCAAGAACTACTACATACAAAAATACAACTCTGCATAACTTGCTTTTTCCTTGCTGGTAAAAACTGAACTTGAATAAAACTGGACAAACTGTAAATAAAAGCAAAAACTGTACACAAAATATTTGTGCATTATTTCATATAAAAACCACTGTAAAATTCGTAGTCACTCTCAATCCAAAGTAAATGAAATACGACAAGTACCCGCAGAACCCACCCAACATTTTCAATAGACAAAATACTCTTGCCATACAACATTCCACTGACCCTCGCTACTCTACGTCTATCCATTTTTACGACATATCTATGGGCTGACGATGCACGTATCAAAAGTTTTCTATCATTACAGCTTGTACTTAGCACTACATACTGTACAGTACCAATGCCTATCCTTTTTACATTCCTTACATTGTCAAACTATTCTTACACAAATTCTATAATCATCTAAGGAGTTGGTGTAATTGGTGTAAGAATATTATATGCCCCAGCATCTTTAAAAAAAATCAAGTAACAACTTGATGAAAACAAGCATATAAGACTTGTCAATAAAATTAAAATTAAATACAGAATATTGGCGACAATACTATGCCAAATGTTTTCATGTTGAATAGTGCTGGTGGGACTTTCTCCACCGATTGCAAGCCTGTGCATTACTGTATCATTCGAATAGTAAATAATAATTGTATTTCATAATGATAAAAGCCCATGATGGCAGGCTAAAAGCAAGTCATAAACACCAAGTGAGTGGCAGGAACTTTTCTATAAGGTTCTTTCATCATTGTCTCAGCACCGATATCAGCCCATTTGCGATGAGTCCCTTGAAGAATGCAGAAACCATTAGAATCCCGCTACTGGTCTGCAGTTACTCAGGACATCCTCAAGGTGGCAGTGATATAATACATATATAACTGGAATGGTAAGTCACGACATGGCAGTGAGTGGTTGGCTTGTGGTGCCTAATAATGTTTCAATAGGTAAGTGTGTACGTGAGTGTGCTTATGTCAGTGGTAGTGCGCACACTGAACGTTGTGTACGAATCTGCTCGCAGTACACACCCACAGTGAGCATAAACGCAGGTGATATCCATGCTGTCCACACAGGCTCCCGTACGGTCCGGTCCCCCGGTCCAGAGGGCCCTTGCAAAGTTGAACACTGGTCATAAAAGAGGCCTCTACTTCTTGGCCATCTACAGTCCATCCATCCACTACTACCAGTCAGTCTGAGATGCAGGTCTCTTTGCATTGTTAACACGGTCAATCGTCGACATATAACAACCTAAAAGCAGCAATTACAATCCATCAGTTCATGGAAGGAGGATAGCTTTGTGCATTGTTCAGGAAGGGCGAGAGCATTGGCGTCATCTTTCTTGACACTTTCTTTACCCTCATGTTTTTTGTACTTTCCCAGAGCATTGTACATTGACTATAAAAAGTATTTGCCTCCTTGGTCTATTTCATGTTTTGCTTTTGAGTTTATATACAACATGGAATCACAGTTGATTAATCTTTTTTGACACTGATCAGAAAAAACGTCTCCTTAACGTCAAAGAGAAAACAAATCTCTACAAATGGGCCTAAATGACATTGAAATCTTAACTATCAAATGTGAGTATGGAGCTCATTAGGGTGAATACCTTTTTAATCACTTATGTTCTATATTTGCTCTTGAACATCATCAGTGTCTACAGATTTGTTTTCATTTTGACATTTAAGAATTATCTGTTGACCAGTGTCAAAAAATGTTAATTAACACACTTTGATTTAACGCTGTAAAAACAATAAAACATGAAGCAGACTATGAAGCAGTGAGCTGAACGCTTTTTATAGACACTGTATGGGATGATTAAGGGTGAAGGAGGACTGTCAGGCAGTCCTCTCCTCCATTGTGGGCTTGTTGCTGGGGATGGGTTGGGCCGCGTACACGCTTCTACTGTGGCTGTCCACGCTTTGAAAATAGGGGTGGCTCAGCGCAGCGAAGGCCGATATCCTCCTGGAGGGGTTGAAGGCGAGGAATTGCTGCAGGAGAGAGAGGAGAGAGAAGAGGATGAATGAGAGGGGAAGTTGATAATAATGAAAGGAAAGACACCAGTATTATGATTATAATGGAAGTACGTTTTGATATCAAGGCTTTGAGAATGTTTCAAACACTGAAAAGAGGGATCCACCATTAAGAGGGCCCGTCCTTGCTCATCCATGTCTGGAACCAGGTCTTCTATTGGCTTAGGGGGCCGTGGGGTGAAGGCACTCTGTGGTAGGGCCACCTCCTGGGGCCAGTCCTCTGCTGAAGGTACTCCAACAACACTGTGGGATGATAATGCTCATCAGTGCCTCTCCAGTTTAGATCTTTGCTAAAGTATCCCACGTCAGCTGAAGCAACTGACAGTTTTCTTGCATGCCTAATGGTAAATGTCAAAGGGATGCAAAATGGTGCTAATAATAGCAGTGTAAATTCATCTTGCAGGTTGTGTATTAGTTGTGTGCACATCCTGTTCTATATTTAGGCCAGGTACAGGATAATGGATTCAATTAAGGAAAAATATCCACACACATGATTTAAGTTCCAGAATGTTATTTGACTAACTTTTTTGACAAATTTGTTACAGTACAATAAAGTTTGGGGAAGCTTAAATCCAGGTTGTGCATTTGTTCTCAAAAAACAAACAGGACCTAAGAAAGTGTACCATGAGACAGAGTTAATAATACTTACTCAAAAATCTTTCCCAGCTGATCAACATCTGAGTTTCCTCGAAATAGCGGTCTGGAAAAGAAAAAATAAAAGAGTTTAGTTTGCTGCTGCTGCTGAAATGCAAGTATATATATGTATATATATATATATATATATATATATATATATAGTGCTGCAAAAAACTTAATAAGATTAAAATGCATTTTGGTTAAGAGTAAAGCATTAATTCTGACATTAGTGTTAATGCTAACTATCCCACGGTGCACTGTGGACAGACAGCCTTAAGATATAAGCTTTTGGCTCAAGGCAAAGAGGAATGTGTGACTCTGATGTGAATGTTTGAAGTGGCCACACACACTCGCAGCTCCATCTCATGTAGTCAGGATTGTGAAGCAGTGTTGGTAGTACCACTGAAGAGGGAGGGAGGGAGGGATGAAAGGAGGGAGGAGAGCGACAGCAGGGCTGCTGGTGGTTCCTGTGGCTTTGGGCCGTCTTTGGATGCCCGTGGGCGGCCATGCCTGCCCTGGCACCCGCACAAATTCCAGTAGTCATCATCAGCACAAGCCTGCCGGCTGCCGCACGGGACAGAAAAAGCCTATTTATCCCTTATGTGTGTGTGTGTGTCTGCTTTTGCTCTCTCTGTGTGAATGTGTGTAGGAAAGTGGGAGGGAGAGGCGTGTGAAAGAAGAGTTGGGATTATTCTAACAGAGAAAGAGGTATGGGAACTAGACCTTCCTGCTGAAGTTCCGCTGAAAGGAAATGAGGAGGTGTTGTTGTCAAAGAGAAGACTTTCTTTGATGCCATGACTTTTAGGCTAAATAATATTACTTTTTCAATTATTTTTTCAAATGTATTCACTTTCAAAATGGCAGTATGAAATGCACTGAGGTCTAGAAGGAGACATACAAGCTCTGATCCTTCATTTTGTTCCATTCTATTTGTTTAAAATGATCGGTCACCAGCAGATGTCAATGTAATGCAGGATACTGACACATAGGTGTGCTTGTATGTGTGTATATGCATTCTGTATCCAGGCCTCAATAAAGTTCAAGTGCACCCCACTTAACTGGAGTCAACAGAGACTGGCTAGCCACCATGTGTCCCTGTGTTTTGCCACTTGCAGGAAGCTTTGCATAGCTCAACACCCACACTTTCCTACAGACTCAGACACTGGGATATTAGTCACACAGGGGTATTTTTGCACATTTTTACAGTGACAGCAAACTGATCTATCACATGCTGCAGTTCGGAAGTGGAATTGAGATACAGAGATTGTTTTGATTTTTCAGAAATAGTATCCTGAACTAATGGATGTCCCAGTGTTTTTTTTTTCCCCACTCTTGCACCACTGCTTTAAAACGTCTGACATTTAAACAGGACCACACCACATATGCAGATCTTTTGGGGTTAAGCGCTGTACTGAGGTTTGAAAGCCATTTAAGATCAGACCAAACCAGTTCTGACTGTTGCAAAGGAAGGAGGAAAAAAAATTCACCTACAGCAAAGTCATCGTGCCAAAACAAGTAGGGCTGATAATTCCGAGAGGTCCATTTTTAAACCTGGAGTGGTTTGCTGGGTTTGTTGGAGGGGGATAACTGGATTCACATTGAGCTGGCCACTGGCATGCGCACACAATCAACAGTTGAGTGCAAATGCACATTTGCACACACTCCGGGCAAGTGCACACCATAAGGGTGTACAACAAATGCGCACACACTCACGAAAGGGATCGTTTCCCACTCAGAGATTTGCATGTACACATACGTGCGCGTGCGTATGCACAGACGGATGGCAATGAAAGGAGGACCGAGACTGGGTTGGGACAGGCAGCTGAGTCACGCTTCCTTTAGTGCCAACACGGCTCTGTCCCACATTCCACTGAGACAACCTCTGGAATGCGTGTGTGTGCGTGTGTGCATGTTTGCACGTGAGAGCGTCAATCTGTCTGGGTGGGAAACAGAGAGAGACAAATGCAGTGTGGCTTCTTCATGTGTTTAAAACATGAGTCAGTGTGAACTGCATAGACATGTAAGTCTGTGCTGAGTTTAACTGTACTGTACAAAAAGCGTGCACATGTGTTTGTGCTTGCGCAAAGCACATACACGCGTGCACTCAAGCTTGCATTGTTGAGGATTTATCAATTGAGCTCCAAAGTGTGAGAAAGTCAACACGGATGTGCGGCCTGTCCTGGACCATTAGCACAAGACGTTCAACCTTTTCGATTGGAGGAATGTCAACAAGCGGGCGCACTCTCTCTCTCTCTCTCTCTCTGACCCATTCACTCAAATCATGACTCACCCCAACACTATCCCAGTCATGCAGATGCAGACTTGTATGATATTTGCTCAAATTCCTTTGACAACAAATTCCCAACTATTCTTGCTACAGTACATAGTCATTAAAATAGGTTTTCTTTTTACAATGGCATGTTTGACGATGAAAGTGGAGAAGAAGGTGCTTGGGGGGGAAACCTTTGAAGTTTCATGAGTCATAAGAAAAATGTTCCGAGGTTAGATTTGTTCCTTTCTGACCTGCAACATGAGGTGACAGGGCGAACCCGGGCTGTCACTGCTTAGAGGGACTCCGGTAAGGGGCTGAAATGTTGGACATTTTTTGTAGAAAAAACAGCACAAGCTGTTTATGAATTATCAAAATTACCGACAATTAGCTTTCTGATGACAGGCTAACAGATGACTAATTTCTAAGGTCATTCAATTTAAGTCCCAGCTATTCTGAAAGGCAATCAAACCACCAGTGGGGTTGTCTGGTTTTGTTGCACTCAAGCTGTCAACGATTATAATCTCCACTTCAACAAAACTGCAAACCAATAAACAGTGTTTTCTCATCTTCTCTTGTTCTGCACTTTCCCTCAATCACTCTTTCTTGTGCTTTCTTTCACTGCTTCTCCCAGGTGCCCTTTAATCTCTAACAGGTGGCCTTTTAAAAAGCCATCTTAATCACCTGCAGAGAGCAAGAGAGACAGATTGAGAGAGAGAGGGAGAGAGAGGGGGAGAGTGAGTGTGTATGTTCTGTTTATGGCCATCAAAGGGCTCTGCCTTGTTTCCGCCTTAAGGCAAAGCTGGACAGGTGCCAGATTGTGAAAACACACACATATACACACCAAAGCTTTTTACAGCTTATTGTGTCAGGGTGAGAGAAGAAGTACCCTAACTCAGACAACAGAGACACACACAAACATACATACACACGGAGGCAGCTCACTGCTATCAGACATGGTAGGATTGCCAACACTCAGATTGAGCCTGCTTTTAAAGAAACACTATATGAGACAAGGACAGACCTCCTCTGCACACATTACACACATGTTGTTTCTTTATGTCAACTCCTCAGTGGCAGCAAGATGTTTACTTAAAGTGCCACAGATTCTTGGTGCGTGTTTCAACATTACAAAGGTTACACAGCCATGAAATACACTTAATCTTTGCAGTGTTCATGATGTGTTAACACATGTTGTATAAGGTCTGAATAGCATTAAATGTGTTTCAAAGTACATCCAATTGCCATTCACCTCAAGACTTAAGTATTATGTGCAAACGTGACTGTGAATACATAAACTCTCTAACTAGCAGCCTATCCTCGAGCTTTACCTGTACTCTACTGAAACCATGCAAACAAACAAAATGTGAAAATGTGTATATATCTTTTCATGCACTTGTCAAATCTTATCCTGGCGTATTTTAGATCATGTCTTTATATCCACGCTAGGGCTGCAACTAATGATTATTTTCATTATCATTATTATTATTTTCATTTCATTATCTGCTGATTCATTTATCAATTAATTGTTGTGTCTATTGGGAAATGCCAATAGTAATTTCTTGAAGCTGGAGAAAAGGCCACCGTTCAACAGTTCTATCTTTCTGTATCACCTTTGGTCTTGGTTTCACAATCATTACACCGCTAGAATTTTGTACTGAAACATGATCTAAACAACTGAAATATTACCAAAATACTGCAGTTGCCAATTCATTTCTCCTCAGTCAACTAATTGATTAATCAACTAACCCTTTCAGCTCTAATCCAAAGATGATGAGAGAAAGTAAAAGTAAAAAAAAAGCTTTAGAGAAATACTAGGAATTGGGCAACAAAGGCTGCTCTTGACTGAAGAAAAAAATATGGTCACCACTTTATCATCATATAATGATTGACCTATGACAGAGATAGCAAAATGTCAAACATAGTATGTGGTAAATGACAGCAAAGTTTTTTTACATAACTGAGTCACATGTGACAGTAATGGATTATCAAAGGCCAGGAAACTAAGAATAAAAACGCCTTTCAACCTCCCTTCTGTTAGCATGTCTTAATATGATGTATTTTAAAACACTTACGGAGTGAAATATTGTCATGTGTTGCCATTTCTGTAGCTGGCTGCCAAATGGAGCTTTAACACATGACCTGGCGCGCACATGCACCAAAACTGCTTTAAAAAGGACAGCGTGGGGAAGGACGCAACAACATTAGTTTCCAGCAGAACATGTTTTGTCTGGATATCACACAAAACACCCCCGGTTACCAGAGGAGTGAATGTGGAAAACATTGTGTGCAGGTTTTCTGGCTAACAACAAAAGTATTTTTTTTGTGCACAAAATAAACTCTGGGCCCAAATTTTAACAGTTTCTGAACATTTGACCTCATTCTTGCAGGGTTTAATTGGTACGTAGTGACAAATTTATAGTCCAGATGCATCCTACACACAGATGGCTGACAAATTAAAGGGAAAAAACAAAATAAAGTGACTTAGTAAGGTGTTGGTCTGCCACAAGCAGCCAGAACAGCTTCAACGCACCATAGCGACATGTTTCTAAAGGAGATTCCCCCATTTGGTGTTTTGCTGACGATTGTATCTAACAAGTCAGTCCAAAATCTCCCATAGCTGTTTAATTAGACTGACGTGTGGTGACTGCTCCACAATCTGTTCACCTTGTGTCACCCTTTGGCACTAGAACCTCTACATTCCCACTGAGGCCCACGTGCAGAGCGCGGGGCGCTGTGTGTGGCTGTGCATGTTGGGGTGTGAGGACGGTTGGGGAAGGAAGCATTACAGGCAGGGCTGCTCCTCCTGGCACTCTGCCCTACCTCAGAGAGACTGTTCTTATCTACTCCAAAGCACACCACTACAAGCTGGCAAGACCCCAGTTCTCTGTTGATTACAAGACACATTTCTAAACACGTTATGGCACATAAATATTAACATTAGATTGATGCTATGATGACAAAATTTGTCAGCATGCCCTGGAAAAGTCCTCTTTCCTTGCATAAGCAGGCAGTTGAGTTTTTTCAGAAAAATAGTCCGTTATTAGCCTGGCTCTCCAGTGTGTGAAGTTCGTTAGACCACAAACTGACAAATACCTATACCAAGAAGCAGAATCTTGGCTTGCATGCTGCAACCACAGCAGGCAGCCTTCCATTACTGTAATGCTTTGATAAGCCAACCGAAATGTGATTCCTCAATGCTCACAATGCATCTGACAGGTGTCATTTAGGAAAAAAAAATATTCAAGAAACACCCAAATAACTGATACTGTAACAACAGCAGTTAGTTTTTCAGTGAAAATATATCGTATAGAAAAATAAGCTAAAATAAAAACAAGAGAAAAGTCTCTTCTCTCTGGAATTCTTTTGGTATCAACCTTAACATCAGCCTTCAGGTCTTGGGACAGATCAAATATGGATAATATTCAGAAGAAAAAAAAAACACACCAGGTGAATATAATCTATCAAGCACAGATCTGGGACATCTCCTCTAAATGATCTGTATCAGTATTCATGTGAACAGTAAAACCACTTCATAGGAAAGATGGCACTGGCTGATTGATGACCAGCAACACCGGTAACATAGTGGTAAGTAACACATGGTTAAATTAGCTGACCTGAAATTTTTTTTAAAATGTATACGTGAAAAGTAGCTACAATTCATGCACAAAGTACACTAAGTTCATTATGGTGGATAAAGACCCAGCTTATATGTAGAGAGGACACTGTACTGATGCAATTAAGTGAGTGCATGTAGCCATTTCCGTGCTGAAGTGGTGTGCCATGCTAATCTTTTCTTAAGTTGCTGAGGTGTAAATCTTAAGTGTGACCTCATTGTGAAAGCAGAAGAGAGGCAAAATGAATGAGAGGATCATTTAAAAATAATGACGTGTGAATGGTGATAAGCTTGGTTCTAGACCTCTGAAGTTGCTTGCTCACATCTCCAAGCTTTTCAGCTGTTTTTCCCCTCTTCTAGTAGGTTTGTTGTTGTGCTCATGGAGGGATGCACCCAAACAAATCAGAGCTTTTTCTCCTGCCATGAAATTTCTCCTTCAAAATCAGCTCTAAATACATAGATAAGACTACACAGGTGTAACAGTGTGCCAGGGAACTTTGCAGTTTGCAAAACTACCACCAATATTTCAGTCAAAAAGATCTCCAAGTTGGCTCTGCGTTCTCTGCAGCTCTCACCTTCTCCTGAACATCTCGGCGAAGATGCAGCCGACGCTCCACAGGTCCACTGGTGTAGCGTAACTGGACTGGAGCAGCACTTCTGGGGCTCTGTACCACAGCGTCACCACCTACAACACACACGCACACACACAGCAGAAATCCATAGAGACATTATTGTTAAAAATTTACATACAAAGACGCAAACACACATCACTTCCAGTTTCCTCTTGTGTAGTTTTACCTGCCAGCAGCACTAGGTAAATGTCACTGTCTAGGGGGGCTCACGCGCACACACTCTCACACAGAGGGTTAATGCTTCTCTGCCCCCCATCTTAGGCTTACGTAAGACATGAAATCATATCTGGCAGGGCACATCTCCCTGCTCCCGTTTTGGTGTACCCACATCACGCAGTCTTTCCACAGCAGTCCACCAGGGACACACAATACTGCACCTATACAGTATATGTGCGTTTACATTTCATAGCAATAATGAACAACACAATGTTTCACTGGATTAAACCTGGCAGATGTCATGCCCACATGAAGTGATAATGGGTTGGCTTTGACTGATATCAACCACCCCACCCTACCCCTTCTTCCTGCCAAAAAAAACCAAGACATCCTGTCTTGCCTCAAGCAACCTCGCACCCACCTGAGGTACAATGGCAGCCATTTTGTGCCACTTCACACTAAGCATGGTTTCCAAATTTGTCCCTGTAACTCTATTGGGAGCTGTGTGTGTGTGTGTGTGTGTGTGCACAGTCATAGCCTGCAGGAAAGCAGCAGCATTGTTAACAGCTACAGTAGGGAAAGCCTCCAGACAAAACTCAGTGACCCCTAGTAAGAGAGTGGACTGGTTCCAGGTGCTTTCCTAAACTCCAGATTTTTCCAACAGCTTTTGGCTGCAGTCCCCCCTTCAGGCACTGCAGAGCGCTTATCGGGATCTTAGAGTCGGAGGCGAATGTTTGTAAGCAAAAAGAGTGCAGTGTCACCTAGATATCTTTATTGGACTCTCTGCAGGAGTATGAGGAAATGATACCCTTATTAGATGTTATCCACATGTTCATATGAGTAATATGAGAGCAACGATCTTCAAAGGATTTAGATGGCCAAATATGAACTTTTAAAGAGTAAAGCAGGTCCTTGCTTATGTGCTCAAGAGCCTCATGAGAAGTTAGATGGAGTCAGCCCTCATGGAGCTTTATGGTTCACAGACGTTTGGACAGGATTTCTTTCACTGGGGGAGGTCAGATGATTTCAGTCTTACATGTGTTCATCAGTGATTTAATCCGGTCCTAAGAACATGTGTGTGTGATTTTTCTCCCTGTGCTACAATAAGTGCACTTGTTGGTCCTTGCCTAATTTAATTCCCATTGAGAAAAATTGTGTTTTAGCCATGCTAGCAACGTGTCTCAGACCAAAATGTCTCAACAACTATTGAATTTATTGCCAAAGAAATTGGACAGACATTCGTGGTCTCCAGAGCATGAATCCCTCTGACTTTGGTTTCCCTCTGACGCCACAGGCAGGTTGACATTTGTGGTTCAGGGTGAAATATCTTGACAACTTTCTGGATGGATTGCCATGAAATTTCCCACAGATATTCACAGTCCCCAGTGGATGAATGTTTATGATCTCCTGACTTTTCCTCTAGAACCATCATCAAGTCAAAACTTTGGTTTATGATCAAATACCTGGAAAACTAATGACATTCCCCCTCAGCCTCAACTGCACTTTGAGGTTAGTGTCAAGTAACCAGTGTTATGATGCTAACGTGCTAAACTAAGATGGTTCACCGGGTAAATATGACCTACTAAACATCAGCATTGTCATCGTGAGTATGACTGCATGTTGATGTTAACATTTAGCTTAAAGTGTTGCTATGTCTGAGTAGAGCCTCACATAAAGACTGAGTTTCATCTTTTCCTTTTGTTAATGCAGAAAAAGACATTTTTCTAGTTTGCAACTGTCTGCCCAGATAATTTCAAAGTAAAAACATTGTATTATCTAACAGCAATATTAGTAGTAATACAAAATGTAAAAATTTAAGTCACTAGTGACAAAGACAACATTATTTTCCTGCGGAATATCCCTGTCAATCTGTCTTTGGCAATGGCTAAAGTACTAATATTTTACTAACCACCTTCCACTAGAATAAGAATTCAATGCAAAAGGGGCTTTATTCATAATTGTAGCACGAGGGGAATTTCTCTGAGGCATACTTGCAATCTTACCAAACATTACCCCAAGCTGGAGGTCTTAATTGAGGTCAACACATTCTAATAAGAGGAATAAAAAAGTTCAGTCACATTTTTCTTCTTCTAAACTGAATGACACTATTAATAGAGCTGGGGGCTGCATTTTGCAGATGTGTGACACTTTCTCATCTCCTGCTTCCTGCTTCAGTGGAAATAAGGAGGAAGTTGAGGCTAGTTGGCTGAGATGTATCGCTGAGCCACGTGACCAGAAATGAGACATACACTGAGAATGAACAGACTGACTGTTAGAGTCATTGAAGATTTTTAGAACACTGAAACCTCAAAGAAAAACATGAATGGAGGTTGTTAAGCTGCCCATATAGCCAGGCAGCAAAATGTCACTGATCTTTTTTTTTCAAAACACAGGAAAATTTAACATTTATTTTTGTGGGAATTTTTTCTAACTTTCTTTCATTTTAGCTCTATGTCCTCTGCAAGTGCTCAGCTTAATATGTATCAGAGCACATCGCAATTCAATTTTCCCCCTAGCAGCCACAACATGGCATTGCTAAAACCATCATTGAAATACATGTTGCTTTAAAATGAGGATGAATGCATAAGTGACAAATGGCCCAATCAACACCTTCCTGTAACTCTTGCAGCTGCAGGCTCAAATACATGTGACCCAAGTCTTATACATGGAGTCTGTCGCCGTGCACAGCCAAACGTCAGGGCTCTTATGAATACATGCTCATGTAGAGCCTTCTAGGAAGAACCACAGACCTAGAGCTCGGGGTATATCCGCCTCAGTGCAATACAGAGTTATTCGAAAACCTGGCCACAACTGCAGATTAAGGCATATATATCACACATGCATGCACTCACAGACACACCGGAAGATAGATGCGCTAGGGTTTATTGCAATCTGAAATTACACCCTGACTGCTTGCACTGTATTATACCATTTTTATAGCAGTCTAAGTTTAGCGTGGCAGACTTTTCATCCTACCCTAAATTAACTGCATTAAATGACTTTATTACTCACGCTCAAACCCAAGTCCCTTTGTTACTAGTCAGTCAAAGGGTCACAAATAAATACTCTTTCCTATGCTTTTGGGTACTGTAGGTTATATAGTGCAGTTGTGGGGGACTGTTTCAGTGGCAGATTAAAAGACACTGTTTACACTACTTGGTATTTTCAGTACCATGATGATGTATGTGGCACAGACTCCACATAGACTATTCATCATAATAAAGGAACATGCCACCCAGAGCAAGAGAGTGGCTCATGTATTATTTTTAGCAGGTTTTCAAAGAATAAGCTATTTCAGGCTTTGGCTACACAGGCAATACTTAAATCAATCACTCAATCAATCAATCAATCAACTGGTTCTTGATTTTGGTCTTTTCAAGAGATTTGTTGAGAAAATATAGATGTATGATTTCAGTGGGCTTATCGTTTCACTGAATGGGATTTAAATACCCCACGTCCCTTCTCTCTTACAAACTAGTGCCAACCATTGAGTGTTTATGAACAAAATTGCTGTCTTAAAAAAGTAAAGTGCTATTCCTTAACTTTGCCCAAAATCCACAAATTATTAACAGCCTGTCCCCTCAATGGCTCATCTCAAACCTCAGATTCAAAGCTTCAGGGTGCTCATTTTCATTTCCAAACAAACAGTCTACTGTCAGCACTGCTTTCCACTCAGCAATCCTCCTCACCCTTTTCTCCCTACCTCCTCCCTTTCTCCAGCAATCTCTTGTTCCTTCTCTACAAAATTACTCTCTGACTCTCTCTGTTTCTCTAAGCCCCTGAGTCTGTAAAACACATATGTCTGAGATGCAGTAAAGTCTATATGTAACAGTTAGAGAGCCTGTTAATATCCATGAATGCACTTAGATCACACACATAGTTTCACAATCTCCATAAATACTAAAGTGTTAAGTCTGTTATATAAAATATCTCAAAACTATCACCCTGACTAAAGAACATGTTCTGAGCCACGGCCTAAACACACAATTTAATAACCGTTTACAAGGAGATGATAACAACACATGTTGTAAAAAGAAAAAGGACATGCTCCAATTGCAGTGTTGCTTTTTTCTGTCCTTTCCCTTCCTCTTCTTCCGACCACGTTTGCATTCCTTCTTCTTTAGCCTCTCTTTCTCACCCTTCTCATTCTCTGTTCTGCTTCACATATCCCTTCATTACCCTCTCTCCTGCTCTCCCTCCTCTGTCCAGGCTTCATGAAAACAGAGATACAGACTCATACGCAGAGTGTGTTGGACAGTCAGGAACAGAGACGGTGAGTCAGCCTTAAAACTGTGCAACAGTGTTTTGCTCTTAGGTCAGCTGCTTCATTTTCTTGTTCAGTCTGTCTGTCTCTCTCTCTCTCTCTCTCTCTCTCTCTCTCTCTATCCAACACCCTTCTTCCCCTCCTCATGGTAACAGAAAAGCCAGAGGTGGTCAGATATAGCTGAGAGAGAAAAAGAGAGAGGGAGTTAGAGACATAGAGTGGAGAGGCTGACTCAGATTAAAGGACAACATTCTGGGAATTCCTTTCTGCTGAGAGCATCCTCCCCCTCACCACCACCACCATCCTCCTCCTCAGCCCCCACTGCTGTGCTCTCCTCCCCGCTCCGCTTTGGGGAGGAAATGGCTTCTCCTGCCCCAGAGGACCTCCAGACCTCCTGGGCCAGACCTCCAAGCCTGACTGACATGCAACATCCGGACCTGTGCCACCAGCGCACTGGGCATGCACAGTGGAGGAGTATGACAATGGAGTGCATGCATGTGAGAGCGGGGGCGTTTGGTTTGTGTAATGTGTGAGTACTTGCACGTGACTGAAAGAGCACCTGCTTTTGCCTGGACGAATGTGCTTGGATGCCAAATGCTTTTGTGCATGAGTGTCTGGAAATACATGCAAGTTATCTGGAGCATGTGTTTGATGTTTAAAGAATAATCTTAAGTTCACTGCAACGTGGGACTTATTTTTGAAGTTTTGTCTATCATTCTTATCACTGATTAGAAAATGTATTCGCTAAATTGCTTAGATCTGGGAATGCGGCAGCTTGTGTTTCTTGCCCTGGTGTTACTTCTTCAAGAAACACAAGCTGCCACATAATGATGTGTCTTCAGTGAATGGTAAAACTATTACCATAAGTGTCTAGTTTATAGACTGACACTGTTCAGCTTTGACCTACTGTACTTGCAGGCACCTATTTTCCATTGCTATGAGGGACTACCACCAAAATTTCAGGTGAGCATAACTCAAGGTTCACCTCCAAAAAAGTGGTTAAGAATTGGGCATCATTTTGGGAAATATGCGTATTTGTTTTTTGTCTGCCCCTTAAATGTGAAGAGCCACGAGGTGGTTAGCTTAAATTAGCACGACGTCTGGAATTAGGGAGAAACAGCTAGCTAATTAGCACTGTCAAAAAGTAACAAAATCTGCCTACTTTTCAAACTTTGGACAGAGATAAACTAGCTGTTTCCCCTGCTTTGAGTCTCTCTGCTAAGCTTGCTGACCTAGCTTCATGTTTAGCATACATGATGTTGACTTTTGATCTAACTTTCAAGAAGGAAGACAAAAACAGGGGCTTTCAAAAGTATTAAACTATCTTTAAACTGCTGACTAGCTTTTACAAACCTGGATATTTATGAAGTGCTGTTCTATTGATGTCCATGTTCCAGATCTCGTGCATGACTCTTTGACATAAATGCCAAAAATAACCTAAGGAAATTATAGGACAAAATTATCTATGTTGTAATGAACCAGAATTGCCCCTTCAAATTATTAATAAATCATTGAGAAACCAAGACTCCTTCATCCATCACCTCTATCCTTTTTTCTCGCCTCACTACTCATGACACAGCAGCTCCTGTCACCTCCATGTGGACCTTACAGTGACCCCGATGCCATGAGGATGACTGAGGCTCTGGGCTGGCAGGGGCTGCAGCAACTGAGGGACTGGGCTGATGGCTTAGTCAGCCTGTTTAGCCCTCTCTCACTGAGAAGCCCAGGATGAAAGCTACCACTCTGCACACAGAGTTGCCACTGCTCACACACACACACACACACACACACACACACACCCACACACACACATACACACATACACACACACCCACAGACAAGTACTTTGGATGCACCAGAAGCCAAATAACTGTTGTAACTGAATCAATAAAAGCATGATTGGAACTTTCAGTAGCATTGAAATAAAAAGAAACGGAATGCAGCAGCACTGGTGTAAATGGCCTTGACTGTTTCAGGTTTTGGTCTTGTTGTGAATTAGATGAGCATTCCGAAAGCAAATCTAATTACAAATTAAAGTCTCCTAAGTGAATCTCAGAGGAAAACGGATAAAGGTTGTACAGGCGGGAAGGGTGCTGCATATGGGAGAAGTTGCGGATGTTATAATAATAATATGAGTTGCAAAACTATGCAATCTGGGAGTACATGAGTGGAGCTTGAGCTGTAGCTGCTAGTTCCGTGAGAGTCCCATCTGCTCCGCAGCAGTCAGCCAGTGCTTGTAAACACTATTATTTCACTCTCCTCACTTTCCTCTTCGCTCTCTGCCTGCAAAAGTGACACTATAGTCGTAAAATGTAATACCGCTGCACTGCCGGGCAGAAAGGCAAAAATACACAGAGAGAGGGAGAGGGAAGATTAAGAGAGAGAGATGAGGAAAGGTGGCATCGGCGACAGAGGGAGGTGGCGAGACAGAGCCACAGGGCTAGAAAGAAAGTGCGGGCATAGCACAAACTGCATACAGAAACAGGAAAAAAGGCATCATAACTGTTGCCAGCATGCACAGCGTACAGGAATGCAGATGGGGCCCTCGGCGAGCGAAACAAAGACAGCATGTAGCCAGTGCTCTTCCTCCCCAGTGCTAACACGTCATCCGCACATCATTAGCTGGAAAATTCTGATATATATGCTGTAATTTTTTCTTTTTTCCCTCTCCTCGCATGTTGCTGGTACAGACAAGTTTTCTTTAAATATCCAGATGCCGGTGTGTGCGCACGCACCGGGCACACACCGACCGGCACCCCTTTTCCCATCCCGCGGCGTTGCAGACCAATCGACAATTAATATTAGAACTGTGAGAAGAACAGCAGAACTACAAATGTGAGGTGTGTATGCTCTGTACAAACATTCATAACAATGCGATTGTCTGCGCTTGAATGCGCAGGCGTACAGTAGCATCCTCGAACCATGTATGTGTGTGTGTGTGTGTGTGTGTGTGTGTGTACTGTGTGTGTGTGTGTGTGTTTGGCTATGTCAATTGGGGCCAGCCCTTGCTCTGCCCAGCTGCCATGCCGCCATGAGGATGACTTTTCTTTTCCATGTGAGCCGTTTGAGGAGATATCTAAAATATTCAGAGAGTGCGTACTGTGCCTCCCAGGTGCAGTGCGGGTTTCTCCTCCCTCCCTTCTACTGCTGCCTGCCTGCCTTCTTTTGGTCGGTCCAGAGTAGGAACATTGTTCATAAAGGAACAGATTCACAGACATGACTGTCCAGTCTCATCCTTGGTCATCACTCGAAATTTCTGTTTCCATCAGTCAGTCTTTCTGGAACTCCTGTTGCACAACTAGATAGTGCAACAACTAATGCTTGCATGTGTGATATTGCAGGGTCCAGACATAATGTTTTGCAAAAGAAGTTTCATAAAATCATCGCTCTGAAACTGTTAAACAAAAGCTGCACCCTTAACTAACAAAAGCACTAAAACCATCATCACCGCTATTGCAGCTTGCCTGAAAGACCCTTTATCTGCAGAGCCGTCACTATCTTTAAGATTACCATATAACATGCCAAAAAGCGAGAAATTAGCCAATTAATCTGCATCTTCCAACCCACACCCACAGATTCTAAACTGATATTCTTAGTCAAACAAGGGCCCAAAATGGGAAACACCTCCACAGTGAAAAATACAAATTTAATTGAAACAGAGTCTGACTGCTCTTGAAAGTTTCAAAATGTAAAAAGACCGTCTGCTGTTTGAGCAATGCGTAGAAATCTGTTTCAATTTGCTTGGAATGTCGTCTGAGATATGGGTGTCTTATTCTGGTAAATGTAGCGGGCAGCCAGGCAGTAGGAACTAGGGAAGAATTGGGAAACACTTTGATCAGGTGGCTTCACCTCTCTGCATGTCACCAGTGCCAGTTTACTGGAAACTATGACAGACTGTGTGTAAGTAGATTCTCTCAGAAGATATTTATATATTAATATATTTAATAACAGTGCTAATATTCGCCTGGTTTAACCTAAAGAAAATGTGAAGCAATTATTTACCGACCAAGATTCTGAAAGGACACAGCTTGAAATAGAATCGTAGTCTTCTGCTATCGTGTAACTCAATAATGCGCCGTTAAGATAAGCTTCAGAGGCAGAAGACAAAAAACATCTCACCACTAATAGTTAATCTGTCATCACATGTAAATTTGCAGTTTATTTTGGTTTCAAAAAAGAAAAACACAAGAGTCCTAATAAGTGCAAAAATAAAAGATTGCGGTGTTCCCCTAGTTTTCCAAACTAATTTGATGCGGGCACCCATATGCTATGATGCTGCAGAGAGAGGAAACCACTGGCTCTTATGGGACCATCCAGTCACCTTTGTACTACAATGATTACACGTGTGGATGAAGACCAACAATCTTCAGGTTACAGGAGGTTATCTTTGTGCTGTTTTGAAAGGAACACTGACCTAACCTCTGCCCTCTGGTTACCTAGATCAAGGACCATATAGTCCTTCTAAACGGAAAGTTTCTCAAAGCCCTTTACAGAGATCCTCTCAAGACCTAGAGAAACTTTTTACTGAGGAACTGAAATCTTCTACACCACAGAACAGGCAGGTTGACCCCGCTCAAAGTTCATCATTATTTGTATTACTTAAATAATGTCTAAATTATACTTTCCCAATACACTGATCTGACATGGTGCAATGCCAGAAATCAGCTGACTGATAGTGGTGAAGTGGCTTATGGACTCAAGGAGTCCTCCAGACCACTTGCTCTAACCATAAATTCCTAACCCTAAATTAGGAGCCAATTACTCTTTTAGACCAATGACTGTAGGAGTCCCACAGTAAGAATCACTTGACTGAAGCTCATCTCTCCACACTTGGCCAGTTAGAGAGACACTTTTAGCCTTTAGTTTTAATTTTGATATGTCTCTACTCTGATTTAGAGTCCAAGTCAGATGACTTCAAATCTTCAAATCAGGGTTCTCGGACCTAACCTGCCTAATTCCTTGCACCAGCATTTGGATGGTAATAAGTTATGCTCTAACACTGTAACAAGCATAAAGGAATTTCTGTGATATTGGCAGAGACTCTCGGGTGGTATTTTTGTATTAAAATTTGTTGTAGCATTTATTCCAGATTCAAATACATCAAAAGAAGTGGTGCTCCCCAGCGCTTTAGCAGAAAATGGGGATTCAGTGGGATGGGACTTTAGAAAGATCCCTCCACCTTTTCTGGCGTCAGATTAACCTATCAGTTTTTCCCGCATCTGCCTGTCACCTATGGCTATTGCATACAATGAGGCTGCAAAAGCCAGACTGGGGTCACAAAAACCACTGTCAAAGCCAGGACTGTGTGACCCGCTGCAAAGCCCACTGGTCTCGTACCACCCAATGGGTGGTCTCCTTTTCCTACCTCCCTCTCACCTCCCATCCCTCAATCAGGGAGGGTGAAATATAAAAACATGGTAGGTGGCGATGCCCATTTTTGGGCCATCAGTCACATACAACCATGCGTGTGTGCAAATGCACCCAGACCTACACGTTTTTATACACACACCCAGCTGCATTTTTGTCAATGATATATTAACAAGTCAGCACGTTGCTAGTGAGAAAGCAAATCTATCACAAAAAGAGAAGTTCAACAATAATGCTGGTAAATCATCAGCAGAAAGTAAGAGTGTCCACGCAGTTAGTGGCCTGGAAAAAAAAAAAAAAGAGAGCGAGGGACTCTTTGACGACTTTATGCAAAGTCACCAGCTAAACTTGTCATTCTAGAAGCGCTAAATGAATCACTTTGAAAGTGAGAGAGAAGTGTCTCGTTCGCTTAAGCAACAGCAGTTCTCCAATGCCCATCTGTCTGCTAGTAACGGTGACATTAGGTGACTAAATAAGTAACTGCTGGTCTGTTGGGCAAAGGGGAAGATCCTCTTAAACAGTGTGTGTATTTGTGTACATGTGCACTGAATACAGTATAGATTATCTGCTTTTATTAGCAAGAGGAAACACTGAATGGATGAATGGAGACTGTGTGTGTGTGTGTTTATGTATGTGTGTGTTGGACTGATAGGGGGATTCCAGACACAGGAACATTCATCTCAAACTGAAGATCCCTGTAACATGCTGCAGCGCCCGCTAGTAAATAATAATGCATCAAGCTCACACACACACACACCACTTCCATCTCATTTCAGGCCCAGTCTAAGCAACTAAGGGAAGGAAATGAGTGGTGAATAGGCAAACAGATTACATGTTATGCCTCTGTGTACGTGAGTAGCCTGGGATATTGACATCTGTCACCATATCTAAAGGTGAATTCTAGCCAAGTATTCTAACCTCATTCAAAAGTGTCCTGTCTAGTCAATAATGAGGTATAACATTTACTCAAAAGATAAAACCCAGTGAAACCACATATACTGAATATTGCCAACATTTGGCAAATTCTATGGTTGCATGACTTCCTCTCAGAGCAGCCGTGTATTATCGTTAATCAGAATGATAAATTATGTAGACATTAACTGAGAAACACTATCTTAATCATAAAATTACCCTTGATAACAATACTGGAGAAATTAATGGTTAGCCTGTTGGCAATCACACACATTACTAAATAGAGAAAACCTAGAGAAAATTCTTAAAATTTTGAACTCCCCAGTCAAAATCTGTCCTGACATCACTAACGTAGACATTTACTATATTTCCTTAAACTGCTGCCTTATAGTTAAAGCAATTGTTTGTTGTGATAATCACTTTATCTGAATCCCATCTTTACATTATCTGACCAAAATTCATATAAATTTGATCAAAAGTTTCGTCATGACTCATTCTATGTTAAGAGTTGAAAACTTTCTGGCTCCTGTACGTAGTCGTCATTTTGCTTCCTGATATCTACAATGAGTCATCCATTGTTCACGTAATGCGTGAAATAAGCATAATATAGCATAATAAATATGGCTATTCAATAACTTATTTTTGTTTAGGACTATATTTATTGGTTAAAGCTAAGAAAACAATTCTGCCAAGGCTAACCATCTACTTTAGTAAAATATCATAGAATGCAAAAAAAAAAGTAACTAAATTTTTTTTTTTTAAACACAGGAACAAAATGTGTTTACTCACTCTGTGTTTGATTAGTACAAAGAAATCTGAGCCAACAATGTGCCTTTTAAAGGCAGGACTGTCATTGCCTGGATTTCATCCCGCCGCTAGCACCTGAGTTGCTGTGCTCAGAGTACAGATTTAACTGACCTTAATTAACCAGATTTGCCATGTCTTAAACTGCTCATATTACGTTATGCATTTGCAAATGTCACAGGGTACAAGTCTTATTTAGTGAGACATACAGTAACACGCCAACTCCCGAGAGATTAAGGAGAGCACTCGTTAAGTGTCCACTAGCCTTAACTGCTTCTTTGCTGTGCAGGACAATGAAGTGTAAATGAATGCCAATTCATTCTGATGTCGCATATCAGCTGTGATTCTTTTCCCAAAGGAAGTTTATATTTATTTTAGCCAGACAGATGCTGCACAACCGATGAGAAATGGAGTGTCTCTCGAGTTTTGCTAACTTGACTGAATAAGAACAGCGGCCATCAGCTCCAGCCCTGATCTGAACTCCCAAAATATTTTTGATATTACTTCCATCTGCAGATTGGGGCAATAATCTCATTCATCTTTGCATATGCATCAATTTGTGGTCGAAATTGTGCAGTTTATTGGATAAGGCTAGATACAACCACCCATGTTCATGCCAAGTCATTAATATCTGTCTTTAGATACTCATATCGCTATCAACACTTTCAGTCTGGATTACATAGTCTCTGTCTCTAATTAGTACTATACCGTGACACTGTCAAAGTGGAAACAAAACAAAGCAATATGTATTATTTGAACAAAAAGGTTTCAAGTAAAATCCAGTCCACCATGAAAAACAAAATGAACCTGATAGGTTGGGTGTGGTCAGGTTGATCGCGAGCTAAGGGGCACATGTGTGCTCAAAGAATTGGAAAAGGTCAGAAAGTCGCCTCATGCAAAGGAGCGAATGAGCTGGCCACCTTAATCTTAAAAGTCCCATCGCTACCTTATTTCAAGCCTTCCAAAGACCTTTCAGTCTCCTCTACATTATCTGGTCATCAGAGCCAGAGCTCAACAGCTGGACACATCGTGCACCGCCACACTGAAGGGAGGGGTGTCTGTCTCCCTCGTCTGTTCCATCCCCTGTCTGTGACAAATTGAGGGATTCTGAGACAGGCCCAAGGCCTCTTGGCTCTCACTACACAGAGAAACCTACTACTTGCCCAGTGCTGTAGAGCTACCCACATGCCCTGTGTTCGCTACATCACATTAGATGCTTTTTATCTAACTCTCTAGAGATGTGGAGGGTGTCTAACATAGCCAAAGGTTTATGTTTTTCTGGCAAAAAAGGCTAAAATGCTGATGAGAATGATGTCATAGTTATTTTGCATACAGACATATTTTCTTTTTTCTTTTTTTTTACATGATCACGTAACGGTGTTCCCCAGAATAGCATACTCTGAGTAAAACAAGAGGCAATCAAAAATCAAAGTGTGGTTACAGAGAGAAGTAGGACAATTTGAGAGCCGATGAGTACAGAAGTTTCTTTCTATTCAAAAGTACCTAGATTGGTTGCTGCTGTCACAGTCCGCAGTGGTTACAGGTTGTACCAAAAAAGCAGTCAATCAAAAGTATTGTAAAATGAATTAAATGCAAGAGATATGTTGTTATGTTGACACAGATTTAGAATGCAGGAAGTAGCATCAATACCACCAGTAGACAGGTGCAATAGAGCTCAGTTGCTACCAGGTCCTGTAAACTTAAATATAACGCTATCAATTTATTTATTAGATCATGTATTCCCTGTCCAAGTCTATTCTCGCTTGCAGACCCAGTTAAAACATCCTGCACCCACTTTGGTCCCTAGTTCATCTGTTGTGAAACCATGACCTAGTTTTTAGGGAGTGTTTGTTTTGAGTACCTGTTGCAGAAACTATTGAATGAGCCTACTGTGTTCAGATATGAACAACATAACTCACCACAGAGGTGAGCGCTAATTCGAAGCTGTAGATGCGGCTAGGCCAAAGCGGCCAGTTGATCTGTCCTCCGCTGGTGCATCTTCGTGGATGTTTGGGGCTCAGGTCACGGGTGGACCACGGGTGCTAGTGCAGTGGTGTCCAACCCCGAGCAGCTACATCACATCCCTGTTAGACAAAATGGAATGAGTAGAGATAAGGGTGTTTTCAAACATGACAAGGACATAAAAATAATACAGAAAGAGGGAAATAAGCATGACTAACATTTAGGATATTAGGTCAAGGTATTAAGTCATGAATAAGAGATGAGACTGAGGGTGCAAACAGCACAGACCAGATGGTTTGCTTGGTCAGGTTTGACTTTCACATTTTTCATAGGTTTGAATTATTAAATCGACCTGATTTAGTTTCAAAGGTTCTTGACTTCAATTGTCCTCGCAAATGTCGCAGGCTGTATTTTAGCTTTGTGACCTTGCAAATTCCCAGATCATTACTTCAATTCAATTCTCCTGTCAAACCAGGCAACAAAGGCCTGAATGAGACCTGCAAGGAGGTTAAGCAAATGGCTGGAGACACTGGGGTAGGGAGGGAGCAACCAGAGGCCTGGGTGTCTTTCCTTTTTGCTGACTGTGCAGATGTTTGATGCCAACTGACACACATGCACACACACATAATAAACATTAGAGGCAGGGAGAGGCCCTGCCTGGCACAAGCATAGACTTCGTTTCTCAGCAGCTGTCCTGCTTGACACTGGCGCCTGGCTTCTTTTTATGCCCAAAAGCTGACCTCAGAAATGGCCATAGGCACTGCATCCATGACACTTAAACAAAAGCAAAATGGTGTGGAATAGGTGTGAAACCATGTCAAACTAGCTATGATTTGTTCTTTTCAAAACTGAAATACTACCAACAGGTCCCACACCTGTAAACAATGTTGTTACAAGGACTGAGGCCAGGTGGTTTTGTTAGGTCTATAATCTGGATTGCTTTGATCAATAAAATTAGGAGCACCGCTTTTGGGTTAAGACCTACTAACAGATAAAAATTAATTTAAAATAGTATGTGTCAATGATTTTTTTGAAAACCAGCTGCACTAAAGGAAACAACATTGAGATAAAAAAGAAAGGAGAAATGTTGGCAAAATGAAATACCGTAATGCTGGGTGTGTTGCATCCTAGACCATAGACCCCCCTCCAAAATACACACACTCTCTCCTATACACACTGTGCCCCCCACCCCCCACGCACACCCCCAAAACCTCCCAAGACCTCCTCATAAGATATGGACCCAGCCTGCAGCTCCATTCACTAGTCACCAGCTGGTGAGAGTCAAAGGGTCTGTACACTCAAGCAGAAAACATTAGCAAACGGCTGGGCTTGGCTGCTGTACATTATAGAGGAGGAGACAGGCGCACACAGCACTGCAGAGATGGGGAAGGATGAGTGTATGTGTGTGTGTGTGTCTGTCTCTGTGTGTGTGTGTGTTCAGGCTTGTATACACACACAAGCTGAATGTCCCCCTGAGTTCATGCATGTTAATGTAACATGTGTGCCTACATTTCTATTTGTGCATGTACATCTCAGGCTGTGTAAGAGTGCAACAGTGTGTGTGTGTGTGTGTGTGTGTGGAGCATGCACATGTGAGGGTGCCCTCTGACCAAGGGCAGGCAGGATGCATAAACAGACCTTCCTTTCTACATCTCCATCCAGCCATGACCTAGCAAGTGGGGCAGCAGACAGGCAGGGCCATAGGACAGAGGCAGGCAGTTGGTTATTTTGTGTGTGTGTGTTGAGGGGGGCTGACACACTAGTATGCCCCCCCTCCATCAGTTCCTCTCTGCTTTAAATAGCCATTTCACCGTGCTTCCTTTCAGCAGCATTTCCTAGTAAACACTAATTATCTCAGAAGTGTGACTCTTGGACAAACACACAAACAATCTTGGCCCCTTGGCCCGAGTGCCATCTTCGCTGCCGTATCAATTCCCCTCACAACCAAGTAACAAAAAATATCTCAACTATGTTAAACAGCATAACTTGCAGCTTAGCCTGTAGGAAATCCAGTGTTTGGAGATTAAAATAGGCAGCCAAATACTGCCCCAAAGCTTATGACCACATGTGACGCAGAGCGTAAAAGTGATCCACCTCGTAGCTTAACACAAAGTTGATTCCAGCAGCAAAGAGACTCACAGGAATTGCTCAACAAACAACTGTCTTCAACTGGCAACGCTTCAACCAACAACCTCAACAACTTGGCCAGGAGGAAACAAAAATCACACAAAAAGGCAACAGATCTGAACCTGAAAAAGCAGGAGGACCGGGAAAAAAGTAGTCAGCCCCTCTGCAAGATGCAGTCAAAACATGGCTTTCTGAGTGCGCCTCCCTTTCTAATGCAAATGTACCAGAGGCAGCCATATTGTTTATTGTAGCTAGGCACAATATGGGACATCTGCCGGTTAGCGTTAGTGTAATTCCCTCCCCATGCTTCATTAACCTCCCCCTTTATGGGCCCACAGAATGGAGTTGTGTCTTGAAGCTTGGACGATGGCGGCAGAGGAGGGTGGGTGAGACCCAAGCGCTGGCCCGGCTGAGGAGCACTGAGGCTGGGGCAGCCTGGCTGCTTGATGTCCTTCCAGCTCATTTGATTCCTGGAGGAGGGCCTCTTTCATCAATGACCATGTGGTGGGTCTTGAGTCTGAGTAAGGCTGACTGGGTGGTGGAGGGTAGGTGGGGGCTGAAGTGGACAGGCTGGGCAAGGGTGGGGTGTCTGGTCCTGGGGGTAGATTGGTTTTGAGGAAAAGTAAGCCTGCTCTTTTTCTTTTAGGGTCTTTGGTTTTGGGGAGCAAATGTTTTACCTTGGTTTAGGGAATTCAAGGGTGACACTGACAAAGTGAACATTTAATCCAATGGGTAGAGGTGTGCTAAATTCAGGATTGTTGGACAGGGATCCATAATCGGGTGTCATCTGGCATACACAGGGGCAAATGAAGTTACTGAGAAGAGGGGGGCACAGTGGGGGGTGGGGGGGGGTTACTGTGCAGTATCCACTGTCCTAGAAATAACAGGGGATGGTGCCTGGGTCATCTTGTCACTCCATCATTGTCCTTTTGTCCCCCCAAAGACTTGAGCTGTATACATGTTAGGAGAAAGCAGAGGAAGGAGGTGTGCCTTAAGGGGTCAGTATGCTTCAAACAAAGTGCTCGTTTGATTGTTGAACAGCGTCAGAAACCTCCTCTCCCAGACTTTTCTAACGTCAGAACTGCCGCTGTGTGGGTGAGGGGGGGGGGGGTCATGTCCAACAATTTTTGTAACTTTCAAAAGACAATCAGACAAGCGAGCCTAATTCACACAGTGATGGTTTGAACTTCTATCTCAAGCTTTTTTTTCTCTTTCTTCACAAACTACAGGGTTGCATTCAATGAGAGACACTGTCCAAAAGTGTGCACTTCTATCCCCATTTGAACAAATGTTGTGTCTCACCACTCTCTATGACAGCGGGCTTTTCACTACATCCCTTAGCGTGGCCATTTGGAACAGCTGTAAACACTTCTGACTTCAGATGTGGTCGGATGACACGCCATATCAACCATTTCGTTTCAAGTATACCACTGCCTTTACACCACCACAAAAAGTGGCTCAACCAAAGATCTTGTATGAGGACTTCTACTTCCTTCCGTTAATCCATCAGTTGTTATTAATCCAGTGATGGAAACAGTGAACTAGCCATTTATCAAGCAAAATGACAGACAATTTTGTCAACTGATTTCCTGCTGATTAACTAATTGATCAATGACTCATAGCTATGGCAGAACAATTAATTATAAATGAGTTTCAAATTCATACCTAATGTAATACAAATAATAACATAAAACAAATAATAATAATAAAACAATGAAATGGTAAAAACTACTAGGTCTACAACTAATGATTACTTCCAATGTCTATTATTTTCACAAGTAATTTTGTCTATACAACATCAGAAAACAATGAACATTTTCCTAAAGCCTGAGGTGACATATTTTTATGTTTTACCCAATAAATAGTCCAAATTTAAATTTAAATTATATAAAAGAAAGAAAAGCATCTAATCTTCACATTTGAAAAGCTACAAAATGCTTTTAAATACTTTTTTCAGCTCTGAATACTATAAGTATATACTGGCAGTATTTGAATATCCAACAGTCAAAGAGCAAATAATGAACAATAACTTACATTTGCATTTACATGTTGTGAATGGGTGCCTCAGTATTGCAATATAAGTTAAATATTTGAGGTCTAACAACACATCACAATCATCACCACACAAAGGTATCTACAGAAACTACAGTACCACATACTGTATCAACTTAAGCAAAAAAAAAAAACCCTGGGAAAGCCTCGGGTGTGATCTACCTGACTCGTCTACGCTTGCTCAGCATCCGACCAACATTACAGCCTGACACAAAAACCCAACCCTGGGGTGAAAACCAACGGTTACTCTAGCTTCCAAAAGTTCTCTGTTTCAAATATGACACGTTAAACTCTGAGGCCCCTCTGCCCAAAAATAGAGATATGCCCCTCCAAAACTGTCCACGATATATCTACAGACCTTGGGGTGAAACATGATAAAGAGATTTTTAAAAGCGTTTTGTGTGGGAAAAATTAAAATAAAAGGACAGTTACAGAGGAAAGGAGTTGGAAACACATCCACTTCCGACCTTTTGGCAAAGTGTAAGTGGACACTTGGATTTATTAAATGAACTGGCGAAACTGATAGGGGTGGTTTGTTTGAATGTGTTGTACCTTCAATAGAATGGTTGACACAGAGGAGGATTGACTGTGAAAGACAACTGTTGGCATTAAATTGAGTACTTTTAAACACAAAAGGGAAATTTTTATATCTAGTTTCTCACACATGTACACACACACACACTTTTTCTCCTTCTCCATCTGTAATACTGGAGTGTAAAGCTGGAGAGAATGGGTAAAGTGGAAATAGAGAAGGCACAGAGTCTCTAATTTAGAGCCCATCTGCCACATGTGCTGCCCTTCAAAACGCCCCGGTACCTCTGATGTTGGAGGGAGCTGCACTCTTTCCTCCACATCACTGGCCAAAAAAGCTCACTCAGTACCATACAGACATGGCTGTGGTCATGCAACGTTCATGCCGCAAAGGATTAGCAAATAGCTTCCTTCATATTTCAAACAGAAACTGAAAGTAATATTTCAAATTAAGTTCTTAAAAATTTTGAGATGCATCTAGGAATATTATTCATGTATTTGTCAGTGATGTTTTAATAGTGAAGCAAACAAATGTCACTTCCCAAATACTTTAAGGAAACAATGGCAATGATTACCTTGATGGTCTCAGGTGGCACTCCGGGGTCAGGGGCCTTCTCCAGGTAGGTGGTCAGGTCCTGATCCACATGCTCAAAGACCAGCGTGAGTTTGGTTTCTCGGTCAGTTCGAGAGACTGTGCACACATCAAATAACCTGGAACAAGAGGACCAGGTGGAGGAGATCAACACAATTGATTTGGTTTACTGTGCTTAGCATGCTGCAACAAAGCTTCTGACAACTAAAAGACAGGACCATATCTTCTCTCTCTTCATTGGTGGTCTGGTTCTTTGCGAAAGATCTAAATTCAGTTATGGAAAGGGAAAATCCTCCAATAAAACTTCCAACAGCTGAGAGCTGAACATGTCTGCTTTGTGGCTGGTCAGGAAAGCATCATCCATTCTGGGACTTTATATCATAAATCTGTGGCCAAGAACTTTGAGTTTGGGCTCCTGAGTATTTTTATCTAACAGAAACCCACAACAAGAAGTAGGAAAACTTAGAGCTGCAGGTCATACTGATATCACTCTCTCAGGTTACTCTGGAAAAAGTCCATTGGTTCCAATGCTAAGCTTTTGAAGATTCAAGACCATCAAGCCCCAAACCCCAGTGTTTATGGTTGTGTTTCACTAGGCAACTAACTAAGGCCAAGAATCCAGATTATGTCGGCAGACCTGCCAAGGCAGGCTTTAGTGAAAAGCTAAAAAAAACCTATCCAGTATGTCCTCTTCAAAGAGCTGGGGACCACAAGCAGCATTCCTCAACCAGCACTATGACAACTCCTGATGCTCTATGGGAAGGCAAATGGTGCAATGGCAGCATCTTTCATCAGGATAACAGAGGAGTTGAAGGGATCCTTGATGGATCTCCATCAGATGCAAGTTGTGCTGTCAGTAATGGGCTACAAAGTAATGGATTATTGTAGCTGGCTTTAAAGGATAGCATTATTATCTTTAAGTGCATGTGAATGAGCCAATGAAGTGGTAAATATGGTTTGTAATATCTTAGGCTACTTAGACTCTGACTTCTACAGCATATTTATCGACATAATAAACAATATATAATAAACCCTGCACAGACCTTTTCAGGGTGTAAACCCATTATCGGTTTCCTACAAAGCTTTCAAGTCATCATGACAGACTGAGGGTACCACAGGATGTTTTACTTACAACCTGCAATCCAAAGAGTGATGGAATGAGAGAATATAATGAAACCAAAGAGAATTATTATTGTTGCAAATATGAATTCACAGTGACCCTACTCAATGCCACATCAATACTTTCAATGCATGTGCTGCTATAATTCAAACTAGCTAATCTACATAAGCCGTTTAAAATTGAAGCATGGAAAGAAATGACTAAATCTCTCCGGAAACTCTTTCATTCCTATCCAACGAGGCATCATGTGTCCATGCCAACACCCTTGTAATCAGTGGACTTGGAAATGCTGGAGTCAAAGTAGTGAGTGAGAGGCAATTCGTTCAAGGTATTAGTACTGTGCATGATGTCACAGAATAGACGGCGCCCTCCTCTTGAAGCGCTGGGGTTAAACGCCCCTCACTGCTCGATTGTTGGGCTACAATGGGGGCTCTCAGCAGACACCGAACATATGGAATGAATAATGGGCCTCATTACAAACATCCAGGGGTTGCCTGGAGTCACACAGAAGGCCCACAATGCACTCTTCCTGGCCTGGGCTGCTTGGCAATGGTGCTTGGCTAAACTGGAGGCTAGTGTGGTTCCTCTGATGGTTCAATGAGCTTGACAGTTTGCACTCTTGCAGCAATTTATTGCAACAAATGCTACTGCATATTCTCTAAACTTATGCGTTCACAGTTGTGTGCAATCTCAATATAACCACTGAATAAAACTGACGTAAGACAACTTTAATGCTCACTGACGTATTTGTCTTCCAGTGAGAATAAAACCCATTGTGATCCCTTTAAGAGAAAAGCATAACCATTATCCTCCATTATTCATTTATTCGCTGGGGACTTATTGTTAGAGGCACAAGGGCACTAGCCATGCTTCTGAAATGTCCATTTAGAACTTCCCCTCCAATCCCAAAGCACTCAATATTCCATAATAAAACAAGTACCAAGGTCAGACCTTGACTAGTGCCAACATATGACGCAGTATCTCACTACTGACCTCTGAGTGAACAATTCATTACAAAACTGAAAGAAAATGGCCTCTGTGTGCAGAGCGGAGAGGAGGAGAACTATAAAAGCTGGGCTGTATGTAACTTGTCTTCTAAATGATTACATTCAGTAAATCCATTTTGACTCCGGAGACTATTATTGCTTTGCTCAAGGGCACTTTGGAAGCATAGATGGGGACTGATGGAAACAAACATGTTTTTTTAATTGGTTGTTATGTTTTGTTTTGTTTTTAAATGCCCATAGTGGACAAAAATATATATATTTGAGTATGGAGACTCATCTCTGATCTTGGGAACTCATTTGTGATTAAATATTAGAAACTCAACATTCACGTCAACCCCAAACAAACTGTTGTTAAGATGATTTGGGGGCCGATAAATAATTGTTGATAAATTAATTGTCAATAATTGTATCAATAGATAATTAATTCATTTTGATCACTTATCTAAATAAGCAAAAATGACAAAACAATGGCTGCAGCTTTTCAGATGTGAACAATTCCTGTTTTTTCAATCTTCTTTGGGTTTGTGACTGTTGGCAAGCAATTTGACGACTTTACAGACAAGAGGACCAAACAAGAAAATAGTCTACATGTTAATCAATAATGAAATTTATTGTTCGTTGCAGCCCCAAATCCACTACACTTGGAAACTTCACAGGTTTGATGCATCCCAAGCTCATCTGCCCTGTCAATGCGCTCTTGAGGAAGACACTGTCAGACTTATCTAAATCACTACTCTGCCTGATCACATTTGGATTATTATTATTATTTTTAATATTTAAAACAGATAGTCTCATTGAGATCATGGCCGCTTTTTCAAGCATTTATGCATTAAATATACATACTTTAAATATGCATACACTGAACCAATGCACTCTATAAACCACTGCCCTTTCTCAGGGAAAAGGGTATAGAAAGCTGCCAGTTTGGAGAGATGTTGTGTCTTATGTCTTTTAGGCAGAGCAGACTTATTTTTAAAGCTGAGTGGAGTTACGCTATTTACAAATTATGTGTGAGATGGATCAGTGTGATTGGACCGGGCCAATGATCATCAACAAAAGGCGGGGTTTCAAACTAGACAGGAAACTAACAATGCAGACAACAGTAAAAATGGAGAAAGTAGTGATCTGACAGGTGTGCATCTACTGTCTGCTAACAGTGGCAGCTGCCAGCTACTTGTTGTGTAACCCATTTTTTCATATTGTCAGCATAAAACTGTCAAAGAGAAGGACTTCTGCTACAAAAGCAGTGGACAAGTATGAGCACAGGCCTACCCTAAAGGTCATATGAGGCAGCTTTGTTGCCACCAGAGACCATCAAAAAGGAAGTAGAGTGTGTCTCTGTCTCATACACAATATTTCTCTGACTATCCGCACATCTCTGTCTCTGAAACATGCAAACAAACAAACACACACACACACATACAGACACACACACACTGGGCTGCCCACCTCTCCCCCCCTCACTTACCTGACAACATTGGGGTGCTCAAAGGCTTCAAGCTGCCTCAGTACCGCCACCTCCCGGATGGTGGAGAGAGGCATCCCCTCTTCCTCGGTCTGGACACGAACTCTTTTTAGGGCTACAAAGCGTCCCCCGTTCTTCAAATCTCTCGCTTTGTACACTTTCCCATAAGCGCCTTCTCCAATCTCGGCCACAGGCTCATATTGAGTACCAATACTTTCTTTGTCCATTTTGCAGAATTTTTTTTTCTTGTCTCTTGTTGAAAATATTGCGGGGAATCCCGGCGAGGGTGACGAGCCAGAGAGTTTCTCACAAAGGCATATTCACAGAAAAAAGTTGGCACATGCAATGCCTAGATGACAGGGAGACACAGATGGAGGAAGACACCATCTTTGTCAGATATGGTCAAACTGTGCTCCAGGTAGGCAATAACAGGACTGTCATGTTTTATTCCGACTATCAACACAAGAGCAGCGCTGCGTCCCAACGTCCACTCCTCCTCCTATTACGCATAGCAACTCATGTCCTCCTACCCCTAACACAAAGTAATGTAAAATAATTCAAATTAGCCAAATTAGCCTCCTTTATAAGCTAGCTTTGCGTTAAACAAACTGTCTCGTGCGTTCAAAAAAATTCACTTCACGTGAAGTGTTGCTTAAGTTTGGCTCATGTGGGCTGTCTTACTCTGTTAAAAGGAAATTAAACAAGAACATTTAAAGAGAACACGCAAAAAAAGAGCACAAACATTACACACCGAGCTGTTTTAGCTTCGTAAAATAACTAGCTAACTGCTTACCCTGTCCTGTTCTATCAAAGTTTATGTTTGAGGCGACACAAACTTGGCGAGCACGTGGTTGTCTACTGATTGCATTGTCTGAACTTCCTACAGCAACAGTCCTTTTAAAACCCTGTTAAACTCGCATTTCAAGCCTCAAATCGTTGTAAATATGTAAAACAATTTAGTAGCAGAGTTTTGAAGGTGTTTTCATCAGCTTTGACGCCTTCCCCTAATTTATTATAATTTTATTGTGCATGGAGTTGAACAGCCCAATTAAAGTAATACTAAAAAATCGTGCAATTGCACATTTCCGTTTTGATAATAATATTGGACTGTAAAGCAACATTTCCAGCCTCACAAAGATATTTTTGCCATCAAATTCTGCACAAATACCCCCCCCCCAAACACACTTTTCAGTGTTTACCTTTTTTTATGTTGTCAATAAAATGTCGTAACGTCGGCATGTCCGATAAAATGCTGAGGAAGCATTCGTGTCTCTCGGGTAAGATGTCCTGCATCAAACGCATCCCTGTCCCACTGTCCTCCACTCCACCATGCGGGGGCCACACAGGTAGTCGGACGGTGCAGGCTCTAACCCCCCATCCCCTCAGACTGCACCAGCCCAGCGGCAGAGACACTCAAACGAGGGGGGGGGGGTGGGGGGTGGAGGAGGAGTGGTGGTGGTGGTGGTGGAGGGTTGTGCTCACACACTCTCACTGCAACTGAGCGCAGGGGGTGTGGAGGGGAAGGGGGTTGTAGGATGGTTGGGGGGGTCATAGGACAAAGGCAAACGCGTGATATAGCCCTCCGAAACCACGCTCTTCTTTGGATTTTCTCCTTTCTTTCTTTCTTCTTTTTTTTCCTCTCTTCCATATATCCCCGGTTCAGGCCTATGCAACTGCAGCCCCGCTCGTCTGTGTGAGCTCCGTCTCTGCCTGGCTTTCCCACGCCGGCTGAATGTGGCCTGACCCCCTTCAGAGAGGTTTGACACGGAGCGGGGACATTTCCGCATTCCTCCCCGACTACAAAGGCTCACCGCCTCCTTTTTGCTCTCCCTCGGCCTCCTCGGTGCTTTACCATTCACAGTCCTCTCCGCGGGTTTTGTCTCCTGTGTCAAAACCGGGAGCACCGCGGGGATCGGGGAGGGGACACAGAGAGAGAGGGGAGGTTTATTGGATGGACGGCCACACTATCTATCTACCCCTCAAACCACTGAGGAACTCCTGCGCGGCAACAAAGTGCCAGCGGGGATGCGATGTGACAAGCTCGCCCTAGATGGTCCTGAGAGGTCAGGTTCAAGGCCCGGTGGCTTGATCTGTGGCTGGAGGACCCCTCTGCTCGGGTGGTCGTTTGCAAAAAGCTACTAGATGGGCTAGTATATGGTAAACTTTTTTATTGTGAAAATATAGAAAATTCTGCAAAGTATCATCATCTTCATCAGGATATATCTTTGATTAATTCACAGCAAAAAATGGAAAAACTCTTAAATTTTGCCAGTCAATTAATAATAATAATAATAATAATTATAATTATAATAATAATGTGTGAACAACAACAATAATAATATTGACAATAATAATGAGAAGCTTTCTTATAATTATAGAATAGAATTACTCAAAAAGAAATGTGAATTGTTCAGTTTCAATTTATAGAATTTATAAACAACTTATGTGCAAAACATACTAACCTTACAAGTTATTATGAGAAGGAGTTTATCATGAATAACTGCAATATTAAATACATTTTATTGTCAATTCTTAAAGCCTCAAACTTACAAAAATAACATTTTATGCACTTTAATTTGTTGGTTTTTATTAACTTTAATTAATATTTTTTTTATATGTTTAATTTTCTTTAATGTATTTGATTAGTTATGCTTTATTTTTTATTTATGTTTTAAATTCTAACTCTGTTACATATTGGTGTAAATATTTAAAACAATTCAAGTTCCTCAAACTCTGACATAAAGTTTGGGTTTCACTTTTTCTTCCTTTCATGCCAGACACGGTTTAGACATGACAAGACTTGATGTTAGATTATCCCAATGAATAGTCAATTGAAGGAGTGTAACCAAGCTCTATTATCATAACTTCATCAGAGGGAGGGTATTAGAAATGCACAGAAGATCAGAGGAAGGACATTCCCCTGGTGCTATGATTTACATGCAAACCTGTCTTGCAGGCTGCTTGTAGAATCCACTGATTTCCATTGAAAAGGTAAAACTAAAGGGGATAATGACATGGAAGTATGTATGACAATCCCCCCTGCCCAACTTTATAGGCAACCTCAAATTTAAACCATTTGCATCACAAAACACACAATGCACACAATGTGCCCAAGACCAATTACTGTAAATGTGTGCATTTACATTTTTTCATCATCATTGTTCATGTGAAATCAGCTCTGAGAGCCATTGCCCAGATTGAATACATTAGCATGCATACTTCTTGTTTGGCTAGAGAACAAACCAATTAGATCTGTTGTGTGCGGTATAGAGATGAGACAGAGAGACACACACCTCAAACATTCACAACCACACATTCTGAAATACTGTGGCTGTTCTATGTAATCTCCTGCAACAGTCATTGATTAGTCAAAATCTGACACATAGGCCTTTTTTCAAGTTTCCACAGCATGTGTTTGTCTTGTGTTTACCTTGATGGGGCTCACGCAGGGAAATCATTTCAGAAAAGATGCAGGAACAGGATGGTCCAATTATGAACATCCTGTTCTGGGAACACCATGGACAGAACATAATTTAATGTTTAATCTTGTGCTTTTTCTCGAGTTCTTGAGGTTGCAATATGAACAATACATGAGCTGGAGTACCCTGTACTGACAATTCCCAAGCAAACATGGACAAGATGGAAAATGAAAGATTAAACAATTCTGATACTTATTTTAACTGGTGGTGTCATTTTTGTGGACTTGAATTGCACTTCATAAAACTGGTAAATAATCTTTTAAATACTTCCATTTTTCAACATTTATTTTTTATCTAATTGATAACTAGTCTAATTTGATTAAAATTATACCTTATTTTATATTTCTGTCAAGAAGCAGTCACAGTGAAGTAGAACAACAAACATCATCTTCATTTTCGGACATCTTGCATCAAATGTGCTAATGTATATTACATGACTTACGGTATATTTACCAAAATGTTATTCAATCAGCGCATTTCTAATTTTGCCATTTAATTTTCATGTAGCTGCTATTTAATGTCACTCTTTGATATCAGTATCAATGGTGTGTTAATCAGTAAGTGTCAGTAAGAGTCCCACTTATGTGAAAGTAGAGAAAGCAAAATGTAAAGTACTTAGGTAAAAGTGCTCATTCTGAAGAAAAAAAGTTGTTCCTGTGAGTGATATATTTTGTTTGGCATTATGAGGTTATTTATACTGATAATGTATAAATGTGTAAGCAGCATTTTACTGTTGTTTCTGTTTGATTCAGAGCTGTTTTAACTGTATTCTGTAAATTAATTATGTGGTTTCCAGCCTATGTGTCAGGCCTCCAAAGGGATAAATCTCTGTCTGGTGGAGCGGCAAACATTTCATAGACATCTGAAATGTGAAAAGGAGCCCCAAACAGACAGTGTTTTTATAATGGGTCACAAACCAAAAAGGCTGGGGAGCACTGTCTTAAACTTCAATAATTATATTGCATTGTGTCTCATAAACTTTTCAAATGATCTTTATGTTAAATGTTAATTTGAGTAACCAGTAATTTAAGATGCTACATAAATATAGTGGGATGAAAAGTGCAACATTTCATTTGGAGTAGAAGTGTGAAGTAGCATAAAATGAAAATAATGAAGTAATTGACAAGTCTACTCAAGTACAGAACTTAGATAAACAGTCTTAGTTACTCTCCAGTCTCCAAGGAAAGATTAAAGAAGATCTTGTGGTCACTCCTTATCAAAATATTTAACAATCCCAAATGACTGTGAAGAAACACAAGTTGCTGCAAAGCCTAACAGCCCAACTGGCATTTCAGCTCTGTATTCCTAAGAATCTGCCACTGGCGTCCATAGCATGGAGGAATGCTGCTTGACAGGGCCACTCCTTTACATTTATATTATCAAGTGATACTAAAAAAAGGTGTTTTGACTGTTGTTGTGGTAAGACAGTGCAAGGTGTGTTGTGGCAGAACTACTCATTCTTCAGGATTAAGTGAAACCAGATAGGGAGTCAAATATCACACAGAGAGGCAGTGCTGCTTGCTTTCATGGGTTTCTTTCTTGCCATTATTTATCACTCATGATTGGGCTGGTGCTTGATTGAATTTCTTCACACTGAATTTACACTAAAGTTCTTTTTGTCGTTAAGGCAAACTCTCAAAAATCAATATGAGCACTCATTTGGACTCAAGCTTCTGGCCGCCCGATTAATGTAAATCCAGCATTCACTCTCCTCTTAGCTCTGTTTTTGGTCTCTCCTCCAGAAAACATCTGGCTCCTTAACTGCTACATGCTCCGCTATGATCACCAGCTAGTCATGCAGCATACAGTAGGTTCATCAGAGCTTTTTCACTGGAGATAATTACCTGCTTTGGCTGGACAGTAAAGTGGCCCGTCCAGAAAACTAAAACAAAGAACTGAAAGATGCTGAAACGCTCTGTAGAGCTGAGAGAATTAGCAATTGGGTGATAATTCGCTGTGGGTTCATCACTACGAGTAACCCGTCCATGTCACACATAGTAATTTGGCCCACAGTTAATATGACAATATGGTTTGGTGCAGCTTTTTTTTTTTTTTTTAGATACATGTGGCATCTTAATGTTTTGAATATTGCTCCTCTGCAATAATAAAGAAAGAGAGGGGAGATAAAAGACTTGAAAAAAGATTTCTTTGGCTCAGAGTTGAACAGATTCAAGGTATTTTATCATCCTGGAATCAATGCTACTCACAATGATCATGATTTTTGTGGTCCATACAGTGATAATATGACATCAGGCATTTACCAAAGTATGTGGTCTGAGTCATAATGTGCTGCTGCTTTTGAGCCCCCCCCACCCCCACCCCACCCCGACACCCCCCTCCACCCCACACACACACACACACACAGAAAAAAGGCCAACTCAATCTTTAACTCTGAGCAGTTAAAGAAAATGTACGACGTTTGTGTGTCTCTGTGTGTGTTTGCCTTTATGCCTGTATGTGTGTCTGTGTGTGTGTGTGTGTGTGTGTGTGCGCAGTGGCAGCTGCTGATCAGCCCAGCCAAAAGAGAATTACAGCCCTCCCGAGGGGGACGAGAGAGGCCAACAAGGGACAGGTGACTCCCAGTCTCTCCCAGATCTCCTCACCCACCCACACACACACAGAGGCAGAAAGACATGCACACACAGCACAGAGAGAGAGGAGATTGAGTTATGGGCCTGTCTGCACGTCCCACCTAAAGCAGGATGTCTGTGCCACAAGGCGGGTAGGTTGTAATGGGCAGAGGTCTTTGGCAATTGAATGTCACCTGGGAGAATCTGATAGGATGTGTGATATTGGATTCCTTTGAGATACAATCCCATTGTAAAGGTTACAAGCATCACTTGGTACTGTTTCATGTAGGTCCAATCTTATCCTCTCATCAGCAGTTTAATATTTAGCGACATTTTGCAGACATTAGCAAGACAGAGCCAACCAGCCTTGTGAACAAACGGAAACCTGTTTTGTGTCATAACTTGATTTCCTCGTCCCTCTTTCTTATCAAGCCAAATAAGAAGTCCATAGTGTGTTGGCTTCAAGTAAAAGCCCTTCTCTCCTCTTCCCTTGTCCTCCTCTGCAGCACTGGCCCCCAGACACAAGCCTCTTTCTGTTGGGGCATATACATAGCAGCAAGCCACTAACTTGAGGCAACGCAAACCTCTTTTAGGGGACACAGGAACCCTGCCACCTGCATACGATGGGGAGACAGGCTGGGCTTTCACAGCCGTGCAGACACACGCACATACAGATTCATGTGGTCTGGCGCAGACACACCTTTACCTCTTTCCCTCTCTCCCTCTCCTCTCTCTCTCTCTCTCTCTCACACACATCCACTGAAACATAAACAGAGGATCAGTGTAACATTCAAATAGGACCTCTAGCCAACATCTGCTCTCCCTTTACGTCATTTGTCTTTCAGTAACATCTCAGGTTGTTTGGTGGCTTTCTTAACATGTTATGGCAAAAAGCAAAATAAGTTAATGAGCAAATAATATATTGATTAGGTTTCGGGCCTATTTTAACATAACAGTTTTGGTAAGTTGTGCTTTTTACACAGTGGTACACTGATAGTATTGACACTGTTTATTACTTGAGGACTACGGTGCACCTGTCTATCAACAGGTAACTTATCTGTGCAAAGTGCTGAGCCTTTGGTTTATAACATGAAGCAATCCCCCATTTTGTGGAATAGCACCCGTGGAATAGTTTGACATTTGGGAATACGCACATTGCTTGGTTTCTTGCAGAAAGTTGATGGAAGATTGATGGGAGTTTCGTAGCTAGCTATGTCTTGGACAGGTGCAGTAACTGCCGCGTCTTGTCTTTGGCTGGCTTTAACTACAAGCTTAAAGGTGCTTTATGTAAATCTTAATTTAAAACAGTGAAAATGAACTAAGGTATCAACAGAATGTAAAGAAATAACAGTTTTGACATTACGTTAAAGAACATCTGTGTATTGTGTTTGAGATAGCTACAAGTTAGCATGCTAACCAGCTAGCCCTGTCTAGCCCGTCTTGTGATACAAGTTTACCTCAACTCACAACATTTCTCTAGACTACGTAAGTAGTAATGCTAGCGTTGGCTATATAAGCGATGCTTAACCACGAACATATAGCACCTTTGACTGATAGAAATGTGGGTGGTAGCCTCTTGACAAGAAGGCAAATGTTTTCCAAAATGCTGGCGATAATAACCATACAACTTAGGCCTGTGAAACCACCAGCAACCATTGTTTACCGTCAGACCTGGTATCAACGGCAAACAAATGTGTTGTTAACTTTAACAACATGATATTTGTTCTCATGACTGTTTTGAGATCTGCTTTCAGCAGGATAGGCAGCATTGGCTGTCACTTGTTTCCATGACTTTTAACTAAAAAGGCAAAGGTGTTTTCTGCAAACTACATTAGCATTCAGGGCAAATACTTAGCAACAACATGTAGAATGACGCAAAACATTTTGCTTCAGAACACTATAACAAATCAAGCTAATTATCATTCAGTTGTCATTTTTCTCAATGATGAAACGAACAGCAGTTTAAAAGCTCTGGCTGCCCAAAATTAGTCAACAAGTGTCAGTTTGGGGTCAGCCGGCAAAGCCGAGGCAGCCTGCGTCCTCCTGTTGCAGGCGGAATATTCTGGAGAGACTGTCGAGTGAACCTCTGGTGCCTGGCTGCTGTTCATTAAGAGTATTAATGATTAACTGAGAGTGCTATTGTCCCCTCAGGCCCAGCTGTCCCTCCTCCGCCGTTGATCCACTCCGATGCCTCTGGGCCACTAAACTGGCTCCATTCATGTGCTAAAGTGACAGCTGCTCCTCACATTCTGAAAATTAACATGACGGAAAAACAATGACAATAAATATCTAACAACGAATTTCTTTGTCTTCTCCTTGAAGGGTGTGATTAAAAAGAGTGGATCGGAAGGATTATTTCAAGCCTGTGTGATAATAGTCAAAGAAGCGGAAGATGGGAGTACAGACAGTATTTGCTGTGTTGGCGCTTAGTCATGTAGGGGATGTGAGGCAAATGAACTCAGCAACTTTATTGTAGAAATGAAAGCTGTCAAACATGTAGTCAGTGTTATTGCTAAATCTAATTGAGTTTACAGTAATGAGCTGCTGAGAGGTAAAATATCTTGTCACCATTGCTACCCAAGGATATAAGCGTGTCCACATTGATATCACTCCCAAAATCAGCTCAATTCAGTTCTAATTTTGTTGTAAGGCCAAATCATAATGTATTATATCATAAAGTTGAGACCTTACTGTACTGAAAACACAACAGGTTAAAGGTGGTATTTGTACATCATTTGTTAAAATGGTGATTATTTGATCAGAGAAGGACTTTGCACGTTCAAAGTACCGCCAAGACTAAATAGAAGATTGTAATCTTCTTAAATGCAATTATATGTACAAATTGTGGTATCTGGAAAGTACTAGCACTTTTAACTTTTAGTTGTTGAGGATGTTGAACTGCAATATAGACTGTAAAACAAACTTGTTGTGTTGTCTTGATTAAGAAAAGAGGAAAGGCGAATGCCAAATAATAGAATCAAACCTATACCCAATTAACTTTGTTACCTTTGACATGCTCTGTGCAACCAAGTTGCTGACGGCTAGAAAACCTTTCTTTAGGGGTCAGATATTTGATCATCATTCGTGCAAAAGGTTAACCCTACTAATGAACAGTGCAACAGTCAAATCTATCATCCTTAAACAGCAAACTGTATTGTTTTATTACATCTACAATGATAAGTAAGTTGTTTTATCTTGGAGGCTTTAATTAGGCCTTAGAAACTGCTGTTTTCACTGACATCTCTGGCTCTTATATTTGGAGAAGAATTCAGTTGTTTAGAACAAATTATATATCTTGTCTGTTCATTTCAGGTAGTCACAGATACAGAATTATCTGCTGTGGGAGTATAGAGGTGTTGTGTGTTGTGAGCGCGATACTTACTGTCTGTTTCTTTTATTTGCACAAGAGTCCTTGAGAGATGAGTGGGATCGGTACCGTAACATGATGGTTGCTACGCCGCTTTCAGTGGGGTCTGAGACCTCTTTCTGTCTTTGTTTATAGTTTTTGTACAAATAAACACATGCTAGATTCAACTTGTGTTTCTTTGTGTATAAAGGGATGGGCAAAAGAAATAGAAACACCCAGCACAAAACAATATGACAGTAATAATTAGTTTTGTTATTTTGTGTTGACTACAAACTTTAGGGGTTTTCCTCTCACGTATTTCACACTTTTGAGTGTTTTGCATTGATATGCCACATATGTTTTCAAAAGAAAGATGTCAAACACTGTTGCTTTTAATTATCTGACTTTGATTTCAACAACATGACTCTCATTCGGCGATCTGCCTTTTTTTTAATTGTGATGCACAGTAGTCAGTGCATGGTGCAGTATGTCAGTTTCAAACCCAGCTAGAATTATGTCGCGTGACCAACCTGCTGCAACAATGATGGGCCGGGTTCTCGAATAGACACTTAACTAACTCTGACTGAAAAGACACATCATTGGATATTTGCTGCCTAAAAACCAGGACAAATTGGATTGTGCACTATGACCAATCAACATCTGGCAGTGTAACAAATGCTGGTGGGATCTTAACAAAGTTGGTATTGTTTACAACAGCCTGACAGAAGAGTAGTTGAGCATAATGGGAAATACATTTATTTACTTCGGTTTGAGAGAGTCAGATGCAAGGACTGGGACTGAATTCTCCTATATGTCCATTGATTGTGGAAGTTTTTCTTGCGGCCAGTTAAACTCTTTGTCTGTGAAGATTCCCAGTCGTCCAGTTAAAACATCTAGAAGGGTTGAATTGAGGACAACTGGACTTGGATGTAGATACTTGATGATGTTTCACCTCTCGTTCAAAATTTTCAGTTCTGATTAAACTGATGGGGGTCAGGTAATTCACCTCTGCCTGGTTTGTTATCCAGTGTGGAACAGTACCATTCACACTTTTCTACCACATGACTCAAAATGTACCTACAACTGGTGCTTGGCTCCCATGTTCAAGTGACTCTGACGACTGTGATTTACGGCAATAAGAACACTAACAAGGCAAGTGATATCAATGGCCTTAATCGCGACCCCCACAGAGGTAAAATACAATAACTGGGTGCTATTATTCTGTAATTAAGCTTAATTTTTAGCCAACAGACATGGCTGTGCTCGGTGCCTAAAACTGACTCCATGACCAAATGCGAGATAGGTCTTATATCCTTAACTGTCAAACCACACAATGCAAATGAGGCTCAGTAATCATAGGAAAGTGGAGAAAATTTCATTTGACTCTGGCTAAATTCCCCTAAAATTCAACTGCTGATAAAGTTTGGTTTGAATTTGTGTTAAATCACACTTATTTATTTAGAACCTGCTTTGCTTCAAAAGCTAATTATTTTAAAGACACTTAAGTGGGGCAAATGCTATATATTTTAACACATCTCAGAAAGAAAATGTCTCCAAACACTGGTCCTCTGCTCCAGATGATGAATTTTCCTTACATCATTGCTGCTGACGTGATCCCTGTATTTGGTTTCAGAGTAACCTAACTCTGCTGTACACCTGAAGGTCCAGATAAGACAGCATTTATGTTCAAAATATACAAACAAAATTTGTGCATTTGTGATAGAGGGCTGTAAACACTGCCTTCTCACAAAATAGACACAGAGACCATAAAACTCTCTATGAGTTCAAAACAACACATGTTAGCATTGGCTTGTTTGACTTCACCTCTTTCTGATTACATCCTGTGGTGGGTGGTTAGGGCCTGTCCGTACCTTCAACAAACAATACTCTATTTAAGATACTTGGGATGCATATTGACCCCATCAACTGTTCAACCTACTATCATACATCTCTGCCTTTTTGTGGGAACTATATAATCTAATTTCCTCTACTATGCTGGTGAAACATTTCACTGTGATACCTCCAGGGAGGGAGGCAGAGATCACCAGATGTTGAGCATCGCAGCAGGGGTGCAAGTCATGGAACGTTGAATATTTTGTCGTATTGGGACTAAAAAATAACGGCGTTAGTAGCCACAGCTGGTTATTAATAGTGTGATAAACATTAGCACCTTCCATGACAGGAAGAGATAGGGCGTCTACATAGGAACCAAAGGTGTGTGTGTGTGTGTGTGTGTGTGTTTGGAGAGTGGGTGTTTGACTCCCAGTACAAAACTGTGCTTTCAGAGATTGAAAAGATGTCTCATGACATTGTGTCACTGAATGTCTTTTTCCTCTCATGTTCTGAAGGCTTGACTGTGACTGGTCAAATAAGGATGTCTCTTTTGCCCACCCCAGATTGGTGTAAGCCAGCATTGTTTCCTTATCCTGCACTTTGGGCATGTGAAGCAGAGATAAAGCACAGACCTGACAAAGTACTGACTTTCAACACCAAGTTGTGGTCATCTTAACAGCCAACAGTTTACTGCTATGAAACATAAGAGGCGGCTGCATTAGCTCCACATGCATGCACGTACCCAACACAAACCATACCTAAATTTGGGTTTTTTGCGTCACATACGATGTAACACCTATTCCCTTTCACAGATGTGTGTGTGTGTGAATGAAATACCGCCGGAATTAATTGAGGCCATTTCTGCGGTGAATAACTGTACTTTCATTTCTCTGGTTTTAGTAAATACTTCTCACTGCAGAATGTGCTCATGTCTAGATAGACACTTTTCATATTCAGTCATTTTTTCTTTGTAGTGTCTCGGTGTCTGTTCTGGTGAAATCTCTGATTTTTTAATCCTCCTGAACTTTAGACTGGAGCACAGGAAACAAGATATGTACCTCTGTGTGTATATGGTGTCAACTATAGCTTACAACTGTGAGAAAGACAGCATAATTTATTACACCTGCCATTGACAGACACCATGTCCATGTGCTGCAGTGAATGTGCACTCAGTGTTCTGGTGTTAGGAACTGTGTGCTCAGTCATATTCACAGAATTTTCTTGAATTAGAAGTGATTATTCGGCGAGAATAGTAGTGACAGAAGGGAAAATGTGCACACACACACACACACAGACTGAGGCTTCTGGCTGCAGTGTTTCCTCCTATAGATTTTACATAAAGCTCATGTGCTGTGGGTGTGTTTACTAACCTAAAGCTGAGTGTGACTGGAAGCAAGAGATCTGCATTGCAGGCAGCAGGTTGACATCAGCTATTTCCTGTCATTGACTGCAGGTCACATAGCAAGTGCGTGAGCGCAAGATAGTGGAATGCGTTAAAGGGTGAGAATCCCCTGCCACAGACGCACAGTAACACACACACACACACACACACACACACATAGAGGCAGCTGGATACATGCACTAAAAAGGCGCCTGTGCTTGTAGGCATATTTACTATAGGACACATATACAGACAGAGTCAGACATATTTAATGCAGAAGCATACACACACACACACATGTCAAGCTCTCACTGTTTGTTGGCGATGGCAGTTCAGGGTGGAAAACTGAGCATGACTCAGCCTTACACTCCTGGGTGGAACCTTGGCTCATGTGAAGTCAAGGTGTACTTGTACAGTCAGGTTACAGAGATACAAGGTTTAACGGTGCAGCAGCAAAAGCAATAATCATTGCACACATGCGAGCATAAAGGAAAAACTGTTTACCCACATGTACTTTTTCTTTGAGTGTGTTAATGTTCAACATTCCTGCATTTCCACTCATTTAATCTTGTCCATGAATGAAACTTTATCATCCAATCAAATCATTTACGGGTAAGCAGACATCCCCGCCTTTTTCTTTCTTTCTTTTTTCTTTTTTGCTTCCTCCGGCTCCGCCTTGCTCGCTCTCCTGTCTTGTGCCTGGCTATATGCTAGCACTCTACATCTGACCAAAAAAAGCATTTCAGGCTGTCAGGCGGCGTCAGGCGCGGCCTCTCTTATCAACAACCTCAAAGGCTCAACTGTATACCAGCTTCTCGTTTTGTTGCACTTACGTGCATAAGAGTGTGAACTGAAAGGGTATGTGGGGAGCTTTGGTATATCACAGTGACATCTGCCTATGTTTACTGTAACATTCTCCAGACCACACACACATGCACACGTGTGTAATGATGTACCAGTGAGGCTGAGTGCTGTGTCTGCTCTAGTGTCTGCAGCTGGAGGCCAGGCTGCTAGAAGGAAGGGAGGGGGTAGAAGAGGAGGAAGGGAGGCAGGATCAAAGGAGAGGGAGATACAGAGGCCAAGGAGAGGACAGACACAGGGGTTGGGGAGGAGGGAGCCTTGACAAAGGAGTTGGGAGGCTGAAGTGAAAGAGAGGTGAGGAGGAGTTTAGGTGGTGTAATTCATCAAAAGTAGCAGTTAAGATGATTAGTACCACAAGAATAAGGGGGACATGATGATGCGTGATGACAATGAGGTAGAGGAGGAGTAGGAGGCAGCAGGAGGCCGAAGAATCCAGAGGAGCGCAGTTTAGCCAAAATGTGGCAATAGTCACAGACATGGCTGGGGAGGCTGAAAATGGAAAATAGACATGTTTTACTTTGTAAGAGGCCCCCATTTGAGGTTGTATGTGTGTGTGTGTGGAAGGCGTGGGTGTGTCCTCAGCTGCTGTGTCCTGGTTTTTGAGGTGGTCTAAAAGGCTTTACCATGCTGTACCATAACTTATTGGATGCATGTGCCAAGCTGGAGCCAGGCCAGACCAATTAAAATCCACTTGACAGGCAGCTCCACTGATTGTTTCATTCTGTGGCTAAAGAGGAAGGAAGCATGGGGTCGAGAGTTGCTAAATTTTGCAGACCAAAGTCTCTCACTAGAGAGAGACACAATGGCTTTCTGTCACAACTGAACATCCACGCCGCTGTTGGGAAGAATTAGATACTAGGCTATTACAGTTCAAGGGGTGGATCTTTTCTTCCTCATCAGTCATGCAGAGTACCAAGCAAAGGTCAGGGTGTGAGCCAAAACATCTTCACCCAATTAGGTAGCTTCTTGTTCTCAATATTCCTTGGTCTTATGGCAATATGTTTGTTCCTTTTGAATGAAAATACACAACATTACAACTCGGGATGAAGGACAGACACAAAAGTCTTAAATTACTAAGTTGCAAGTCATAACAGGGGAAAGGGCATCAGAAGCTGTGATATTATGTCTTGTCCTTTTAAAAACATGTATTATGAGTCAACTCTCAGCTTTCAAGAAATATTTACCAGCAGCGTGCTTTCAGATAATCTATCGCACCATCAAAACAAATCTGGACATACGGTTTTTTCACTGGACGAACATATATTCTTCATGAAATTAACGTCCATATGAAACAGTGTAAATTTTATATAAACAGAAAAGGACCTGAAGAAAAGGATGGTTGAAACTGTATATATATATCACAGTCAATAAAGTCAGTAAATAATAAGATCTATATACTTTACAATGGCATGAAGGTAGACTGTAAAGAGACATCCCAGGGTAAATCTCAAGGGCCATGAGATAATAATGTTATCCGCCACATATTATTATATTATTATTATATTATTATTCTTTTATTGTGAGCATATAGTTGCCTCCACAATTCAAAACTATTATCAAGAAAATCAGCAGAATATCACCTCTCTGTGAAACTCAGACATATGAAACCAGTTTCTTGGGATTGTAACTAGACATTGTTTCACTAAAGGGTCACAAGCACAAAATGGTAAGGAACCCACTACCTCAGAGCCACTGCATGGCAGACTTATGCAATGAATGATGCACTGACCCCATCTAAAAAGGGTGAAGAGGAAACTTGCAGGGGTTCAAGGAGGAAAAAGCTTTGGCTTCATAAAGTGAAAGGTGGCAAATAAGGACTACATATGCAAATAATAACTTTTACACTTTTTCTTGTAGCGGAACAGAAACTGATTACTTTAAATTGGAATATTGCTTTATAGGATCATTGTAATGCTTAATTTATGCATCAGATAATTTATCAAATGGTGGCAATAATCTGTTTTTCTTAGAGCGAACAGACTCTATGTCTACATCATGCTCTGATAACAAACACTGGTTGATGTATTCTAAACCTCAATTATTGTCTCCAATTTCTCAGCAAATGGGCATCCCTTGATGGAGAGTGTGACAGCAGAGAAAATAATCGCTCTTTTAATGGTGCCATCACCAAACTGATATCAATTTACATGACCTACAATGGCTGATTCATTCAACTGCAGTTCGTGCATTTGCACATCACTTTCAGAGATGACCATGCAGAAAAACTCTGCTTTGCAGTCACTGAGGGACACTTAAGGAGTGTTTAAGTGTTTAACATGTGACTATTTTGTGGCATTTTCTATATCAGCAGAATATGAGTCAAGACAAGAAATTATTTATAAATCATCCAAATGGGTGTATCATCTAGGCGTAATGGCCAGTTTCTTCATGGAAAAGGGTAAACTATAACAGGCAGCTGACACGTCTTTATCCAAGAATCACTACTGATTTGTCTGCCTCTGAAAATTTTCATCACAATTTCTCCTTGAGGCTGAAAACAATATTAAAATGACCTTGGCGATGGTCTAACACAAAGGCATCTGAAGGTCAAATACGTCTTCGGTGTCAGAACAACATTCCTCACCGGTATGATCTCTGCGTCTTTTGCTTCACTCCGTTCCTCTCAATCGTTGCAGACCAGAACTCTTGGTGCTGAACCATACTGCCCTCTGACTCTTCTGTAACAAACTTCATACGCAGTTAGCTTTCTACTTTCTTTGTTTCACAACCTGAGGACTGAAGCAACCAGACAGCTGTGTCGTATAAAACAGTTCCATTATATCTCAACTATCTTTTAGTTTATGTCTCAGTTTCTTGTGATTTTATTTCTCAATATGGACAATGGCATGTGTGTGTGTGTGTAGAGAGAGGACCACACTGTGCATCTCCAGGTGGACCTCTTCTTCTTCACCAATTGTCCTGGGAGGCCTGGACACATGCAGGGCTAAAGCTAGCTCCTCTTATTTCCCTGGCAAATGTTGTCACCACAACCAGTCACATTTCTCTCCTCCTCCTCCTCCACCTCTTTCTCTTCCACTCCTCTCCTCCTTCCTCCATCCCTCACTCCCTGCCTGCCCTGCCTGTCAGAAGTCCCCACACATCCCTAGAGGATAAGATGCCATTGAGGCCACAGGAAGAACAGCGCTCTACATCTGCTCTGTCCTGTTCGTCCTAACAGGTGAGCGCTGTGCGTTTGAGGCGTTGTGGTGTTGATGTTGTGCTTGAGTTGTCAGTGTTTTGCCGTTGCAGCTATAGCAGTTGCTGTGGTTACTGTGTTTGCTTGGTTGGCAGGGTAAAAATAAGGGGTCAGTTGAGGAAGTTTTTTTTTTTTTTGTGGCACAGTGAAACAAAATGTTCACTGAAACCTTGTGAAATCCTTTGTCTTTAAAGCATTCAGGTCAGGGAAGCAGTAATGAAACTGGGTTGCAAAATTTAAAAAGAAAAAATCGGATCCTCTGGAGAAGCTAATTCAAGTTCAACTGATATTGTAAAATCTAAGTTGGACAACATTTTTACACTCAAGTACTTCAACTTCTCCGCAGCCGTTTTCAATTCAAATATAAGTCCTAAACATGTTCCTTAGAGGCTGTCTTGTTTGTTTCGCATGTCCTTTCCATAGGCATCACCGTGTGACTTTACAGAATTAGATTTTCTACCATTGTTGGCTGCTAAGTAAAGTACATGAAGACAGGGTCCATGGAAAGAAGAAGTGACCTAGGCCACAGCTCTGTGACTCAGTGATAAGAGTCACGTACCAGCGTCTCTCACATGACCAGATAAATCTAACAGTAAAGTCCCCTCAAAAGTACCCCCAGTTTGATGTTTGTATCATCAGCCTTCCACGAGGAGCACTGTTTGTCTTATCTGAAGGAGGACAGAAGATGGTGGCGTTCGGACACGCACCGGGTGACTTTATTTAGTATCCAAACAACTTGGATGTGTGTGAGGGTGATAAGAGGCAGGTGTTTGTGGGTCTCCACATGTAGTTCTTTGAAAGTGTGTGTGTGTGTATGTGTGTGTGTGTGTTCGCATGATATCCTCTCACCTCAAAGACCATTGTCACCGTAATCTGCTCAGTATCACTGCAACAATATCTGTGCTGTTTGGGGACAACAGTGGAGGAGCGGGCTCGGCACACTCCACCCCATTCTTCCTTTTCACCGGATCTCAGCTGTTGTAAACGCAGGCACACTCCTGCTACACACACACACACACACACACACACACACACACACGCGCGCACTGGGCATGGGGTCTCAAATGCTCTATTTCTATTATCCAGTCAGGCCTTTAATGCTGCAACAAAGGAAGAGAACATACACGGTCAGAAGTGAGACAAAGTGACACAAGTAAGAGGAACGGGAAGTTAAAGGAGATTACTGTGAACAAAAAGTGAGAGGTTGTAGTGAGTTTGTTTCACAGTAGCACATCCTACTCACATGCTGCCGCTTCACTCAACCTGGCGTTCAAACACAGTCCAGCAATTCACATCGCACTTAGAAAATTAACTTGTTCTCGAATATTCCTGCCAAATGGCACAGTCAGGTTAAAGCTCAGATGAAATATTAATGATACTTGCATTAACGGGCACGAGAAAGATATGGCTGTGGAATAGATACAGTGTGTAAATAATGACTGGGTAATTTCGTCTTTTCATCATGCTGGATAAAAGCATTACATTTTTGTTCATTGTCTGTTCTGTTTTCAGTCTGTTGCCTGTGAAAAACTGCCTTGGCAACCAGCCACAGCTTAAACAGACAGCAAAGTGCAATAGATCAGCAGTTATCTAGTTACTCCAAGGAGCTGAGCTGTTTGTTTTGTGACTAGTCGGGATCAAAGAGACAAACCTCGTCCTTGTCTGACAACAATGACACTCTGTAGTGCGCTGGGTCAATATTAACTCACAACAGTTGCAGGACTTGAACAATTTCAAGACTAGGATATAGATTATAAGATTAGACAGTCAAAACAGACCTGGGTTCATCTTTTAAATACTCACTCCATCCACCTAACAGCACAATGTTTTTACAATATATACTTACTGTAATTCATGATTCATGATGAGCAAACATATGCAAGATAGGTTTTCATTTGTAGCCAAAATTTCAGTTATAATTTGCTCAAATGTATTTTTTTGGACTACATTTTTTTGTAAAATGACAACACAGTGTGATCATATCATCACAACAGTCTATATTCATTTTTCAGTGTTGGCTAATAATTTGACTAGACCAGTATATTAGCACAGTATTCAGTACATGTATAACCTATATTGATCAGAAAATCCAATCCATGTCCAATTTATATGCAAACACTGAAAAGAAGCCTTATGGTGGCAAAAAAAATCGCCCAACTTCCTCAACTCTATGTAGCATTTTAGTGTCTTTCAGCTCATTGTTTTGGTTTTACAGCGTACAACTTTTCTGTTTTTGGTTCCGTCTTACAGCTCTCATCACTGTAATATCCAGACAGAGCAGGCAGCTGTGTAAAAAGCAGTAAAAAGTGACTGAACTCTGCTTGACTAGCACCAAACGGCACGACACTCCATCTAAGAGAGCTAGCATAGATTTTCCATGAACTAGTGAACACATTTTGACCTAAAAATGATACTACTATGGAATATTGATTACCTAATTCTTGGTACTGGGATTAATCTCAAACCTTGTTATGGATTACAGGGAGAAATGAACATATAGGAGCAGAAATGTTCTCAGTATCTAACAGGCATTCTATGGGCATGAAGCACCATGAGTGTTTACCCCTAAAATGTCCAAATGATTTTGAATAATTAAAAGAATATACACATTTTCTGAAACAGCCTTTGATATGTACTGTATGAGGCCTGTTGCTTATGACCCAACAGCAACTGTGCAATAACTCTGCTTCTGTCCCTCCCTCTCATGTCCTTCTCCCATCATCTCCACCACCACAGAGGTCCGCTCTGATTTCATCCACATCCCTTCATTAGTCCATCATGGTGTTGAAGGGGAGTCCCTGCTCCTGTCTGTGGAGACACGCTTTCCACTGGACGATGCTGAGATCCAAGGAACTTGGTCTCACACCAGGCCGAGTGGCACCAGGACCACATTGGTGACGTTTACCAAACAGGCCACAATCACTGACATGATGTACCGCAACCACCTCCTCTTCAAGGAACCCAATGTTTCTTTGCTAATTCGGAAATTAAACCAGGACGATGAAGGGGATTATCATCTGAGTCTCAATATAGAGTTTCATAACAAGACAGGGCTGGTTATCAAGGAGGAGAGAACTGTGCATGTGACAGTGGATGGTGAGTGCTGAGATCTGATCTGTTCTGTTATGATGACCTGCTTATTACGTTTATTGGACACATTCTCAAATGTATCATCGTTTCTTGTTTTTTCCTCAGTCCCTGTGTCCACTCCAGTCATTGAGAAGAACCCATCCCATGCAGTTGTTGAGGACAAGGCGAATGTAACTTTGACTTGTTCAGTTGAGAGAGGAACAAGAGTCGCGTTCCAGTGGCTGAGGGACAACATCCTGTTGGGTCCCAGTGACAGATACCACTTCTCCCAAGGCAACTCTACATTATTAATCATTCCTGTGAGGAAAGAGGACAAGGGAACTTATCGCTGTGTGGCCAGCAACCCAGTCAGCCGGGGTCGACACAGCAGGGGCGTGGAACTCAATGTTTACTGTGAGTACATATGTCCACCTGTATCTTCCTCTCCTTCTTTTTCTCTGCACCAAGACATGTTTTATAAAACAGAGTAGGGAGATGGACGTTGACATCTCATGACCAGCAGCTACTTTCACGTGAAAGTCAGAGCTGTGAGCACAAGAAATGATCGATAATAGCAAAAAGTCCATGATATCCAGCTGATATCACAGGGATCAGGAATCAACTTTGTTTTATCTCCCTCATTGCCACAATTGTGAACCTTTTATTTTTTTATTTTTTACAAGCTGTTAACTTGTTATTGGGTAGGATTAGCCTAAGTGAATCAAATAGAGAAATACCATACAGTCAACAATGTAGAAAAAGGCAAGCAATTTTGGCCAGGTCTATTATCATTACAAGGTCAGAATAGCCCAGCCTTTGAAGCTCAGTTCCAGTTACTGTCTCTCAAATTTTCCCTAAAACATTTGGGTGTAGGATGTGTTTTAAAAAAAATCTTATTTGTCAAACATCCTGTACTAATAACAATACAACTACTTTTTCATTTCCTCTTTTGCACTGGTCTCTTGGAAGTACTAGGTTGTATGGAAATTTCTGTGAAATCAGATTACTTACTGACAACAGGAAAACACGTGGCTGTTAGGGAATGATATTTGCATGGGAGCAGACTAATCTCACAGAGCTCCTCTGTTCTACCATACAGTGTGTAGATGCACTGATAAACTCCCCTGGTTGTATGAGCCTGAGGTTGAACCTCAGAGAATCTATGTCTAATCTTCCCATGAATTCATTTAAATGTGTTTTTTTAATTTCTACAGAACAGGAGTGAATACACTGATGGGGCACACAGATGTAGTACATTTACCTCTATGACATAACTAGAACTCTTAATTTTTTCTCATCTCTTTAGTCAGTGTGTTCAAAAAGCGGGCGTGCCATTATAGAGTAGTAACATAGCACTGAGAACTGCACCACTAGTTAGTACATTTAGCACTGTCATTAATCCTGTTTGAATAAACCAAAAATGTTTGTGTTACCATACAGTAGCATCCTGCAGGTTTATCATGTTTGTCATTTCCAGTCTGATACACATGACATTCTTGCTAAGAACCAACAGTGTTTTATCATTTGGTATTTATGTAGAAGTCTATGTATAGACTTGGGGTCATTTCATATAAATTGTTTGGAATTAACTGATTGAATTAGAAGTTTTATTTCATGTTTGGAATAAGACCTGGTGAGATTCTATTGTTGTTGAGCAAGACCAACCGATGGTTCAGTCTTAAGTATGTGTACAATAAGTAGAAATTTGTTTAGGGATGTGCAGAGGACAAAAACCTTAAAGGCAGCATCATCAAAAGAGCACAGTCTATGACTATCTGTGGTGCTAAAAACTGTAAGAATTTATATTGTAGCCATGACACCTTGCACAAATTCAGGCCATGTGACCAATGAAATACTCAGTCACCCATGCGTTAGGGATAGTTTATCCACGTAAAATGAATCATTTTATTTTCAGCTAACCTTGATGACACCTCCACTCAAGCAGTTTGGTAGGTTCAGTGCCTTTTTCAAGGGCACCCCAAATCTAAGTCAGGGGAGTATGTGCTGCTCTAGGACCTGTGAACCTGCAGTCAAAAGCTCACTTCTCTGACCCTTACCCCTTTAACCCCATTGTGCATTAGAATGAGACGATTCATAGTGAAGTAACCATTCTGTACAATAAAGCACCGTCTCATGTCATGTTTCTTGGAACCTGCTGTTGACCCCCACAGATGGCCCCTACAATCTGGAGGTGAACTCAGGCCAGGGCCTGCGGACAGGGGAGGTGTTCACCATCAACCCAGGAGAGCTGGCCTTCTTTGAATGTCAGGCTGATTCCAACCCACCCAACAGCTACGTCTGGATCTCCAAGAGCCGCAATTCAACCCAGGTCATCACTGAGGGCCCACGGCTGGAGGTGCGGTCCTACAGATTGGCCCAGGCTGAAGAGTACCTGTGCCGCGCCTTCAACAACGTGACGCAGAAGCAGGACGAGGCCCAGTTTACTCTGGTGGTGGCCAGCTTAGGAACAGGTGGGTAGGGGGTGGAATATGGCAAGAAGGAGCAGAGCGTGGGCAGGTTATGGGAATCCTCTGAGATAAACACTCTGTAAACACTGTGTCATGCCAAAAGCAGAACAGGTTGATGAGCTATGAGAGGTATATCTTGACAATGACAAATACTGGCCAGCTTTGGGAACAGCTGGGTAGATGAAACACTGTAGTTAGAGCAGTGTGTGCACAAAAGGTGAGAAGTGAAACCAGGTTATGGATTTAACATGAAACATACATGCTTATCATGAAACTTAGGTTTTATCCCTGTTGCTAGGTTCCAACGCCTGCAGCCTGTATTAAAGTTCACTGGCTGGGAAAGTAAACAGAGGATGACAGCTGTTGTAATTGTTGACTAAGTTTTATAGCATGTGTAGTTTCTGTGTGCTGAATGTGACATTGATATGTTGTCTTGGTGATAATGAGCCAGGCTCACTGATGGCTGCTGCTGATACAGACTATGATTGAAAATGCTGTTTATTGAGTCAACAGATGACAGCATTCATTTTTAATTGATCAGAATCACTTCTGAACTTCACCAAGGAGTCCTCTGATGACTAACCTCTTAATAAGACTAGGAGTCTAACAAGCTCACATTGATGTTTAGCTAACATACTGATGTTTAGCAGGTAATATTTTGACTTAATCTGTTAGCATGCTAATATTTGCTAATTAGCACTACACAGCTACACAGCTGAGTTTGATAAAAAGGTCTTGGTTTTGGTCACAAACCAAAGTATTGGACAAATTGAAATTTTGACCTGATAATGGTGCTAGAAAAGTAAGAGAATCACCAAAGTTATTAGAACTTATCTTCATAAAGACCTTGAATACCTATGGCAAATTTCACAGCTATCCACGCTGCTAGCTTGGCTAAAATAAGCGTTGATAACAGTGTCCCTGCTGTGTTTGTTTACAGGGAAAGTGAAGCACACCCAGGAGGGGAGCTCTGTATCTCCACTGGCAGCCATCACTGTCTGCTCTTTGTTCATCATTGGCTGTATGCTGCTGGTCTTCCTCAGGAGAACCTGCCATCCGAAGAGAGGTAACATGATGTCTTCTTCTGCTGCTTTGACAGGAGCGGTTTTCTAGCAGTGGTACTTGTTAATCCCAACCAGCTCAGCCCTGTGTTTAACGTGCTCCAAGCTTGAAATCTAGATGTCTGAATGTCTGAATGGCTGTGATCAGAATATTATGGCTGTTAAATCTTTACTTTTTCCTGGAATAAGATAACACTAACGGCTCCCTGCACCGTGGTCCAAGTTAGCCATAAATGTAAATAACTTGCAAATGTGAGTCAAACTGAAGGTAATCAGGGCAAAGTAACTACTGCATTTGAATAAGTCATGGTAATGTTTTAAAAACACAGTTTCTGTATTTGTGAATGATTATTTCCTTCTGTCTTTCTCTCCATTACCAACAGTGCTTATGAGCATTTACAACAGGTAAGACCTTAAAATATGAAATGAATACAAACACTCTTCACCGTGCCTTTAATCCACAGACTGTAATTAACGGCTTTATTTGCCTGTTTTTCCGCAGACCGCTGTCAGAGCAGAAAAGACCTCATCGTTCAGGTAAGCTGCTGCTTGTCAACAGATGTATTTACCTGCTTATACAATCAAACACACTATAGAGTAAGCTTACATCATATTTACACATTTACATATCCTGTATATACAGAATATGAAGCATTATTGCAGGGAAAAGTAGATGAACAGTGCCGTGGTTATTGTTAAAATGAATGACAGAGAGTAGGTATCAATGCTGTTACTGTAACCTAACTGTTGGTCCAATATTAAAACCTGTGTATCAACAGGTCACGAGGATGCAACAGAGGACTTTGGCATCTATGAGTTTGTCTCCATACCTGGGAAAATGGAATCTGCACAGGTATTAAACATGTTGTGCATCAATTCGTAAATGAAGCAGCAACCCTCATGTAGTCTAAATGGTTTTAATGTTCCTATGCAACTGTGCCCCAGGTGTCATGCAGATCTCTGGCCCGCCTGGAGTCCATTCAGGATATGCACACCACCATCTACGATGTGATCAGACATGTTCCCGAAACCCCCAGTCACAGTTTGCTGCAATAATCTCCAGCCGGAGAGTCGAGATGTAACTTACCATTATTTAACTTGAAGACTCTTGTGTAGCTTTAATTTCTTAAGTCTCTGTGGTCAAAGCCTGAAACACTGGTTTTGGTGGCCTACTGATTTTGCACAAGGGATGAAGGAGACTAGTGTGAGTACACAACCTGATCATGCACTGTTATTGTCCAGAGTTTGGGACAGATTTTAAATGTCTTTTGCTGACATTATTGTCAGATGAAAATGTATGTATGAATGACTGATTTTTTTATGTGACAGTATAACTGAAACTGTTTTACTTTCTCCTTTTTAAAAAATGGAGATCACATTAAACCAAACAAGGTAGTAGTAGCCATTTTTACATTATTTTCAAAATCTACCTATTAGATACCTAAAGTCCCACACCTTGATCACTATTTAAAACATGTTTGATACCTAATTTAATTTCCCCCTAAGGATAGTCTGTTGTATGAGAAGAAAAGTGTTATAATGAATGGATTTTCTTGTATTGACTAGATTTAGGTTTAATGTATATATTGTACATGGACAACACTGCAGATTCTTTATACATATTATTCTATATCTATGTTTTGCTGAAATCTATTTATTCCTCTAGAAACTCTTAACCCTGTTTCCACAGATGTAGCATTTTGTTTCTGCTCAACATGGATATAATGAAATGCTGAAACAAGGAAACTGATTAATAATTCTTAAATTATTGTACAGTTTGCATTCACATGTTTGTTTTGTACTTTATTAAAGATAAAACTGTTTACTATTCAGGTTCATTTTTGAAAGTGTTGTTGCCTACAGTCAGAGGAAGACAATGTGTTTAATATTATTAATTCTGCAATTGTATCTTTATATATGTCTTTTTCCATTGGATGGCAATGTCAGTCCGGGCTTAAAATGAACATTCGCTCTATCACAGATATTAAGCTGAAGCCAGCGAAAGTGTCAGTTGTTCTGCCGCTTCACAGTCAGTCTTTGTCTGATGTCTTGGCTGTGATCTCTCTCTTCTCACAAGCGCATGGGTTGTACTTGTTGTCTTGAAATTGCTGCAGAGTGTTTGTTTCTCTCAGCCTGGCTGTACTGGTTGCCACGTCGTGTACCTGGCAAGATACGGAGACAGGCAGCAACAGACGGACGGTTCAGCATGTGGCAGAGTGCCCTCCACCTGCTCCTGCTGACACCTTGTCACGAGCAGATAAAAGCGTGTGTGCTTGTTTAGTCTATGTGTGTTTGTGAGAAAGAGAGAAGAGGTAGATGGATTATTAGCATGGAGAGAACAGGACACAAAGATATTTTGTTAAGAAAAAAGTAAAATGTATCTGCAATCTACAGGTTTATTAGAGACTGCAGCAGTTTGTGTATTGTTCGTTGTTTTCTCACCTTGAACAGTGCATCACTTAAAGTTAACAGTCTGCTTTCTGCTGTGATTCACCTTATTACCACAACACTGAGTTGTCCTCATTATGTCACCCACATGCTGAATGCTTCTGTTCAAATTCATGACAAATGCTGCGGCACAAAACTTGTCACAATTCAAACTCTAGTTAATCTAGTATATAGTTATATAGTACATTTATATATAGTTAACATAGCATATTTTGTTCACTAGCAAGTTTTAAATGATTTTCATTAATAAATTACATTATGGTAAAGTCATGACATGATTTATTTTACATTATTGCCAATATACTGTACATCAGCACGACAAATTATGACTGGTATGTTTTCACTTGTTCACTGTTTAAGGATGATAAATTGTTTTGATGTGACCCTCATAGTTAGTCATAAAGTGCTGCTTATCGTGACGCTCCCCTGCATAACAACAAGCAGTTTATTGAATCTTACTCTAATTATAGCTCATGAACTGACCGACTGAGTCTTTGTGGTGGCATCTCCGGGTAGGGGTTGCCATCTGTTCCGTCTCAGTGTATACTTTAAGGGAGAGGCTCTGTGCTGTGGATGGCTGCCTAACAAACAACAGCGAAGTAAATTCACCTAAGGAGCGTGACCTCACCTTCATTTGACTGGGAAATAGCCTGAGGCATCATTAACCAGGAACTAGAGCTCACAGCGCCTGCTGTCTGCTGCATGCTGCTGGCTTTTAACCAAGTGCTGCTCAAAATAACACCTAAGGGAGTAATTACAAAGCAGGCTGAATGCTTTTTTTTTTTTTTTTGCACCATTTTTGTAATTATTTGGAACAGTTTACGATGCAGGGCCAGTTCTAATTGCTTGGCAGAGATGGAGCTACATGGCTCTGTGTTGTGCGTGGCATGACATAATGAAATGATCACTTATGCTCATGAAATGAATGTGGTTTGCAAAACAATGCAGCAACACAAAACATAATAAAACAAGTCCTCCATAGAAAGGAAAAGCCCTGCATTCAAAATCTCAGAAGTACCGCAGTATTAAAAATGACACCTGTCTGTGTTATGTTATTACATATAGTTCATTATAGTATTGTATTATTATTACTAATTAATCATCAAGTAATCTGCATTTTAATGTTGTAACCTTCAGAGATGAAGCAAGGTTGAATAACTTTATTTAATGTTGGGAAGTTAAATCTATAATCATGCATCATGCTTTACAAGAGGATCATATGTTTTAAAAATACTTTATACTGTATATACTTAATACTGTAATTGACTAAATGCACTTAGTAACACAGTAGGCCTTTTTCACAGCAGGTATTTAGACTTGTAAAAAGCAGGAAAGGCACAGGTGTTGCCAATAACATCAACAATGGTTCCATTATATTCAAGTGTCCCAGTTAGTTGTGACTGTGAAGTCAGCATGCACAATACCAGCACCCTGAGTGGAACTGAAACATCATTCATTATTTACTGACACCTGTGCTTTTCCTACTGTGATAAGCTGTTTCAAAATGTCTCACCTGACAGAAAAGAGAAGTAGAATAACATTTTTCATGGAGTCAAAATAAGCATTGCTGTCTAATATTCTAAGCTATTCTCCTTCTATTCTGTGGTGTTGAATTACCACCATCCAGTGGTGTATTATAGCAATACATGTATCACAGTGCTGATGCTTTGAGCCACTTCTGAGTATATTTTTTAGTATATATAGTATACTTTCTTTGTTTATTCAGAACATTTTCTAAAATTTCATTGCAAATAATTTGAATATTTTCATCTGTGATATTCTGACAGTTCAGGTCAAAAGTAGGCCTCATAATAATAATAATAAAAAAACAAAACAAAAAACTAACTAACTAAAAAACTTCATTTCCCAGGATTCTTCGGATTTTTACGGTCCCTGCTGTACCAGTCACGTGACGGACAACTATGGCTTCCCTCTCGTAGTGATGGAAGCGCATCGGTAACAACAAAACACAAACTGAGACTTTATTCATTTATTTGTCCGTCGACACAAGTTGGATTTACGATGCAGAAGATCAAGTCTCTCATGGCCCGGCAGGTGAGCAAAGCGGGTCCAGACAAGCTGAGCTGCTGTCCGTTTGTCTCTGACAGCTGCAGGTGGTTAGCATAACAGCTAGCTAAGCTAACTGGCTAATTTGACAGCTCATTGTGTGGCTCATTAAGGCACACGTTCAGCTTGAGTAATAACCGTTTTTTGAAAGACTACAACACAGCAACGACCTGTTTACCTCTCACAAAGAAATTGCACATGTATAGACAATTATACCCACGTTTAAGTTGTAATAGTTTCCTACCAGACAAGCACACAACATGGCACAGCAGTGGAAACTGGGCGGTTAGGGAAGTTCTCAGTTTGCACAGCAGTAATGTTACTGGACACAGCAGAGCGTATCAGTTTCAGAAATCTGCCCGTCGGTTCCACTTTTTGCAGTACGCAGTAGTGTGCTAATGAATGGAAAGTTTTGTGACAGCGGTAGCAGAATATAACCAACTGAAAAAAACACGTTAACGTTACTTGGTTTTTTGAGGCTTTTGAAGTCTAACAGTGAGTCTGAATTCTTTGACAGGGCCTGAAAAGCCCCCAAGAGAGCATGGCAGACCTCAGTCCTGTGGAGAACCTGAGGATCCCGAGCAAGGTAAACTTCATGACGAGGCTGAAACTGTCGCTGGCAGATTGTTGCATCCATGCTGCAAGATCTCTCTGTCATTATAATAAAACCTACTTGTGTTACACCTCAGCTAATGATATGTTCAAGTAGTTAATAGTAGATAGTTACCTGTCATATGGTTTTGTTTTTATTGTGCAGCAAGGTTGGAGTAGCTGAATACTTCCTGTAACAGTTTTGTTAAAATTGCCGTTTCGTCATTCTTTTCAGTACACGGTGAAAGTTCACAAAATCTGCATATTCATAATTGTACTTTTGAACTGTCATCTTATGCACTGCACTTTTGTTGTCTATGACGTAAATATTTTGAGCAGCTTCACTTTGCATATCGTTTAAAGAAGTCCAATAAAGTCCAGTCAAATCCAGTAGCAGTTATATCACTAGTTGTGGCAAAACAAGGTTTTAGAGTTGAACCAGACTTACTAGAGACCAACTTCCAATGGGCCACACCAGCTGTGACATCCGTCAACACCTTCTGATCCATAAGTACTCAGTACTCATTACTACATTATGACATGAGTACGCTGGACTTATGGGTCAGACCACACCCGTCTTCGAACTTGACCGTCATTTTGATTTCTACTACACACCTGTAAAAAATTCTGTGACTGTCTTTTACAGTTGTGATGCTATTGTGGTGACAAAGTGTGTCCACGGACATACAAACACCTGCCAGAGTACTGAAATGTGCCTCTGTGGTAAATCTCACTACAGTTCAGTCCAGGACATACACACACACACACACAGGAACACACACACACACACAGACTCACAAGGTGAAAACAATACCAGCCCCACTGTTGCAGCTGGTATTTATATGTCAGGGCTTTGTCCGCCATGCATTGTATTACTTTTTGAACTACTTCCTGCAGATTGCAGGTTTTCCCAGACAGTGTTTTTTTTTCCCAACCCTAAATGCTTCCATTTATATCACTTAAGGACACACTTGACATCAATCCTAACACCAACAGTGTGAGATATGGTCTCCTTTAACAGTATTTTAACATTTTGGCATGGCAGCGTTTGAAAACGTAATCTGTCATGCTTAGTCACAGGAAGCATTTGTCATTATCCACTTCTACAAATTCAATTTGTCAAGAGCAGACAGAGTGAAGCAGCAGAGTGGGTCCATATAATGTATAGTCACTTACTTACCCACACCTCAATGCACGGCTAGTTGTTGGCTTTGCTTTGACTTTGCTTCGTAGTGATGACCTTCTATTAATGTGGCTGAGTAGAATTTGGAAGGTGACCAACTTTGTTTATTCACAGTGCAGGGTGAGAGCAGCCACGTCGATTGTACCAGACGTTTAATTTCTCTCTTTCCAAAGACCTCTCTATTTTTTTTTTTTGGCTTGATGTTGTTCTGAATGTCACCCTAGCTTGGCCTTATATGTGAGTGGAATTTTCTTCTTGGCATGTTTTGCTGATGTACCATTTGAGTGTTTTCTGGCCAGGTTTAAATATACTGCAGAGATAAGACTGAAAAGGAAGTGACTTCCTGACAATTCATCTACAGGAGTTGCGAAAGATGAAGCTGCGAGAGTTTTGAAAAATATCTGTCAATCTGGTATTTATTTCAACAGTCCTGTTGTCAAGAGAAAAGAAAAAGACAGAGCAGTGTGTGATAAACACAGGCTGTCTCTTTTGAAAAGCTAACAGTGTTTTCTTCTGTCAAAAGTAGGACTCGAGCTTGGTGTTATCCTCACAATGAACAGCAAACACAGGCTCATGAAAGATAACAATGATAATGTATAATACCCTAATCATTTGAGGTTGTTGTATCATATTGGTGTGATGTATTGTAGACAATATTGCACTGCTGTTGCTAGACCTGTTGTTGCAGAAAACCGCTCAGTGACACAGATGAAGCTCAGATAAGATTAGCAGTCATTTACCCTCCAAGTGTAATTAGAGCCTGAATGAAAGCAGATGGGAGTGCCTCAGGAAAGATTTGTTTCTTTTCATAGGATGCATGTCTCCCCCTGGCTTTGGGATTGGTATCAGTTGATGTGGCCAGACTGGATATGTGGTAATCAAACACCCTTTTGTGTTTTGGTACCTGCAATATTCACCATTGTTAGTTCTGGAATCACGGCTCACAAGGAATACTGTGCATCTTATCATGTCTGCTTTTTTTTACTTTATGTGATATGAAGGAGCATGGTATAGTAAGACAGAAATACTGGCCAAGAGTTGGTATGGATGTGTGGGTTATATGCGCTTACGTTTACTGCTCTAGATCACCGGTGTACTCACTCTCATGTGTGCACTGCAAACACCTGCCTATTGTGTGTTCAACCAAAACACAGGCCTTATTATTTGATGATATTATGCTTTGACTTTATTTACTTTGCCGCCGGGCTTTTCAGCTTCCAGGGAAATGAGATAGGGCGCACACATGCCATGCTTCATATACAGTGGCAATTATCTGCATTTATCTATAGATGTGTCTTAAACATAATCAGGTCTTCATCTAAGTTATAAACACAATCTATTTTAACTGAGAACACACTATTCATGATATTGTTCATGTTCATATTGAGTACATCATTCAGACATTCACAGTGTAGGTTAGAAAAAGTTTGCGAACCCCTCGGCTAATGACATCAACAAAACCTAATTGGAGTCAGGAGTTAGCAACCGTGGAGCTCAGTGAAGACAGGTGTGGGTTAGAGCTACTACACTAAAACATTTTGAAGCATCTGCTTCTAAGAGATCTCAGAAGACTTAAAAGTGAGCGGCCAGTTGACTCCAAAAGCTCATGGCAGGATGATTAGTGAGGTAAAGAAGAGTAACAGCTTAAGTCTTAAAGGAACCACTGGAGCTAAATTACCATTGTGTTCACGAGTCTGCCATATGCAAATCATAGTTCATGGTTGCATGGAGCCTGTGCCAGGATACCACAGAGGAAGACACTGCTGCTCCCCAAAAACAAACAAACAAACAAACAACAACAACAACAAAACATCCTTGCACGCCTCAAGTGTGTCAAAGAGCAGCTTGACACTCCACAGCGCTACTGGGAAAATATTTTGTGGACTGATTACAGTAAAGCTCGCTGTCATTGAGGGGAAGATGAATGGCCAAGTTTTTTGAGGTATCTTACAAGATAATATCAGGGTGGCTGTCTGCCAGATGCGCCTTTTGGAGTGGCCTAATCAGATTCCAGACATAATAGAGATGCTGTGGAATATGGCTCAGCTGAAGCAGTTCTATGAGGAAGAATGTCCCCAAATTCCTCTTGAACTTCACACAAGTCTGATCCGCAACTACCAGAAGAGTTTGTTTGAGGTTGCTGCTGTTAAATGTGTGTGTCCAGTACAGACCGGAAATAATATAATTATTTGTGTGTTATTAGCTTAAGCACAATATGTTTGTCCATACTTGTGACTTAGATGACGATCTGATCATGTTTTATGACCAGTCAATGCAGAAAACCAAGTAAATCCAAGGGTTTTTCTCTCTGAAACCCACAGTCCCCTCATGGTTAGAGGTGAGTAAGCCTTTCATTAAGCCACAACCACTGCTTCTGTGGGCAATGAAGCACTAATTAACGCAATGCTCTGTGATGGAGAGTGAGACCAAGGTGCTTGACTGCGTGTGTGTATTATTATGATAGTTAATATGATACTTACTGCTTGGAACCATTTTACCCATGATTCACATCATTTATCATCCTCCAGGAGCTGACAGCAACATCTGGCTGACTGTAGGGGGGAAGGACTGATGCGGGGGATGATTGACAAATGATGCTGTCGTATCATTAGTTGGACATGACTTGAGGGTTTGATAGTGTTTGTTTGCTTATTATTAACAGTTTGGCCAGCTGGCTATTATAGGCCAGGCATTGCCCTTTAACTGAACAAGTTAACAAACATTCCCTGCTGGTTGTCAGGATCCTTTTATAAAAACATTAGAAAATCACAGGCTTACTAGACAGAAAGTTGTACTCCCAAAAAATAATGACAAAACCTTATCAGAAAGTAACTCTGGGAACACGATATCGCACAGTGTAAGTCAGAGTGACTGATGTTGAACTTATCCTCCTAAGCTGTTGTGACTAGGACTGAAGAAGCATTTTGGATGAGATGTGAAACATCTTCAAGAACCAAGTGCGGTTGTATTCGTATAGCACTTAGAAATACCATAACCTGGATGACTTAGACTCTTTGTAGGAAGTTAATGAACTTTGAATGACTGGTGCAAAATGTACAGTCCTGTTTCTTTAATGTAATGTTGCTACTGAGCTGGAACATTTGATTCGGTTGCATTCACAGAAGTTAAGTTGGCTACATGTGCATAAAGAGGTCAGATTCTTGGCTTCAGCAACAGTTTACCCTCAGGGGAAACCATTCTCTTAGAGAAAATCTGATCCCCTCTTGTTCACCTGCTGCTGTGTACTTAATGACCTCTGCACATTTACATGTAAAACTGGACAATGAGTCAGGGACCCAAATTGAATTCAAGTTTGACCTTATTCAAGATTTCATTGTGATATTATCCCCAAGACTGTGATAGAAAAGTAGGTCCGTGATATGAGGATGATGGACATTTTTTATCATTTCATGTGTCAACAGCTAATTTGCACCAAAACCTTTAAATAAATCACAGCCTTGGAAGATTGGGTTTGAATTATTTTTTTCTTATTTAAAGGACTCCAAATGGCTTTGAGCTATTTTTATTTTTATTTTTTTACCACTTTGATGTTTTTGTTCCTTTTGTTAATCTCTCTGGGTTCCTGAGAAGGTATAAGCTGCTTTGTGGGTTCACACTAAAAACAAACAAACCAACAAACCTTTTTTCCCCTTTCCAGTCTTCTCTCTTCAAAGCTGTTGTCCCTCTGCGAGTCAGTTTTGCCTATTTTCTTTGTAGGAGTTGTGGTGCGTTATCTCTCTTAACCTTCAACACTGTGAAGCCTTTTGATGGTTTCCATCAATACGATCTCACATTGTGAGGTAGAACAGTGCTCAAATGAAAGTTGAATGTTTTCCAACTGATTTAGGAATGCAGCCACAAAAACAGCTTTATCTCACAGATATAAGTAGAGCTGAAATGATTAGTTGATCAATGAATTATGTGATTGACAGTAAAATAATGTAGAACTGTTTATATAACTGATCAATCATCTCTGTCATTTGTAAACAAAAATGCCAAAGAATGGTTTGGTTCTGGCTTCTCAAATGTGAGAATTAGTAAATTGAATATCTTTGGGCTAATGTTTGACATTTCATGCATAATATGTATGTGATGCGGTGAAACATGAAAGAAAAATGTTTTATTTAACTTTGAAGCTGTTGGGGGAAATGTTGAGAACATTAAGTCCTTCCTGGAGGCTTCATTTTCCCCAAGGCAAACAGTAGTTCTCTTAACAACCTGCTGTGCTTAAGGTCCTTGCAGTTACCATTTCCCACCAGCAGGGGTCAACCTCAGTTTACTCATTGCACATTTTTATTTTCGGGTTGGAATACTCTGCTCACAGAAAAACACTCATTTACACAGGCTGGATGTATTACCTGCTCAATATTGCATTATTTCCTACAATTTTTAGGACTAATGTGATTGGCTGATTGCCTCCAGCGGGCAATATGTATCAGAGGGCCCAGGACTAGAGCTGGGAGCATGTTTGATAAGCTGCCATTAATTCTCACTGGGGTTTCTAGACTCGGTTTGACAGTTCACATGTGTTTTGGCCTTAGGTTACCTAAGCAGGCTTGTTTCTTAGATAACCTATTGTCTAATTATGTTTCCAAAGCCTTTATTATGCTCTCAAATAACAAAACATGCATGCATGACACCACAGGTACAGAAATCCCTTGCCTTTGGCTTGATGACAGAGCTGAATGAAAGGTATAATAATCACATACTTCCAAGTGAAAATTCAATAGTGTTATCTGTTAACCCGGCAGCTGACAGCAGTGTTAAAGCCTGGGTATTGCTGTTGGCTGTCATTTTCTCGTAATGTCCCAGAAGACATCTGTGTTAAACCCTTGTTTAGGAGCAGACGAGGATATACACCCAGTCAGGTCCGCATACACATTCAGCACTGATTACAATGAGGAGGTTTTGATTTGTTCATCTAATGAATGATTCCATAGTGGAAATAATTGGCCCTCATCTCACTCCCCGCATCCCTCCGTTTTTCTCTCCCCGTGTCTCACAGGATTTTCCATAAACCTCCTATTGTTTATTCAGTCTTTTGTTTTGTCAGAGTCCCGTGTTGCTGAGCACCTTTTTTTTTTTTTTTTTTTTGTCCTGGGCTTGATTTTCCACATTCAATAAGCACTCCAGACGAATATCTGCTTTGATTCTTTTGATAAGGCTCGTTAAACATCCCGCACTTTGGATGCAAATAGATTTCTTACTTCCGCAGCGAGATGAGAATTTCATTAATTTGTAGGAGTGGGTGAAGGGTGGTTTGTTTGTCCCTTATCCTTCAAAGTGAAATTTGATCAAAGCCTCACAGCAGCCGATGCTGGGTTTCACACGTGGGGGCACAGGGAGGGGGGCATCTGTTTTGTTTTGTGCCCATGCAGCAGCAGGGAGGTAAGGGAATTATTTAACCCAAGGTGGCCTCTCAATGAGTCATTTACTTATGGATATTTAGACTTCTGCACGTCACTGCAGGTGGGAGACTGAGGCAGAGAGAGGGGAAAAGAGAAAGACTGTGACACAGGGGAGGTGAATTGCTCTAACCATACTGGAGTGGCTTCACAAGAGAGACACATCGTTGTCTTTTGTTTCGCTCATTCCTCTGTGTTTTTCTTTTGCCTCTAACTTTCGCTACCAATGAGTCATCTCCTCTGCCTCCCTCCCCCTTTTTCGCTTTCCCTCTCATTTGAGCTGATTTCCCACCCACCCTTTTGATGGCAGAGCGTGATCTCCTACCTCCTACCTCTACCCCTCCTTTCCATTTTCCCCAGGGAGCTCCTTGCTCACTCCTTTACCTGATTCTAACATGGCAACACACACGCTTGCCTGAAGGTCTGTGCATTGCAGGTGCGCGCACACACACACACACCTTTAATCACATTTTAATGCTTTATTTTCATCCTCCAGACTGCAGTGTATTAATTTAACGTGGTGTAAAAGGGGATTCTGTTTGTGCAGTTTATGCGCATTTTCAGAATTAAATGAAGCTAGATTTTACTGCAAACATTAAAATTACTCACAGCAGCATTGCCTCATAGAAATGTCACTCAGCAAGACACACTCTCACCCACAGAAGCAGATTCAGTTACATGGGTGGCACACTTCATTGCCTTGCTGCACGCCTCTTGCTGATAGTAGCTGTGAGAATATTTGTGCCTAGGCAGGTGTGTAACAAGGTTTTTTGATCAGTGTCTGCTATCGCATAAGGTCTATATGAGATAATGTGTTGAGGTGCCGATGAGAGATTTCTATACATTTATTTAACAGTGCGCATATAGGGGCCTATAAATTGCCCTTATTCCGTAATTCCACATCTCTTCACCTCGTTCCCAGGCCCATGGTTTATTTTTAGAACCATTATACTTTAATGACTTCAATGTATTGATCCCACACGAGCAAGAAGTAAGACTCAGCGTTAACTTAAATAAAGGATTTCCACTCAGCATAAATTGAAGCCACCTAGCATGAGAGGTCTTCTCTATGTAGGATGTAATGTCGGTATGTCATGTTATATTTAGCTTTATTTAGAAATGTTTACCTATACAAGCGGCATCCAGACTGACATATCTCAGAAACAGATGAATGTATTGCCATGAATTTATGTGCAGACAGCCATGTTCCCCCGAGGATGAATCCTAATGATTTGGTGATCCCCTGACTTTTCCTCCAGCACCACCATGAGGTTGACATTTGTGATGTCTTGAGTAAAATGTCTTAACAATTATTGGCTGGATTACTATGAAATTTGGTACATATGTTTAGTTCAGGACTTCATCTGGCTCATAATTCAGTTTGTCCAGTGCTCTGGTTTATGACTATGATGATTAACATGATAAACTTCATACTTGCTTAATATCAGCATGTTAACATTGTCATTATGAACAGCATGTTAGCGCTGTTCTGAAGTACAGCCTCAGAGAGCTGCTAGCTTGGCTGTAGATTCTATAGGGAGCTGATTTTGGACACACTGAATCATCATGATTTTCTATCATCGCTGATAGGTGTAGAGTCCTACAAGGGTAATTTTTGCATTTATAAAATATGATGCATTGCTTTGTGTGAGAGAGTGCACATCTTTTGGATGCTATGTTTTAAACTACATTAGAGGGATTTTGGAGTGAATTTAATAGCGCTTAAATTTCATGTTCAAATAAAATGGCGGTAGGTAAATACAGTGCACTATGTATTCAGACACAGTTTTGGCCTTGTTCTACTTTAACTTAGTGTTCCTTGTTGTATACTGCCATGCTGCCAACATAGTCACCGCTTTTTATTCACCTGTGACCATATCTCCTCTCATTAAGGCACTCAGGAGGGAATGTGGGTTCAAAATCCTTCATCTAAAAGACTGAGTGCAGCAATAAGCCTGGATGGATGCACAGCATGTTAATCAATAAGGCTCTAATGTTTCCCAGGAAGCTTTGAAGGGGAATCTCCTTTGAATTTTTTTGGTCATTCGTTTCTTCTCATCTTTCCCCTGAAGGCTGCCCGTTATTCCCCATGATAGCTGTCCAATGAAACAAGCTGCAATCTTCTCCCAAACCCCATGATTAGTGTTTTCCCCTCCACTTTTTTCCCACTACGCACCTCCTCTCTCTCCGTTCTTACCCCTTTTTTTTCCCAACTCATTTATTCTGTCTTCTCCTCCCTTTGTCCTTCACCCTTGCCCTTGCCCTTAAACTCTTCTGTACCTTGTGTTCCTCTAATCCTAACCTCCTCCCTTACTGTTCTTTCCCTTGGCATTGTTCCCCCCCCCCCCTTTTTTTTTTTTTTTTTTGCTTTACCCTATTTCTCTGTTTTGATGTATTTTTCTTGATGTTTCATTAGAGTCCTTGTTTGTTGTTTTCTTTAGTTGGGAAATGATGCAACTCTGTTGGAGATTTTCTGTTTATATCTTAGTGTGTCTGGAACTTTCTGAAGTGCTTTCTTCAAGGACACTTTTTAATTCTTTCTCTTTCTCTCTGTCTCCGTCTCTCTTGGTCCGTCTCACACTCTGTCAGGAGGAGTTGCGGGAGCTGAGGGAGCAGCCCATCGACCCACAGGCGGAGCAGGAGATCATCGACAGCATCGAGGAGGTCTACTTCTCCAACGACTCCTTCGACATGGTGCAGCATGAACTGGAGGTCAGATTCTTGCCGTATGAATGTGTTACTCATGTGTTATTCACATGTGTTATCCACTCGTGTTATTAACTGAATGAGCGCCACTCACCTGTATAATGATGACAACAGACTCCCTCCCAGGTTCACACGCCCCCTCAGAGAAATAATAATTCCATCACCACATTTCAGTAATTCTGATAATGGCAATATTGCATTTCTATGTGAATAAATATGGTTTCCTGTGCTTTGAACCTCATCTGACTGGCAGAGTTAAAGCTCTTTCTCACTTGAGCTGCTGTCTGTTACACCTCTGCTGAGCCGTGTGCATGCCATTGACGTCCCGATTGATGGATTGCATCCGCTCAACAGAAGAAGGGTGTGAAATCTCATTAGATTTATCTTGGTATTGCTACACCATCTGAAATGAGACTCTCAGTCAAGGGGAAAGTAATTACCTATCATCCTTTGGGCCATGGATTTGTAATATCTTCTTTTCCTAGTAGAGTTTGTTTTCTGTTTACTAAATAACATCCTCTACCTTCTTGACTAATCTGACTTATGATCTGGCAAAGTGTATTTATTGAGCAAAATCTTTTTGTTTTTTGTTTTTTTTGAATGGAGGAAGAGCTACAGCTATCTTTAGTCACACCAGTGAAACCAGGCTAAGCTCTTTGAAATGCCTAGTGAGATATCTTTGAAAAATTAAGATGCTCAGGAGTGAAGATTAGCTCTCTTAAGATAAATGAAATCCCTGCTGTGGCCCTCAGCACCAGAACTTGGATACCGCCGTGGTCCTGCTTTGAATATTTTTTCTGTCTGACACACACCCAGCAATGACTTTTACAATGCCGAATGGAAGGCATGTTTGTAAGCAGCACGCAGCTGTACAGAAGTAACAGTGTTTTGCAGACTGTGTTTGCATATGTATCTGCAAAAGTCGATGGGACTTTCACCTGTGTTGGATGTATTGTAAACAATCAATAAGGTTGTGTGTTTGTATCTGTGTATGTGATTATAGAAACTCCCACCTGAGCTGAACCTGCAGGAGCTGGAGGAGTATAGAGACAAGCTGAAGAGACAACAGGCAGCAGTACGTATCTCTCTCTCTCTCTCTCTCTCTCACACACACACACACACTATCGCACAACCTTTTTTTTTTTTTGTCATGGAGATGGATCTGTTGACATGCAAAGTGTTATGATTTCATCTACAATACTTTTAGGACTTCGTGTTAGCATGAAAGTTCATTCATTCATGTTCTAATGAGCCAAAGCACTCTGCTGATGAAATATAGTTGAAAGCGCCTGAAAATAAAAATGGAGATTGTGTACTCTGCTATAGGTATAGTACACGAGAATCACAGGGATTGTTGTATTACCGTAGCTTTTCTTAAGGTGATTTTTTAAAAATAAAAAACTAGAAGTTCAAGTTTGTTCTTGACCTCAGAAACCTCAGTTGATAAAACAATTTCACGTCAGGATCCATTTAGTTGCGTTTCTGGAAAATGAAAGTAATGAAAACCTACCACAACATACATTATGAAACTTTGATATATCCGGAAAGTAATACCGGAAAAGGCTGTTTTCATTTAGATAAAAGCTTTGAATTTCTGCATTTGCTCCATTTATAGTAATTTATCAAAGGTTCTTTCAATTTGCTAGGCAGCCTAAAGATTACCAGCCCTAAACGCCATGATTTCTTTGTTGTTGATTGGCAATTTGATGACCAAGTCCGATTTGTACCCAATAGGCAAAGTTTTTGCTTTGTGTCTGAGCTATGATAGCAGAGTCTTGTGACGTCAGTGACTGTGTTTTCCTCCTGCGGCCACAGCCGGACCATTTCCACAGTGGCCGTCATTCTAAGGTCAGTCAGGTACTCGCTGTTTCAGACCGGAGAGTCAGCTTGTCAACAAATTCTATTTATAGAAACACGTGGGAGAGAAACCAGCTCTTTTCCCCTCTGCTCCCTCAATTCCCCACAGTCCAGAGCAGATTTCACCCACTTAACCCTACTTCCTGACGAGCTTCTGTACTTTGCACACCTATTCGTCTCCGTCACTCCCTCAGCTCTGCTTTTGTTTTGTTTTTTTGTGCTTTGCAACATCTATTCCCTCCACGCCTCCTCTCATCCCTCTTTTTTATACATGCTGCTCTTCCTCCGCATCCCTTCTTTTGACATATTTGGCAGTTCCCCACAGAACTGTCTGGTGAGTTGAGAGGATGCTGCAGACTTTGTGGCCATGTGGTATGGTGAGACTTACAAGTTAGTGAAGCCTTAGAGTACACAAACACATTCTCGCACATACCCTCTCTCTGTCTGTCTCTCTCTCTCTCTCTGGCTGTGAGCCTGCAGGCACCTTGTGGGAATAGCCATGGTAATTGGGCCAGTGTGCTGTCAGGCAGAAAATCCACAGCTATGTTTCTCAGCATGCTTACCAATGCAAACCTGCAGTCTGAGTCTATATGAGCAAACCCAAAAATCTGTTTGTCTACCTCACTGCCCAGAGGATTTTGTAAAATACCTTGTATATATATACCTCTTTTGATTTGTTTATATTTACTTTTTCAAGCTAAACAAGACAATAGACAATAGACAATAGACAACTGCAGTTGTATTAGTTAAATTCTCCTACCATAAGAGTTAAAAAAAGAGGCAGCAGAATCCAAGATAAAAGAGGAAATCATCAAGAAATCTGTAATAAAGTTACATCTAGTGATAAATAAAATGTATATACAGTATACATTTACTGTACAGAATATATGTATGTAAAATACATGTACTGTACAAGAGTTTACATCTGCATAGTGTATAGTATACACAATTAAATAACACACACAACAGCTGTGAGTATACACTGATTAGCCACAACATTAAAACCACCTGCTTAATTTTGTGTAGGTCCCCCCTTGTGCTGCCAAAACAACTCTGACCCATCAGGGTATGAACACGGGCGTACTGCGGTGTCTGGCTCTGGGACATTGGCAGTGGATCCTTTGGGTCCTGTGGGTTTGCGGGGTGGGGCTTTCTTCTTTTATGCAGTTAATATTTTTAACAGATACCATAACTATCGCTCCCATCCCTCCATTACACAGAAGATGTGTTTGGTTTTGGTAAACGTGGAGCCTCCTGCCATATACCTAACCGGGTGAAAAATATGTCACTTTTTCATCGGAAAAGCAAGTTAAAAAAAACAAACTTTGTTGCTGTGGCTAAGCAAAATATCCCTGTAGCCATAACAAGGGAGCCTGTGTGACAGATTTTTTTTGCTTTGATTTGGTTCAATATTGGAGAGGGAGGCTTGATAGAGTTGTAGAATTAGTGTTATTTTATGTATCACAAATGTGAAATGGGAGAAAGTTTGAAATATGCTAATAGAGTGTGACTTAAAGAAGCTGCTAAATTTACATTTTTAGAATTGAACTGAACTGAAAAAAAATTCCTTCACATATTTTTTCGACTTGTATTGTGAAGCCATACGTGTACATACAACTAGTGCCAGTCCCCTGCTTCTGCTGATGGAAAGTCAATCTCTACAGGTCGGAAATTACACACATACTGACTCGCCTACTCACACACAAACACGCACGCACACATACACACACACACACCTGAGCCTACAAAGACACATAATCCTCACTGTGTGAAATAGAGCATCGTAGCCCTTTGAAGAAGCGGTAATAGTGCTTTCACTTTCTAGCCATGAGGCTGTCCTGTGATGGCCTTTCCTCCTCGCAGACGATGTGGAGGGTCTCCACACACTTTATCTGTGACACCATTACTTGAGCTGTAAAGCAGCCTGATGAAGGTGTGTAGGTGTGTGTCCTAGTGTGTGTGAGTACATGAGATGAAAAGTAGAAAGATACAGTACTGTACCATATGAACTGTATGTACTTGTTCCGCTATTTACCACTCCTTTCTCCCTCGTGTGTGTTTGTGTGTGTGTGTGTGTGTGAACTGGTGTGTTGACTTACACTGACATTAAGTATCCTTTCTGCTTCCCTTTTCGTCTTCTGCCCTCTGCCTGAATCATCTGCTATAGGGTCGAGCAGGCTTTCTGTGGTATTGGGAAGGAGAACAACTGTCCTGTTGCTCTGCCACTGTATCCAAGCTTAATTGGCATCTCTGACACACGCCTGGCAGAGGCTCGTCTCAGGGCTAATTGCCTTCTCGCACTGCAAGACTCCAGCCCATAGAAAAAATGTCAGGGTTCAGTGACGCGGGTTTGGTTGCGTGTGGTTGCCATAATTCCCACAGTAACGCACAAATGCAAGGAAGCCTTAATTAGTGTGGGCACACATGCTTGTATCACACTTCTTTTATCACACTTTTATTAGCTGTATTCTTTATCAGATGCAAAGGCTCAACAACATTTAACCCAATATGAACTTAATCCCAATTATACCCCCCAAAGACGTGAGGAGCAACAATTACCTACACATAAGCATCATAAAAAGTACATGCTTAGCACTTATTTCAGGGGCAACCTAAGAACAGGGTCACAACATTTTGCATTTCAGTTCCCATCTGTCTGAAAGCGACTTTCTTTGTATGAACTAAGGCCGTAGAGATGTAGGAGGAAGCGATGTTAATAACATGGACGAACATATTCAATTTTTAATGAAACTTGAAAGCCAGCGATGACTATCCCTCCTGCAGCAGTAATGAATTCTCTCCCTCCTCTCTCTGTATTTTTTATTTTTTTTAAGTTAGCAACGCTTATGCAACCTTTGCCTAAACCCTGCCTGGCTGCCAAATTCCTCCCCGTGTTTAAATCAGGCAGAAACTGATGTCCCACTGCGCAGGGGACGTTTGAGGTGGTGAAGTGAAAATAGAGCATGAGAGATCATATCATTGTATGAAAAAGTGACATACACACAAGCAGCTTCAAAGCGGGGGAGTAGTGGTATTGACACCCTATTTAGTGATCAGTTTGACAGAATATAACACTACACAGGAGAAACAGACGTTTTGAAATACATTTTCCAGATGTTATTTTAAATTTGCAGTTTGTATTTTTTTTTTCCTGCATCGCAAATAAAATCTCTCTCTCCTTAGAAGTGAAGGAGCAGTCCATTAGACCACTGCTATGGGTTATATTGCTCTGTGTCAACAGTGGAAACCTTTGCTATTGAGTTTACTCTGTCTTGGTCCTTTGCTTTCTTAATCAGAAAGAGTGACCTTCACTGTTTCTTAGCAGCTTGATACTTTTCACTGCTACCAACCCCTAATTAGTGCTCACTAATTTAGCTCTAATTGCCTCATACATCTCAGTAAACACCTGCAAGAAGAAGCAAACATGTTCTTATTCAGACACATTTATTATAAGCCTGACATGTATATCTATAGCGTATGGCTTCTTGCTAATGAGCGAACAACAAATAAACTGTACAGACATGTTCAATCTCTGTTAGCAACACTTGCATTCATTAGTTTTCCAATTGATAATATGTCTGTGAGCTCCAGTGTGTAGTCTGCATAAGGCATCTGTCTTCTCCTGTGACTCTTCTCATTTTTTCTCATTTTTTCCCCTCCCCTCCGTGATGGCACACATTAGTGTCTCTATAGAGAAAAATTGCACTTTGTGTCTTGAGTTCATGGTTTTTCACTGTCAGTCACTAGATTTGGACAGCATTTACTCCATCTGCTGAATGTTTCATTCACTGTGCTTGCCTTGCAACCCAGTTACTGCACAATTAGCCTCCATTTGTGTATGTGAGGGTGAGCTGTGAACTAATGACATTGGCCTTATGGCTCAGGTGGGAGGGTTTGGTTACTCACAGCTGGGTTTTAATCATATGTTCAGACTCTTACACTCATTGAAAAGTTTAGTATTTTGTGTTAAGGTCAGTGGGTTTCCAATAGGTGGCGTTACAGCATTATTTTGCCCAGCTGTTGTGGGTCCATCTTTGGCTTTCTTCATTGTTTTCTGTTTCTCCACCATTTTCTTGAACTTCTTCCAAGTTCTGAATATTTTTTCACTGTGACAAACGTATTCATGCATTTTAATGTTAAAACAAACACAGACGTTCAAACCCTGTGGAATGAACAGTTTAATTTGAGCTGCATTCGCCATCTGCTCAGGTCTCCAGTTGGCTACCATCCATACTCAACACATGTCGAAATGTCATCCCCACCCCTAGTCTCCTCGTCTACTGCATACTAGCAGATATGAACACCTCCTCACTATTTTGAATAAACTCACATTTGTTCTAAAACTGCACTTGGTGGATGTATGTGTTAGTGTAGATAGTTACACCGTAATTAAAATGGAAGAGAGAGAGCTCACTCAGAGTGTCAGAGAAAGATCGTCGGTTACATCTGCTGGATGAGACCTTCCTGTAACACTGTTGAACCTGTTTTAAAGGGACACTGAATCATTTTTACACATCAAAATGGGTTAAATTGTCATAGTTAGGATGACTCAGCCTGTGAGAATTTGTATATCTTCTCTGGCTCTTGATGAGCTTTATCAACTCTGAGAAAACAACCCTCGTGGTGTTATAATGATGTTATCAAGGTTAATTCAGCGTGAATTTTTTGACAACACATTTATAATAGAGAGCCTGCTTTACAAACTGTGGCTGTACAGTTTGGAAGATGTGGATATTTACCAATCTGGGGCGGCTGTGGCTCAGGAGGTAGAGCAGGTCGCCCACTAATTGGAAGGTCACTGGTTTGAGCCCTAGCTACTCCGTTCATGTTCCCAGGTATACTTTGGCAAGATACTGAACCTCAAATTGCCCTGATGCAGCTTTGCTGTATGAATGTGGCCTATAGTGTAAAGCGCTTTGAGTGGTAAATGCAGCTCATTTACCATCTAATAAAAGATGCTATTATTGACTTGCCTTATGGAAATGTAGGATGCAGTTATATTGGAGCTTTAACTGTATGAGAAACTTTGAGTCAAAATTTGCTGCTTTGATTTTGGCTAATATTTTTTTTTCTGTCTTTTCTGTCTCCAAGTCCTCTAGCTTTATGGAAGTGTAATACTGAATCACTACAATACCCCTTAAATGTATATTAGAGTAAATGTAAAAGTCTACATGTGGAGGTAAACTGGAAAGTTATCACTGAAAATGTACACTCATAAAAAAAAAAAAGTCAACAGTAGGAATTTACCACACCTCCCCCTCCATGCTGTATGACCTTGCTTGTATGGTCCTTCTGTGTGGGTGAGGCTAAGACTCATTCAATTTCCATTGACCCTCCGTGTTCTTCAGCTTTTTCCCTCACTAAAAGCAGCAGTGGGCAACACTCAAACCAGGGGGGTCACACTGATCTCATGACCGTGCTTAATACTGTGCTTCATGTCGTAAGCAGTGCATATGCTCTTAAAATAATTACAATTTCACCTCAGCTGTGAGTCAAATTGATAGAAGGCACAAAGGAAGAACATACAATAGGAAGAGACTTTTCTGAAAGAAAAAAGAGAATTGTTACTGAGAAAGACATTGAATGAAATGAAACTGAGAAAGAGAGACACTCTCTTAAAAGGCTTTGGCTGTATTGCACTTTAGATACAGACATCAGTGATTGTTATTCTTGCTCCGTCCTCGATAGCAAGATTACACTGCCCAAACTGCTTTTGTGGGCTTGACATTTGGCAAGAACATCAAAATGTCTTTTCACTTTTTTTTTTTTTTTTTTTTTTTGATATTCTCTTTCTCATCTTAACTTTCGCTCTGTCTTTCTCTCTCTCCGTAGGTTTCTAAAAAGGTTGCAGATCTCATTCTGGAGAAACAGCCTGCTTATGTCAAGGTAAGCCTCTGGGGTCATCTCACGATCAGATTAAAAAAAAACGTTTGTGTCTTTTTTTCTCAGCTCAGCTGTTTGTCTTAATATATTCATGTTTGTGTTTTTCTTTTGCTGGAATGGCATCATTTCTCTGCTCATGACATTTTATGATTGGGCACCAGATTTTTTTTTTTTGATGCCATCACGGTTTCAGTGGATGTGATATGCCAGCCATCAAGCAGATAAGGTAGAGTATCCGAAACCATGGCAATAGGAAATTCGACCCTCTCTGTGGCTAAGGAAAAGGAGGGAATAATCTAGTTTTTATTCAGAACATAGTCAGGTTTTGAATTAAAACTAAGTTGAAAAAAATCCCCTCTTTGATCGCCTAGTGGTGTTGCAATGAACTGAAATGAACCAGTGTGTGTGACAATGTCTTTATATCAAGTAAACCATTATTCAGCCTATTTTTAGTCAGATCCAGTAGAGACTAGAGGTTACAGGAGATCATTGCAAATCAGTCTTTCAACTGATTTGGCTCAGCTGATTCATTTGACAGTAGTGAATCAATGCAGTCTCATTCATCACAATCTGTTGAGAAATGCACCTTGCAGCAAGAGCAACTTTTGTGACCCTTAATACATAAGCCAAGAGTAGTTTCCTGAACCCACTGACACATAGAAAGGGAGGGAAATGACTTATTCTTTGCCTTTTGGAGGTTTAATAATCTTGGATATTAACACTAATTAGTAAAGAAGTACAAAAGCTGGTGCAACAGCTGATGCATCTCTCTAAGTTAGATAAATGTCCGTGTCCATTGTATGTGATTTGTCTCCAAATCAAGTGGGCTTCAAAATGTGTTTTGGCCAGAGATCAAAGATCCATGTATGCGCACATTTTTGTGTATGTGTTGGATTTGACTGAAGGACTTAGATTTATTTGATTTAGCAATCAAACCCCACTAGTCCCATCAGATACATGACTATTGAAGTTTGGCAGAGCACGTCAGATTTGTATTAAGTCAGTGAAGCTTTGATCTTGGCGAAGCACAGCAGATGACTGACAGCTTTAACAAATTTGGTGTGTAGTGAAATTGCAGTGATATTACAGCCATTGTTAAGCCATCTGAAGGTCAGTCTATGAATAGTAAATTGATCATTATTTCTCTGACCCTCTCTGTGACTCCGCAGAGTGCAAATGACAGCAGGGCTTATTAGTCGACGTTGCCAGGGATTTCGGGGGCATTTCCATTGACCTGTCTCAGCCCACATTCAGTCGGTCTACAAATGCCCTGTGGAGTTCAGAGGGCACTTGAGTTTCTACATCTACTGCATTAATGTCACAATGAGAAGGAAGACAGAGTTTTACTACATCATTCCCTATTATTCAAGACTTAGAGAAAGAAGCAAATAATGAACTTGATCCTTGTCTCTTGATTTGCAGGTTTGTTGAGTATAAAGGCTACTGCCTGGCAAATACGCCTTATCCTGCCCTTTGACAGTGAGAGGCAGCTGAAAATGTGGACATACACTACACCTCTGAGGCTCCTCTCACTGTTTCGTGTTTTCGGCATTATACCTGCTTCTGTATGAGGTGTTATTTCCACCAACATCTTTCTTTTCCAAGTCTTCTTATCTCCTCTGTGTGATATTTTATCAGACATGTTCACAGAGCCACAGGGCACAATGCCACTTCTCCCCAGTGGCCGTGTGTCTGTGCACAACACTTGGATGAACACATAAATTCTGCAGACACATACACTCATGCCTCAGAGCTTGAAACGAGGGCCGGCTAAGTGTCTGATGTGATTCATAGCTATGCAGTGACTAACCTCTCTTCTGTCTGCGCCTGAGTCTGATCACTGTTGCCGCCCTCTAGCGACGCGTGGCCACCGCTTTCACTTGGTAGGGTTCAAAAGTGCAATCGGGCTTCCTTGTGTGGAAGGTTATGTGGAGGTCATTATCACTGTTTCATTTAGAACTGCTCATTACTAATTAGCAGTGTATATTTTTCAGGGGCCCACATTTTTTTTTACTCCTTTCTCTCATTTTTCTTCATTTGTTTTTCAGGTTGGCACAAGTAAAATTATTTCAAGGTGTGATCCAGATGCTGCTCGATCAATAAAACAAGTACTGGGGTGATTTAATATAACTGCCCTCTCTTATTTCCCCAGTTAAAAAGGGACAGTTTAGAACTGAGTGGCCAAACTCCATGACCCTTAGACTTGTCAAGGAAGAGAGATCACCTTGTGAGAGACCAGGTTGTAATGAATTTGTACCAGGCAGCCTTGACCAGGTCGCTCAAAAGAATGCACTTGGACTGCTATTCAATTATTTCCCACTGGAAACACTTATTCATCACAGTGGTGACTTTGTTTTTGTTCCCCAGTTGCCTCCTTTAAGAGAGATTGGTAATTTGTCCAACTTTGGTGGTCATACTTGCCAATTACGCGGCAGTCTTAAGGCCGTTTCATCGGGGAGACTAGAAGTTGACAGGAAATGGATGTGGCAGGGTGGCTACTACATGTGGGGATGTATTGCTCACATACCCCTTGAGGTAATTGTGTGCGAATGTGGGGACATAATCTTATTGTATGCAAAAGAAAGTCAACCCCAGCCGTGAGTCCCTGCACTTGTGCGTCCGAAATGCCATTCAGCTGTGTTTTCCATTCACCTCAATACGAGAAAGCAATGGGGGCAGGGCCCAATCAGCAGCATCATTAGAATGTGTAGGCAGGATGGGTAACAGGGAGCCAGTGCATAGTCAATGTGGTGGAGGGTCACAGAAGGGACCTCTTATGAATATATGAATAAAGAAGCCAGGGAAAAAAATCTCTTGCGACTAAACATCCCCTCCTCCTTGACCTTCACTTCCCACACCAGAGCTGTGTTTGTGAACATTGTAGGAGTCGAGTTGTATAGTTTAATTGCACTTGAGTAGGCTCACCTTTCCTGTATGTCTACAGTACACAGATCTATTGTACACCAGTATTTCTGTGTTGTTAGATAATGGAATTTGGCCTTTCTTTACTTTATTCCACATAATGTTTTAAATCTATCCCACTCATACGTACCTGCTGTTTAATCTCTTTTATCCACTAAAACCTGACTGACCAGTTGCACCACTCTTATTGTATCTCCTCTTACGCCAGTTAAGCTGATTGAGCCCGTTGTCTGTCAGGTTAACTATAGCTTTCAGACAGGATAGGCGGCTTAGAGCTGTGGTATAACAACAAATTGGAGCCTCAGGCTACATACTGAGCACTTAGCATGTTGAGCATGTGTGTCTGTATATGTGTGTGTTTCTGTTTGAAGCTGCAGTGTGGATCAGTGAACATAACTGAAAGTGTTTCTACATTATATATCATGGACTGAGTGTTTGCACAACCGCTGTGTACAGTATTACCTGTGTGTTGATAATTGCCGTCATAACAAGGGGGTAGAGAGGCTGGATTTCCGATGGACCTAGAAGAGAGGTTGATCCTTGACTCTACTAACTATTTTCGTACTAGTGGGTGTGCTTGTACCTGGATCAGTACCAGCATCACATCAACATATGTTCATACATAACCTAATTTGACTTGGTCATCAAACACTTGGTCAAATGGACACCAAGTTCTGCGCTACATATGAAGCTACACCCAGCAACTGGTTAGCTTAGCTTAGCATAAAGACCGGAAAGGAGAAAACAGCTAGCCTGGCTCTGTTCAAAGGCAACAAGTGTTCAGAAAATTGTTCAGAAGAACAATTTCTAGGTTTAAGTGAATAAAGAAAAATCCTTTTATTGATCTTTCTTCTGCTAATATACTGTTAGCTTGGGCATGAGCATAACCTTATTAAAAGTGTTTATGAAATATTCAGAATTAGCGTCACGGCGTGGTAACAGTTTCGTCGGGCCCCGAGCAGAAAAGCATAAGACTTGGGTGGTGCATACACCCCTCAGAGAAAACTCTGGTTAGTGAATCAACCCTTGCAAACTGTTCGGAGGACTTGTCAAGGTCTTCGTCAACACTCGAGATCATGAGGGCAGATTAGTTTGAATGGGATCATTGATCTCGTACCCACAGCTGAAGTGCCATTTTGATGTTGTTGTTGTTGTTGTGTTTCTTTTTATTACCGTTGAAAATGAATTTCCCCAGACTATATTCTGTTGGTAAAAGGTTGTTTTTTGTCTGACAGTCTTATGAAGACATTTTTGTGAACACTGGACCTTTTTTGCAGAAGGGTGATACAACATTTAAAAAAACAAGATCAAAGAACAAGCGTCCCCCACCTCAGGCACGACATCTGGCAGATCAAGAAAATAAAAACACAAGGAGGGCGAGAAAAGTCGAAAATATAACTGCGATGCAATTTGCCCCTCGGCCCTGCTTTGGCTGAGGGTGTGTTTGTTCTCTGCAGAGGTCACTGAAGTGGCATAATAAATGAACTCTGAGAGCAGAGTGCTCATTGATCTTTGTCTAAACGTCGGAACTCTGAGGAGGGGAAGGTTTTCTCTGATTTCCTGTGGTTTGAAAGGTGCTCTCTTGAACTGTCTTGTACTCTGACACCGATGATACTTGCCTTACCATAATTACATCATCTATAATATCTATCTTCATAAAATGCTCACAGCCGGATTCATCTCACAGACAAGCGCTCTGACATATGCGTGCGTTGGTAAATGGTATTATTAGACGTATACCTCCCTGACAGCACCGTAAACGAACCAATTTAACAATATCTCCATGTCTTACAGATATTACAAGAATTGAATATACTTTTGTGGCTGTTTCTCAGCACTAAATAGATGTTTCAGCAATCTTTGTGTCAAATAGTAAGTGATTCCTTGGAATCTTAAACGTTAACATTGAAATGTTCCAGTGTTTATAGATAGAGTACGGTGGTTTGTCATTTTTACCTGTAACTTGGTCCTTTTTCACAGGAACTGGAGAGAGTGACAGCGTTGCAGACCAACCTGCAGCTGGCAGCAGTCATTTGCACTAATGCAAGGAGGTAATAATGTTCTATTGCATACTATCTATTCACTAAATGAAATAGCTCCTCAAATAGCCCATTCAAACTGCATCTGCATACTAAGTGTTTTTCCACATTATGTTAACCGAGATAACTGTTCCTTCCTGTTATATTTTCCCATTCCTCTACTATGCAATGATTCTCTGCCTTTGAAATCAAGTAGAACAGTACTTTCTGTTCTCCAATATGTTATTTTTTTGTTTATTAGGCTTGCTATTATCTTGTGGGCGATTACGCAAGAAAGTTGGTCTTAGTGTTCCTAAAGGTTTGGGTGGTATTACTACAGTTTATATTGTAGTGTAGTATTTCCCTCAGCCTTATCACTTTTTTAAATTTCAGGTCAGTTATAATGCTTCATGTGTCAGGTGCTATTCATTCAAAATGGTCAGGTGAACATTTTGGTGAACCTGAAATATTCAAAGCTTAAATTATTCATGCCAGTGATTTATCCAAATATTTCCATTTCAGTAAAATGGACGTCTGGTGCTACCACCTCTGTATAATTGCAATAATGACTGCTTTAAAAAGACTAAGGCCATATTTGTTAGTGTGTGTTTTTTTTTAAATATATATATAGTTTTACAGTTTAGTTACATTAGGTATAGACCATTCCCTACTTAGTACTGAATTCTACTGGTGTATAATTTTTCCTGAATTTGACCTCTGAGTGTCAGCAAAACATTGTAATATTAGCTTGTATTGATGCAATATTCTCCCTGTACTGTGACATTTTCTGTGAAGACAACTGAGCGTGGCGAAGGAAGGCTTCACAGAGGCCAGCCTGGGTCTACTGGCCAATCAGAGAAGACGACAACTGCTGACAGGCTTGCTCAAGTCTCTGAGGACCATCAAGACGCTGGTAAAATTTGCACACACAGTGATCACATACAGCACATCTTGCTCTAAACTGCATGTCTACCTTCTGCAGTATCCTAACACAGTTTGAAATACCTGCATGGGTTTTGGGTCTGTGAACTAGAGCCCTGCAATGGATTATTATTCTAGTTTGGTTCAGCTCCAGAACCAAATTATTACCTGCCAACATGGCTGCCACGCCCTGCACAGATTGTTCCAGCATCCAGTGCAATGCCTGTTTAATTAAATGAAAGCCAAATTTGTTGAGAGGGATGAAACTCAGACAGCAACCCTACATGCTGTCCTTTGAATTAATTATATCAAATTTGGCTACTTTATGTAATTATCACACCTCTCTGTGCTACATTTCATAGCTATTTTTGTACTATTACAGTTGATTAATATGTGTTTCTGACCTGCATCATAAATCATGTACACTGTTTCCTGTCAGTGTGTTTTTTGGGAATCTGACCTACCTACTGCAAGATTCTATATAAACACTGTCACTGTTGTGAAATAAATTGAGGTAGTTGACAATAATCATCACAACTGTTCCTCCTTACAATTTTGCATGAATTTTCATGTCCTCCTCTTGTCATTTTTCCCCTCACAGCAAAGAACAGATGTAAGACTCAGCGAGATGCTTGAGGTATTGTAATCCCTTCTACACACACCCACACACACTTGCAGAGATATGTTTATAAAAGGTCAAAAATCAGTAGGGATTCTACATTGAAAGCCAAACCAACACAAACAAAGTAGACACTTCAACAAATGCCTATCTACTGTGAAGGTCAGCTTGAATAGATTTGAGTACCACTGAGTTTGATCCGCAGTTATCTACAGTGTATTTGCTGCAACAGCCATTTTTAAGAAGATTGTTGTATCAATCTGGATCAGAAAAAAGGATGCACAGGAGGAAGTAGCACATGACACTGTCATAATCCAGAATGATCCAGTGTTTACTTATGATATGGTAAAATGGATACAGACTGTAGGACTTTTTAAACAAGAAAAATAAATGTAATGGTCGCACTTCTCTGTTTCTGCAGGAGGAAGACTACCCAGGTGCGATCCAGCTCTGTCTGGAATGTCAGAAGGCTGCCAGCACCTTTAAACACTACAGCTGCATCAGGTACAATATGAGCAGATTGATATTCAGTTGTATCCAAATGGAAATAGGCACGGACTTCATTTACTATGGCTGGATGGAAAGTTTTCTGATCTTTCTGATCTTTATAGATTAAAATATGACATAAATATGATCATTCTGAGTCCAATTTCAACTCCTCCTATGTAGTGGAATCTCGGATGTTGCTCTCCTTTTAATTGTGACCCTATGTTTTCTTGAAATGTACATTGGAGAATGTCGTGTGTTCTATTGTTTAAACCTTTTTTTCTCTCAAGGTTGGAATATGATAAAGTATTATTAAGGGGCTTTTTATATCCTCATTGTCATTGCTTTTTAGCAATTCCATTGCGTTGACTATGATGTCAAAACATTTTTCTTGAGGTTATACTAGTATTGACAGGCTTTTCCCTTAGTGAAAAGTGTCTAAAACAGGACATTCTCAGTGAATATAAGCTTGCTGCAACCACTGTTTTCTTTGAGAAGTTTGAGGTTGGAATGTTTGGAATAAGTTTTGAATGAAAGCTGCCAGCTTTAAGCATATTGCTTATCTTCTGTGGTGAATGCCTTCAGTCGTAAAATAGTTGTTGGATCGAACTGTACCAACTTATAAGACAAAGAAACGCAGGCAGGCAGCTGAACCTTTAGGGTAACACAGTGATGTTTTTACATGGCTGTCATAACAAACGTCTTTCTCTCTTTGCTCCTCTTTTTTAAGAGTAAGAGTCAGATATGATAGCGTGTTCCAAAAATCTAGGGTGTATTGAAGATAATTGCGTATAGGCATCTGTATGTAAGATTGCTCTCCTCCGCACACAGGAAAAGATGTTAAATACCGGAGGGGAAATCATCTCTGTCCCTTTGATTTCCTGTGTAATTTGGCCCAATTTGTGGCAGTAGGTGGGAGCCTCTGTGCTCCTTTTTATGTATTGATTAAGGATTGATCAGGGGTGCATGTCATCGCCGGCTTCCTCCCCTCCTCCTGCGACACCTTGCACAGATCTGGACAGAATATTGTATGAAGAGGTGTGTGGGAGCTAACATCATCACCTGCTCCCAACACACGCCCATGTAACAGAAACACATCATCTGTGTTTCTGCTAAGTCCTTTTAAACAACATGGAGCTTCTGTACCTTTACATTTAACCACAAGGCTCTATATTTTTCTTCTTTTCACATATAAATGCCAAAAAACATTTTGGTGAACTTTTTGTAACCCACCTCTCTGGCATTGCCAGCACTTCCCGAGGTGGTATTGTCAAAGAGTAACACCAACGACATTGACTTACCACAGTGTATTAACAACGGATCAGGAGACAGTGGGTTTTTTTTTGCAGTGATAATGCCCTTTGAGTGAGCGAGTGACTGCTGGGAAATTGTGATCAATAAGGCAACATGGGGATTGTTGTGATGCGGAAAATTCCTCCCACTGTTCCCTCCCACTCGCAGCTGCTTATTTGTGTGGATTTCACTTTTGTTTTCACAGAGTCATTAATTTACCATCAATGGTGTTTCATGTCCGTGATGAGATTCAGCAAAATGTGCAGGGGTGGAGGTGTGCAGAATAGACCCCGTGCACCGCTTTTCCGCTGCAACCAGCCTATCAATGTGGGAACGTCGTAAAAAGCAGCACTTTTAGCTTCCACTTTTGTAACCATCAGTGTCACTGTATTCACATGCAGTTTGGATCAAACGTGTCTGAGACAGCTGGATAGAAATTCAATTGCTGTCCTCACCTGTGCTTTCTTCTGCAATATGCTAATGCCACTCCCTGAATTAAGTCGTTTTTAACATTGGTGCATTGATTACACATCTGTCACGCTTTGCATTAGCATGCAACATTGTGCTTAGGCCCTCTGCCCAAAATTGCCAGAACCCTGAGCGCAGCATTGCCCTCTATAAGCAGCTCCTTGCTGGTCTGTTGCACTTTGATTTAACCTTGTAGCTATGCTTTTCCATGCACTGCTGACTGCTGAATGCCCTACATGGAGGCTTTGTTTCAAGCCTGCCCTTTCTTTGTCCCTGTCTCCAGCCTTTTAAAAGTCAATGTTGCTCTCCCAACAAGGCACTTACAAAGCCTCATGCTCCGTCTCAGTCCATTTTCATCAGGCGGTCCACATGGTCAGCTGTTGAGCAGCTTAAAACCCCCACACGTCAAAACAGTGTTCATAAACTGTGAACTCTGCAGTGGCCATAGAATAACGAAGGTGTAATCTAGCCTAGAGTGTCTCTGTAGCATTGTAATTATATAATACAAAACAAATGAGAGAACGTTTTTGTCGTGATTATGGATATGATGATGCTGAGAGGTGAAGCTTGTCACTAGTAGAGATATTCTAGCCCATTTTGTTTAGTATTTGAATTCCAGTCTGCAGAAAATAAGGGTGTGTACATTTTTGTTAGCGTTTTGTTATGCTTTTACACATTTTTTCCCACCACAGCTGCAATTAGAATGGAATTCATCAGAGTAGATTATTCTAGGTGAATCTCCTCCAGATTTCCACTTTAGCTAATTGCCATCTTGGTATTGGGGAGGTGGCTCACTCAGGTGTTCTAATCCATTCGAAAGACAGGGCGGTTCAGCTGCATGTTCAAGAGGAGCAAAGTGTAAGAAGAAGGGCAGAGGGCCTCTGTGTTAATATCTGTGTCACAGATGTTTGCGGTGTCGGACACACAAACAATTTTGTGCAAGCTGCCCAACATGACACTGCAAGCACTGCACCGGTTCACCAATTTATTCAAAGCCATGGTGCCTTTGTGGTTGTAGTATATGCTCTGTTGGATTATGGGTGCCAGAGCAGATTTTTAAAAAGTTCTCCATATGTAACAGTTGTTGTAGTGTGTCACTTGTATTTGTGTTTGCACGTAACGCTTTAGAGAGAGATCAGGTTAAAGGCCCCTCTGCACTAAACAACAACAGCAGGATCTTAGGACGTTTTCAAAGTCAGGTCAGTTGCTTCGGTCTGAGCGACATTTTGTTTTGGAGGTGTTTTTTTTTTTCACTCTGGCAGGTTGCCTTCACACATACAAATACTGCTGAAGCACAGCACATTTGTCTACCTCTCAATTTGTCACCAGCATTACTTTTTTCAGTTACCATTTTCATCATTGTTTATCTCTCCATGATGAGCAGCAATTATGACTTGGTGCAGTAATTAATTGGCAAACCTGTTTTAGTCAGACATGTTATCTCCTTTCTAAATATTTGTTCTTAATTGAATGTTCACTCTAAGCTACTGGACTGAGTTGTCAGTATAACAGACAGACTAACCACAGCCTTTTCTATTAGTGCACATATTAATAAAAAACAGTGCAATTCCCTGCGTTTTAAGATAGTAAGGGAATATCTACAGTGAAATAGCTGAAATGTTTTATTTCTTGACTGTTGGGTGAACTGTTTTCACATTTGGTGTAAATCTCAAGTGAGTTGGCATCAAACAGACAACAGATTCGCATGGTTATGTGAAATAACTTCTATGGACTGTATCCAGGTTTTACATGTACTCCGATCTACAAAACAAATTAAGAAACAAAAAAGATGTGGGGATCTAATAGACTGGGCCTGAGCCACCCGCACATAATCAGCTTTTGGTGCCAGAGCCCATGTGCCCATGGAGAAAGGGCCACAACTCTACCGACAGTCCCAAATATCTAATTACCGCATTACATTTTGCACTTTGAAGAAAACACGAAAACAGTCAGTGCACATTCTCCTGGTCTGTTATGATCACTTTTTACTGGTCCTCTTTCCCTTAGCCTCCTTTGCTCGCTCACTTACATAATTGTGGTTGTTGTTGTCCCTTCTCGCTGTGTTTCACTCTTTGAAGCCCTTCCCCTGCCACTTTGTTGCCTCTCTGCCTGCCTTGTAACGCAACTACAGCAAAATTGGCATTCTCACAAAATCTGAATATCCGGCCGGCCCTTGAAGCACAGCGCACAGTGACTGTTTAGCAAGTCAGCAACTCAGCAACTCAGCAACTCAGCAACTCAGCGTGGAGGGACTTTCCTCCAGGCCCTGCAGACACCTATTGCCAGTGATAATTGAAAATGGAGGTGAAAAAAACTCCCTGATTTCTACATAACTCTATTTCAATCCTCTTGTTCCCTGCAGGGAACAGATTGTTAATTAGGTTTTTCTCCTCATCTGTTATTTATGCATTCTATCTGATCATGGAGGGGTGTCAGTATGGAGGGAGGAGCTGCATCTGTACACACATGAACACTCACTGGACAGTGTAATTAAGTAAAATATACAGCGCATGGACACAACAACAGCAGGTGATCTGGGGTATTGGCTTTTAGTTGACCTCTTATGTTGTTCTTCAAAAGCCCAGAAAGTTCTCAAAGAAGATCAGGGTCCCTGGTGGTCGTGGATCTTCTAGTCTTTGTGCTAAGCTAAGTTAGCTGGCTGCTGGCTATAGCTTGTGTGAGTCACGTGAAGCTCATTTCTTTATGTTCATTAACCAGTGTTGGTTGTCTGCCGTGCTGTGATGGTGACAGGCTTCTGCTCTGGGAAACTGCAGTGGTCCACTTTAATCTCTGGAGCGTTAGCTATTGAGCACTGGTGCAGTGGGATGTTTTTGGGGTTTTTTTTCTCTCTGATTTGGTCTTTCAACATTGTCCAGTTGGGTGGTTTAGCTCCTTTTACTTCACTACACCGCAGTGTGGGAGTTCACCAGAACGTTCTGTGATGAACAGGGCATTTATCTTGTTGGCCTCTGCTCATCTGCTGTATACTTAGTCTGGCTGCCAGAACTGAAAGCCTTTGTTTAGCACTCTCCTGGGCCTTGCATATGGACATTGTGATGTATTTCTTCAGTAGCCAGGACCTGACATTGATCAGTTCACCTCTTTGTTGTTGAGCCAGCTTACTAACTTCTTTGTGGGTTTTCTTTATCTTGGCTTCCAACTGTACTTTCCACTGAGGATACTGGGTATGACTTGCCTCACTGATCTTGTAGCTGAGAATGGTGTTATCATTGCTGTGGCAAATATCAACTCATTAGATTTAGTTATGCTATGGTAGTCAGGGGGATTGTGAGTAGTCTGATTGTACATAAATATCTTTCTCTTAACCTCCTCCATAATATCAGTATCTTGACCAAAAAAGTGTGGCACTGGTGTCTCATTTCATATTCGTCTGTCAGTTTACCTTTATCCCCTTACGCGTCATTCTTGTAGTGACATTTCCTTTATCAGTTTGGTGTGGATTCCTGTCCTTTACATGTCCATAGTATGCCTCACACTCACACAGACACACACAGGCAGATACAAAAAGGGTTACAGTGCATCGAGTTTTGAGACTGCATGCTCATTTTGTTACCTGTTTCGCAAACGACCTGTGGGACTCAATCTGCAGTCTCCTCTCAGCTTCTCCCTCCTCCTCGCTCTCCTCACTCTCTATCCCCAGCTGAAGCCAGGATGCTTAATTAGCAATTTGTTAAGGACACTCTCTCCCTTGGGCGACTGTGGTCTCACAAGGCACAACATAAGAACGAGCTGACCTGAGAAAGACCCCAAGCAAAGAAAGGGACAGAGGCAGGGGAAACGGTGGAACAGAGGATGATTATGAATGGGGGGAGTCACAAGGGAATTGTATTTGGTGTCTTGGGATGAGCAAAGCAGTCTTGATTTCTGTTGCCGCTTCTGGTTCTTTTGAGTTGAAAGCATCTCCCAGGATGAGGCAAAAATTTGAGGACGCTTCAGGGCTGTGTAGGCGTTTTGTGTCTTGAATACTGCGGTACATGCACAGAAACGCATGCAGGCTAACCGCATTTATCCACTGGATTCCATTGTGGAAATTGAAAAGGGACAAACACTGGAAAGACAAAAAAACAACACTTGCCTTCTCAGAGTAATTGTTGGGATACAACCATCATATTTTTGCTCTCTTGTTTCACTCTTTGTATGAAGAAGCAGAATTTCAATGGTGTTTGTGTTATATCCTGGTTGCTATGAAACATCAGTCTCCTAACTGATTCATAGTAAACTGACTGAATGATCAGAATTTTTTCTTGGTAAAAATGTGGTTACAGGTTCTTAAATGGGAAGATTTGTTTGATATATTTCATATCACTGATAACTGAGTATTGGCAACTGAATAATTGTAATAAGTAGCAATTGAACAACTGATAAATACCTTAACATAATTAATAGATAAATAGATAATGAAATGAATTGTTAATTGATGAAGAACTAATTTTCAACAATCTTCTTTCCCCCCCACAGTGAATTGAATTCCAAACTACAAGACACTCTGGAGCAAATAGAGGTATGTGCTTTATCTCTAATTCCATTATTTGAGAGCAATATCAGTGAAGAGACTTTTAGCAGTGAATGATATTTTACTCTAACCATGTAATTTTCCAGAGGCCCTCATCTGAAAGAAGCAATTTATACTTCATTTTGACATTTTGATGGTTTGGCTTTCTCATTCTGGGTCGGCTAAATATTGACACATTCAGAAAGTCATTATTGTGAGTGTGAAAGCACAGTAAATTATATCTGTTTCATCTCTAGCTGTGTCATGATGCTTGTGTGTGATAAATAGTATGCAAAGCAATTTTCTCTGCACCGCTGCTGCTGCTGCTGCTGCTGCGCTTGAGTAGATTAATTACTTACAGTTTTGCCTGTACACAAGAAGTAGGTGCGTGTGTGCGCACACATACATAATCATGCACCAAGGTGCTTGTTTGTTTACCTGTCAGCATGAGCTTGTGAATAAGCAAAGCAAAACTGATGGGTAACTGAATGTAGTAGTCTTAGACTTTTGGAGTCTACTGCATATATACATATTTACTGTATATACTATACATCATATACTGTATATACATGCAGTAAGTTAGCATACAGACACAATCCATCTATAGTGGAGACATATTATTTCCAGTTCAACTGCTCCACACAATAGAGATGTCATTGGTTGGTGTTCAGCCTTGTGTGTGACATCCCTTTATTCCTTTTTCCATTGAACATGAACACACACACACACACACACACACACTGCTCTTAGTACAACAAATACATAAATAATAATGATAAATTTATGATGAATATAAACAAAAACACTTCACTACCCAATCATATTTCAGCTTGTTTTCCCACTGTAAACACTGTAATTAAAGCCCCTGCATGTTGATTTAAAAAAAAATCAGATTATTGTAGAAAAGTTAGACAGTTCCTCTAAATTTTGCACGTTTTTTGTTCTTTTCCTTTAGTTCATTCATTCTCAGTATATTGGTGTCTGACAGAGCATGTGTTTCTTGATAAGAACACCTGGATGTGCCAAAGATTAAATATTTTAAACTTGACGCACAGTGACTTCATCGTCTGTGACCTATTATGAAGTACCTTTAAAATTCCATAGCATTTCATGAGAACAATTCACAATGTCACTAGTTAGTTTTGTTTGTCCTTCCTCAAACTATTTACTATGAATTTAGTTAATTACATTACTGACTAGTTACTTCCTCTCATGTAGTTATAGAAAGTTTGGCATGTCGGCTATAGTCTTTGCGTTATATTCAAGTGCAGGCGTGAGAAAAAGCGTGGTGACGCAAGGTGTTTGATCACTTCACCTTCGTCAGCGCTGTATTCTTTAGGGTCGGCTCAACGTGTCAGCGCTGTTACACATCCCTGCACTCCCTAACTTCCTACTGACCTTGTCTTATTCTCCTACTTCTCTTTTTTATCTCTTTGTTAAAGACACACACACATATACACAACCACAGCCACATCCATATCTAATTACCTGCCCTTGGCCCTGTGTGGTAGCCATACATCTGCACATCTATATCTAAATCCCTGGTCTTAACGTTCATAATCCCTCTCTTTTCTCTTCCCCTCACTTTGCCTCTGTTTTCTCCTTTGTCATCTGTCTATTCCTGGCTCCAGGAGCAGCTTGATGTCGCCCTGTCGAAGACTTGTAAGCACTTTGATGTTTTGCACTACACCAAGGTCCAGCTGGCCTACACGCTCCTAGGCAAGACACAGGTCAGTGGTTTGACTCATCTACAGAGTCACGGTGAATGACTAAACATGACTGGATGTGATGGTCTGCTTGTTGTCTTCACCTACTGCATACATCCTTGTTTGTCTCTGTCTCTGTCTTATTTAGGGATTTCTTTTAAGGGGTTTGAAAAATAATGTCAGCATATTTAATTTTTAAACAGTTTGTAATTCTTATCTTGACTCTCCCTCTCCTATTTCAGCCGTTCGTCCTTTCAGTCGGAAAAGTTGTTTACTCACTCATGACCTTTTGCAACCATTTAGATTGGTACAGTATTTAGTATTGGTACAGACAGGCTGGTTAAACCATCACAGAAAACATAAGAATGTAATTTGTTTATTCAAGCTTCTCTTTTTCTTTGTTATTTCTTTTTGTCTCTGAGATGTGTTTTCACTCCAGTGAGTGAATTTGGGGTCCTCTTATTGGAGCAGGGAATATTTTACGCTCTTTGATTGAATGTTCAAGGCCACAGGCCATGCATGCCATTCTTTTGATTAAGTTATTCCCTGCTTACCGTCAGTCAACTTGACACCCACAGATATGTAATATATATAAAAAAATTAATTCTCAAAAATAATCCTTGGATAATATAAAATAAGCTCTCAAAATATCAAAACAGCAGAGATGATACAGTGATGCAAAGCTTGTTTGTACATGACATTTTTCTGACTAGCAGTTATTTTGAAGCTTTAAAATCTTAATGTTGGGAAAAAAACATACAGTAGTTTCTGTTAGAATTGCCTGGGGAGAAATTTAATGGACTGTAATCTTAATGACACATATTATAGTTTTTATTACATGCTTCTTTCTGTCTTTCAGCTTTTGCTCCGCATGACCTACCCCAGCCCCACGTTTTTGTTAAAAAGTGTTGATCATTAACCCCAGGGCCTCTCTCTGTCATAACCCATGCATGGAGTACATGTCCATCATCTCCAGGATCTCACTTGCCCATCTTTTTTTTTTTTATGCCTCGGTGTGCATTCCTTTTTCCTTTTCTCCTATCTCTGATCTTCATAGGTGGGAAGCTACAAATTTTCTTACTCATTCTTACTCCCTACTCATTTGTACCAACACTCTCTGGTGTGGGTAAATTAAATTAGTCAGGGCTTGAGTCATAAATGAGAATTGCAGTTTTTGTGTTTACATTATCCGTCATCCATGAACAGTTTTTTGCTTCCAACAAGAAGGAGAAATTGTGGTAGCACTTGTAGCACTTGAAATGAGTAGCCATCCAGCTATGCGTGATAATTTGGGACGCTATGAGGCTGCTACGTCAGGAAATCACTCTGATGTATGGAAGAGCATTTGCTGATTCACAAAGACCGTATAAACTTGTACGGCCATTCCTTATCCAGCATTTTCAGCCCTGACACGTCCCACACTAACACTTTTCACTGAGCCTACAGGTGATGGTAATTACAGTGTATGAAGGTTCACTGCTCAGGGCTTATGGTGGATGTTGGAGCTGAGCCAGATTGTACCCAATGGATGTATGGATACTTGCCAGTTGAAAAATTAAGTTACATTGGGTATATAACTGTTGTGCAAGTATGGCATTTACATTCACTGTAATTTTACTGTACAGCTTTAACATGTTATATAGCTACTGTGAATTAATGTGACAGACATTATGAAATCAAATTATGTCACCTTCTCCATGTTACATTGGCAGCACTAACGTTTCAGGGGTGTTTGATGAGTTATAGTAGAAACTGGAAATCAGACTGTAGTTGTTAACTCAAATGACTTGAATTGATGAGCAAACAAAAAAGAGCCTTGTTCACATCTTGGCACTCGCACATAAAAATAAAACACATAGCGCGTCATTGTTATTCTAAACTTGAGCCAGTGTTGATGTTAATAAATATGCTGTATGCCTCTTGACATTAACAGCCATCCTTGAGGTGGAGACTGCGTCATCAAGCTTTGTTGAGAACGACTAGTGTTTTTGTTATTACTGTGACAATGAGCATTTTCAGACTCAAAAGCTACTAAAGATTTGGCGCTTCCCGAATCTGTTTGTCACACTCTCTGTGCATCTGTGTTTCCAACAGTTAGTTTCTCTGTATCTTAGCTTTTACTGCAGTGTTTTTTTTTTTTGTTTTGTTTTTTTTTTTAATTTTTTTAACACACGCATACGAGCATAAACGCTTTTTATCTAGCACTTTTTAGTTAGATACATGAATGAACTGTGTGATCCAAGTGGTAATCAGCTTCACAAGAATCATGTCACCTCAGACTGTTTGTATTTTCTTTTTCCTTACATTGGTCTCTTGGCTCTCGCTCTCATTACCTGGCTCAGATGCACTGGTTGCTCGTAGCCTAATGAGCCTGACACCCCGTTTGCTTTTCCAGCATTTGTCTGAATTAAACACCTGCTTGTTTGGTGTAAGTAGCTACAGAGGAATGACTCTGTTTGCTTGTTCAGTTGATTAATAATTATGTCTAAAGCATGGTATTTGGAAGTCATGATTATTATTATTATGAGAGTTGCCATAGTTGCCTGCTTTTTCTTGTCTATTTTGCACAGCCAGTGATTTTTTAATGGTTTTTTTGGGACAGATGAGGTGAAACTCCTTCAGAAAGGAGGGAAGAAATGTTTAAATTACTTTTGTGGCAGCAGGCAGTCAGAATGGATGGGGGGCAACGTTTTGTGGTCATGAGCTTGCAGTAAGAAAATCTAAGTGCACTGCAACACTCATTACCTATAGGGTTTTGCTCAATACTCAGCCCACGCCTCCTGCGACTCCAGTGTCCTCAATTCACTAGGATCCCATAGCGAGACTGTGGGTGAGAGCCGCAAAACAGAAAATGATGGTAAATGTAACTTGACTTTGAAAGAGAATAAGGGATAACAGACTTGAAATGAGAAGGCTAAAGCACAGAGCTCAGTGCAGTGGAATAAGATCGTACTGCAGATGTTTTATTGTGAAAGCCTTTGCTACCACTGCCCCTACCCTCTGGAATTCCTTTCCACAGCACATCAGGAACTCGGACTCATTACAGACCTTCAAATCACTAATCAAGACCCACCTGTTCAACTTGGCATAATTACCTTAATTTACTTATTTCTTTTTACTCTTTCTCTTTTCTTTTGTTATATAGTTAAGCGTCTTTGAGTGTCGTGAAAAGCGCTATAGAAATTTGATGTACTATTATTATTATTATTATCATGGTTATGAGCACATTTTGGGTTGACTTGCAAAATGAAATCCCTGATTGTTAATAATTAATGATGCAATGACAAAGTTATAATAATTTAAGGTTATATGCTAGAAATAGAAGAAAGACTATCTTGCTATTGATAACTTGTAATAGTGTTAAAGCTGCTGTGATCAATATTTTTGTGTTAACAAGGGGTCAAATGACAACCCACAGAAAATTATTACACAACTCTGTAGTTCCTGTCAGTTCTTAAGAGCATTTTAGCCTCTTTCAGCCCATTGTTTTGGTTTTAAAGCCCACAACTTGATTGTTTTGATTTACTCTCACTGTTTTCATAAGGATCTTTTTCAAGTGTAGCAGGTGGCTATTTTCAGCAAAAAGCACTATACACTACCTGTCTAGGACTAAACAGCAGACTGACAAAATTAGCAACTAGCCAGTGAACGTAGTGGAACTTTAAGCAGCTGATATTTCCCTCAGGATTTGGTGGAAATCGTAACAGAGACAAAAAAAGTAAAAAGCTAGATGATGTTTAATATATCATACATATATAACAGTCAAAGAGTAATGGCTCAAGATATTCCACATGAGACTAATGGAGACACAAGCGAACAGAGCTAAAGGCAATTAGCTGTGCTGCTACACCATACATGTCACTAATCTGTCTCTGCCATTGTGTTTTTCTACTCCTTCCTTGCCCTTATTACTTCCTTAATGACACTTTCCCCAGCAATCTGAGCTGTGATGTGAATCATGGAAACTGGATTATTTTTTATTACATTTTTAACTTGGACAGTGAACGCTGCAGTATACAGTATGAGTCTCCAAGAAGTTTGATTCGCAATTTCCCTGCTGTTCCCTGCCTTTTCACAGATCCGCACTGGCAGATGACAGTGGCATCTTGATATAATGGTTTTTCATAACAGTGTGTTTGGCTTTCTCTGCAGACTGCTATGGACCAGCTGCACATGCACTTCACCCAGGCCATCCACAACACTGTGTTCCAAGTGGTGCTGGGATATGTGGAGTTGTGTGCTGGCAACGCTGACACCAAGTTCCAGAAGATGCAGTACAAGGATCTGTGCACGGTAAGTGGATGAGTGTGTGTGTGTGTGTGTGTGTGTGCATGTAGGGGAGGTCAGTTTCTTCCTCCATTACCCACTCTGTCTGTAATATAACAGCTTTCTGCAGGAAAAGATTCAGTTCACTTGGTTGCTTGATGCCAGTGTGAGGACTTGTCACTTCTTTAGCCACTTAAGTGAAAACCTGATGTAAATACACCACCTGCACAGTGCTGTGATGAAATGACTGTGATGAAAATGACATATGATGTATAGCTGGGCACACACATTCCCCCCACCTGCTCACTTTTACTTACAAGCTTCTCCTTGCTTTCTTGTCGCCTTGTGTCCAAAGGAAAATACTTTATTTCTTGACAGATTTTCATAATGGCGTGAAATGAACAAGGAGAGGGGAGCGTGACTGAGAGAAGTCATCAAAGCCCCTCACATATAGGAATCTTCTCACTAGCCCCCCACCAGCAGATCGAAATGAATCACATTTGCATGCCCAGTAAGCCAGAGCTTGGTCAATTCATCATGAACTTGCTGTGAGTGAGTTTTCCTCCCCCAGGGGCTGTGTTACAGTCTGACCTACAGTGTGGAGGGGTATATAGAAATATAGATAAAGGTTATCCCTGCCTGATCTGAGGGTACAGTTTGTTTCTTTACAGTATCTCCTGATATGTCAGCTGTCATCGGTTTTTTTTTCCTCCCCTGACCCTTTAGCTCCATGTTTAGCCTTGCTTATTTTGACTGCACAGCTTTTAACAGGGGCATTGCCCTGCTGTGCTCATATCCGCAATGCCCTGCTCTTTACCTCTTACCTTTGTGCTACCTCTCCCCTCTTCACTCCTCATCTCTTCATCCCCTGCTTCTTTTTCTTTCTGTTCGTGCATGTTTTCCCTTCTGCAGTTGGTAAGTGGCCTGTGAGGGAATGTTCAACTATACATAAAAGCTTGGGGTTGCAGGTCAGTTCTTTTTTTTTTTGGGTTGGACCCAAGCTGTAGATTCAGAGTCGTCATTGCAAGCTTGCATTCAAGCTGGCTGGCAGGATGTCTTCAAGAGTTTAGTAGCAGATCATATCATGAATTTTCCTTGCACCGCAGATAATGATTGAGATGTAAGTATGATGAAGTGATGCTGTTTAAATGCTGTTGTCTGGGGAAGATTTTTTCTCGTGGATGCTGGGTGGATGCTCGCTTGCAAGGAAGTTTAGCTTGTTAGCTTGACAGCAGTGACTGCTGTTGTAAATGATGCACTCTGCTGCACTCCTCCTTTTACTGGAGAGCATAGGGTGGCTGTGAATCTATCAAAACAGTGACACTTTAGATCTGCTGTACTCCAGGATTCATTAAAGCAAAGCTAGTTTATCAGAAATCCAGTTTGCTCATGAATGCGTACGACTATTCCTTATTTATATTTCCCTGATATATATTTCAAAAAATATGTTGGAGTCATAAGAGAGAAAATGTGTCAAAGACTGACAGCAGTGAATATCTTTAGAATTGTGAATTTTATATCATAGCCTCTTTAATGTGAGATTGTCAGGGAATAATCCATCTCAATCAAAACTTGAGATTGAGTTGTGGTTGGGGGAATAAAACTTTCCTCCATATAGAAATCATGCTGTCATCATGAGTGAATTGCGACAGAAATTTGATTTTTCTGGGTTTGTTTTCCACAGAAAATTCTTTTGCAGGTTTTCAATCAGAACATTTTTGGATTGCATTCATATTTCAGCTCTCTTTCATCTGCTTTTGTGATGTTGTATGTAGTATATTTTACACTCTTTGATACGAAACATTCTTCCCACAAGCCGGGGTGACATATTTAACTCTTCATTGTTATTAGGCTTACTGGAAATCTGTGTCATGCATTACTGTGCGCATGGAACTGTGCATTAGTTACACACACATCCCAGTGTTTACTTGTGTTTTGATAGATGCCCCGTCAGCACGTCGTGTTATCTGGCTGATTCCACTCATACCACCAACACACACCTGTGTATACTGTACAAAAACTCTCACCAACTTCAAGATTGATGGGATGTGTCATTACACTCTGGGCTGTGTGATCGTGATTGATGGGGCAGTACATAAACACACACACACAGACAGACACACACTCATGTGAAAAGGTATGTGAACGCCCACACGCAGCTCATCTGTGCCGCTGACAGCACTCACAACCTGTCTGCAGTAACTTTTATGGGGAGATCAAGTGTTAAAAGGAGAGCTAACCAAAGTACCCATGTGACATAAATGTCTGCGTAGCATATATGCTGCACTCATGCTGGACTGAGGTGGTTTGGAGAGGTGCTAAAAATATGAAGATGTGCTCGAAAACCTGTCCTCTCTGAGACTCCTGAGTGTTTGAAATGCCCTTCAATGTCCCTGCTGCTGTGGTTATTTGGGATTTTAGAGGCACTCACTGACTTGCTCCCAAGGTCTCTGCAGTTAGTATAAAAAAATGTACCTGTGACAAGTCCTCATTCAAATCAGTATACCAGCTGGGGAAATCAGCTAAGCAATGCTCTCTGCTCTCTCAACAAATGCCACTGATTTGCTCTTGAGCAAGGCACCTGCTCCAGTGGAGCTGCACTGAAGAGGATACATTACTGTTGGGGAACTGTATCAACTGGAAACTTGTGAGGCGTTTGTGGGGGAGAGCAGACTTATTGAGTTGTTGTTCCCCCGTTAAATAAAGGTTATGTTAATGTTAGAGCCGCTTTAGACCCTCTGAACTTGCCTCTGAGTTATGCGACTTAAAATTCATGGGAAACGGGAACACTCGGAAAGGTCAGTCCTGATTGTGAAAGGGTCTTATTAATTTTACATCAACATCTCATCAATATTGGCCAGCTTCACTCCTTATCAATCCCCTGGTCTGTCTGATTTTTTTTCCTCGTGGAAATGGGACAGTTCACTCCCAGAATGATAGGAGAGGAGGTGACTGTTAACACTGCTCCGTACACTGCACTGCATGCCAACTCTGCAGTAATTCATTTAACTGGGGTGTAATAAACTTTGTTGTTTGAGGAAACTGCTAATGGGGCTTTAGCTTTTTAATATTGTTTAAAAAAAAACAGTGTTGTAAAATGCCATTAAGCTCTGGGCGATGATACAGAAATCACCCGATAATGATATCAAACAGCTGCTCATGTTAACCCACAGTGATCCATCCCACTCTCCTGTACGTATTCCATTATTTTGATATAGGCTGACCTTTACTGCTGCCATTTTGCGAGGGCTGGAGTGGTCTGAGAGATTGTTCTTTCATATTAAACTGATGTCATGATCTTATGCAATTTTGTGTATGTGTGTCTGTGTTTAGTCTACTGTTGCTACAGATGACTTCATTTACCAAATGAAACAAATCCACAACCAAACAGTTGTTTATCATTAACAGTGTCTGTTTTTCCTCAGAGGCATACTGTGTTGATTTTTGGTGTTTTGTCTCTAGGGATCTACGCTTTGAAAAACTAAAGAAATTAGCCCCCCTAGATTCCACAGGGTCTTGGTCAAGGCCTTTGACAAAGTTTGTGTGATGCCATGTGTGGCTGGTGTCAATAAGGAGATGATCGAAAACACGTTCCAGTGTCAAATCCCCATTCTCTGATCTGGTTTTAAGTCTGGGAAAAGCACCGTGGCAACAGAAGTGAAGTGGGGTTTTCTTGTGTAAACTGCTCCATTTGCTTTGATAAACATAAATTTGGCTTTGGCAGCAGAACCAGTAAGTGGTTTGGTTCTGCGACCTGAGCAACAGAACTGGAAGCAGATGGCCTTGAGCAACACAAAACCCTGTTTTGTTTTGTCTTACAAAGGAGATGATAAGATCTAATTCATTGTTAAGATTCCGTGCTTGCTAGATTAAAACTTAGTTTTTTAGCAAAACAATGGTATCAACGCAAAACAAAGGGAATTTAAGATATTCATGTACAGATTAGTTTCATTTCCTTTATCACACACTTGTTAAACAATTCCACTGGAGAAAAGTAGTTCCTCTGTTCAGACCAAGTTGTGTTTAAGAAGTGTGTTTGTGTTACAGAAAGAGAAATTCCTGTTAAAGGAGTGTAATTACTTTGTTTTCTTTGCTGGTGTGGTCTGCAGATTGCTGACTGTGTTTTTGATCTCTTGTAGGTTAATCTGTTGTTTATTTATTCTTTCTTTTCTTTTTTGTTTTTTTTTGAAAGGAGAGATTGTGCTGATTGTCTTTTGCCGAAAATGAATCAGCTTTAAATCATAGGTACCTGCACTGGCACATCTCCTTTTGTAGAAATCCTTGGCATTTCTTTCGTACATCGCCTCCCCACTCCCACACATACAGCTGGAAAAAATGCCTCCAACGTTTTAATCTTTTCAGAACCCTCTCTAACACAGCTTGGCATATATTATGTACACATAATGATGGGTAACTATATTCAAGAAAACCAAATTGCTGTCATAAAATAATGGATCCTGTGAACTTGCCTCCCCAGGCCCACATCACTGTGTACTACTGGAGAAGGGATGTCAGTACACTTCATATGTATATTTTTCTTACTGCCCAGGTATGACTGCAGAACCACTTATGGCAGTTGTAGTCTCTTTTCTCTTCCTCTTCTCTTTCTTTTCTCTTTTTTCTTTTCTCTTTCTCTTTCTCTCCTCTTTCTCTCTCTCTCTCTTTCTCTTTCTGCAGTGGCTTTTGGCGGGATCAGAAGTGTTCCGAGAGAGGCTAGCCGGTACTTATGTAACCCTCATCCTCTGCATGCTTATAGCCTGCCTCATGCAGTGGTAGTTTGGAGAGGTACTAAAAGAAATATGAAAGATATATAAAAACCTGTCCTCTCTGGGAACTCCTAAATGCTTCAAATACCCTTAATGCTCCTGGCAACGGTTTGTTTGGGCGGGTTTGGGGCACTCTGACTTCACTCCAAAGTCTCTACCAATTGAAGTATAAAAAATGTACCTGTAACCAAATCCCTCATTCAAATCAATGCCTAGCTGGGAAATCAATGCAACAATACTCTCTACTCTCTCAACAAATACCACTGATTTGCCTTACTCTTGAGGCAGAGGCACCTCTCAAATAGAGCTGCAGAAGACACAGCCTGGCGAACTAACCAGCTTTGGCTTTGCGGTTTGTAAAGCAGGCTGTGGGGTGTCTTCCCATTAATCCCTGTCATCTCCAGCAGTTGTGAAAGGTCTTGTGTTTTGTCTGTCATTGTGGCCCAGCTTCATAACTTAACCTCAATCCCCTAGTCTGTATCTGATTTTTTCCTGGTGGAAGTAGGACGGTTCACTCTGGAATGATGGGAGGGGTGACTGTTGCTGCTCACGTGCTTAACTGCATGCCAACTCTACAGTAATTCATTTAACTGGGGTGTAATAAACTTTGTTGTTTGAGGAAACTGCTAATGGGGCTTTAGCTTTTTAATATTGTTTAAAAAAAAACAGTATTGTAAAATGCCATTAAGCTCTAGTGATGATACAGAAATCACCCCGATAATGATATCAAACAGCTGCTCATCAGTAACCCACAGTGATCCATCCCACTCTCCACTGTGCAGTGTTCCATTATTTTGATATAGGCTGACCTTTACTGCTGCCATTTTGCGAGGCTGTGGAGTGGATGCAGAGATTGTTGCTTTTTCATGTTAAGCAGTGTCATGATCTTATGCAATTTTGTGTATGTGTGTCTGTGTGTGTTTAGTCTACTGTTGCTACAGATAGCTTCATTACCAAATGAAACAAATCCACAACCAAACAGTTGTTTATCATTAACAGTGTCTGTTTTCCTCCAGAGGCATGCTGTGTTTGATTTTTGGTGTTTGTCTCTAGGGGATCTGCGCTTTGAAAAACTAAAGAAAAATTGTCCCCCCTGAATTCCACAGGGTCTTGGTCAAGGCCTTTGACAAAGTTTGTGTGATGCTGCATGTTAAAGCTAGTGCAACATCAAACAATAAGGAGATGATCGAAAACACGTTCCAGTGTCAAATCCCCATTCTCTGATCTGGTTTTAAGTCTGGGAAAAGCACCGTAATAACAGAAGTGAAGTGAAGGGTTTTCTTGTGTAAACTGCTCCATTTGCTTTGATAAGCTTATAGGTACTGGCTTTGACAGCAGAACCAGTAAGTGGTTTGGTTGCGACCTGAGCAACAGAACTGAAGCAGATAATGGCAGAGCAACACAAAACCTGTTTTTGTTTTGTCTTACAAGGAGATGATAAGATCTAATTCCAGTGATAAGATTCCAAGTACCTTGCTAGATTAAAACTTAGTTTTTAGCAAACTTATTAATGCATCAGCAAAACAAAGGAATTTAAGATATTCATGTACAGATTAGTTTCATTTCCTTTGCTCACACTTGTTAAACAATTCCACTGGAGAAAAAGTGATTCCTCTGTTCAGACCAAGTTGTGTTTAAGAGTGTGTTTGTGTTACAGAAAGAGAGAAATTCCTGTTAAGGAGAGTGTACAGTACTTTGTTTCTTTGCTGGTGCAGCAGGTCTGCAGATTGCTGACTGTGTTTTTGATCTCTTGTAGGTTAATCTGTTTATTTATTCTTTTTCTTTTCTTTTTTGTTTTTTTGAAAGGAGGGGTGTGTGATTGTCTTTTGCCAAAGAAAGTGAATCAGCTAAATCATGGGTACCTGCACTGTCTGGCACATCTCCTTTTGTAGAAAGTGTGGCATTTCTTTCATGCATACGCCTCCCCACTCCCACACATACAGCTGGAAAAAATGCACTCAGCATTTTGTCTTTTCAGAACCCTCCTGACACAGCTTGGCATATGTTATGTACATAATGATGGGTAACTATATTCAGAAAACCAAATTGCTGTCATAAAATAGATCACGAACTTGCCTCCCCCGAGCCCACATCACTGTACTACTGGAGAAGGATGTGTCCAGTACACTTCATATATATATATTTTTTTCTTACTGCAGGTATGACTTTGAAACCACTTATGGCAGTTGTAGTCTTTAACACATATACACACACACACATAAACAGGACAGGACAGCAGTTCCGTGCAAGCTTATCTGAGGTCACTACTTCTCATCAAAACCCTCTGGAGGTCTTAACCCACACACCCACACCCACACACACACACACACACACACACACACACACCTCTTACCCCCACGTCATCTCCCCTCACCTTAGTTGCTTGGCAACATGCTGCTGTGATACGGTTGGCTGGTGGAGAACAGGGAATGTCAAATGTAAGCCCAGTTTTGTCAGAACTGGTTCATTAGCTTACCTATGGTATCTGACCGCTGGTGCTCAAAGCTGTTTGTAACTGCAGCCACGTTCATCTCTTTTTAGGTGGGGTTAGTTAGTAGGTGCACTTAGGCAAGTAGAGACCCATACTTGCTATGTGGTCCTGTACTACAGCTAGAAAACAGTAGATTTAGTTGACGAAGGCTGGTACACATGACATATTACATCTCTACTTTGCAGTGATGTAAAACTGATGATGCTCCACGATGACTCACAATGATTATTTGTTCTTGTATCCAGAGGAAAACATTAGCTTACAGGTTTTATCTCTCACATTGATGTTTTAATCTTGCTATAAAAGTGTTTTGTTTTATTTTTTAATATCATTTAGAAAGGATCCCTTTACATTCTGCAGTTACGCATCGTAAGTTGTAAGGCTAGGCTTTGAATACGTAAGTTGCTAAGACCTGTGCTGAACCAACACAGAGCAAAATTAAGGTGATTTGCCAAATGTGTTCCAATTGCTCCCTGTCTTACCTAAAAGCTGGTTGATCCTCTGCTCTGTTGTTTGTGGTGTTGATGGCTCAAACAGTGCTTATACTCCCTGCCATTGTCAGGTAATGCAATGTTCCTGCTGTCAAGGCAGCTCACAAATGACAGGTGTGCTACTCTTTGTGTACGTGACTGCACATGCTGCAGTTTGCATCAGTGCCACAGACTGCTTTTCTAAACACAACAAAAAGCCTTATTTAAAGAAAATCCACCAGTTGTGTGATTGGTTAAATATACCACTGTGAACAGTTTGCTGGGGTGGCAGAGTTGTGTTTGAGGATAGTGAAAACAAAACAAATGAGCATTTACCACAATGGTGAGAGCATAATTGACTGTCATCGTTGGAGGTTTTTCAGGGCTTGATGTATTAATGTGCTGTTGAGAACTGGTATCTAAAAGTCTAATGTGTGTTTAACAGCGAAATATGCACAAAGGCATCATCTTACCCCTAATATTCTTAACTTTAATACAATACAGTATTTAGCTAACTGATTTTCTCCCCTTTGATATTCAATTAAACTTCAGTGATTAGTGTAGTGATGTTGTTGACTGATGGCATTAGTAGCATTTCAATCTTGCCACTAAATTATCTTTAACAATAGTATATCCACGCCTGTTGTGCAATTTAGGTGCCTCAGGCAACAGCTCTGTCATTAACAGCATCTTTTGAGATGAAACTTTCTCGCCGATGGTGTTACAGCCATGAATCCGCTTAAGACACAGTTTAGGCATTGCACAGTTGGGTCTTTATTGCAATGCACTGTTTTCTCTCTCAGCAACTGCCAACGTATGAGGCATGCGGTGTGTAATTTACAATGCTTTTGTGCGAGGTAGCAGGGTTCCACAAACACTTCAATTCATTATCGCGGTTTAAACAAAGTAAAGTGCGGCTGCCGTCGACAGCAGTGTTTTCATCTGACAGTGATTAATTTGCCTCTGGACATGTTGACAGGAGTCTGTTGGCGAGTTGTTCCATAGAGCCTTGAGCTCTGTCAGTGGCTACTATTGTGCCAGCTGCACTTTCCTTAGGTGGGCCAGATTTTTACCTTTACACGCGCAAACGTTTTTTCCAGGCTGTCTGGCCTCATAAGAGCTCAGAGTCAGATGTATTCATCTGATAAATATGTGCAGGAAAAATAGCAGCGTGCATTGTCCTTTGAGTATTTTGAGCACACAAAGCTCAGTGACAGGGGTTGTGCTTATTCCATGGATGAAGTGACATTGTCAGATAGGTAGGTGGAAGACGTGGTTTCTCCTAAAACACATTATTACATAAGGTCATATATACCAGCAGAATTATCATTAATATATTCTCTTCATTTGTAAATTAATACTTAATACCTCCATGAACTGTAGAACACAGTATCTCATAATATGCAGAAACAATAAATTTGACATTTTATCTAAGCAATAACTCTCCTCAGGTCCTGGATATATATGCACATTATATCACAGCTGATGTATGACTTTCTGATGCACAGATAATGATTGATTATCCACCTACATAGACATATTACATATCTGCAGTACCAGGCTTTTTATACAGGTGCTCTAACTTAGATATTATATTACAGAGTCACGAAATCTCATATATGAGTATATGAACAAGTGCTGTTACTATGACAGCCATACATTACATTATTGTCCTGTGAATAGAATGAAGAGCTCTGTGAGATCCAGTCACTTTCATGCATGACTGCTAAAACAGCAGTTTTTGTCACAGACGATATAAACATGGCATAATATAGTATAATAGCCCACCTAGTGTGCACATCTGAAATATTTGTTCTGTGTACTAGTAAGGCACCCACTTAATAACACCCCTGTTTTAATCTGTTCTTAGTTTAATTAGCTCGTACTTAAGATGAAAGTGACACAGAAAATAGACGTTTGCGAACACATTCACCTTGAATGATGTGTGTAAACTTTAATTAGAGTGTAATGTAGAGGACAGCTGATCAGGTTATTTTTTTGTGTGTGAGTATCTTGCTGAATCTTGCAATAGTTATGAAAATAGTCCAGCACTGTGTGTTTCATAACCCTCTGTGTGTTTATTGAAAGTAAATACAACACTGTGGACATACTGTATATGTCACAGAAATACTATTCTAAGGTTTTGAAAAGAGCATCAGTGACCTTGTCTTCCTCCCTTCTTTGTTGGCAGCATATCACCCTGGACAGCTATATCCCCTGCCTGACGGATCTGTGCAAGGCATTGTGGGAGGTGATGCTGAGCTACCACCGCACCATGCAGTGGCACGAGGAGCAAGACAAACAGGAGAACACACCCACTCCAGGTAAGAGACCATACCTGTAGAAACCTGTGGCTTCTATGAATTAATTTTTGTTTGTTCCAGTGCAGCAAAAGTGTCCTGTAGAAGCATCTTATCCAGGTGCAATTACAGACTCAGAAATAAAAGATATGTGCAGCAGATCCCATAGAGGGAGCTCATGACTGGTCACACCTTCTCTCTTTGGTGCCTCAAACTCCTCCTCCCTTTTTTCATTTTCACCCTCCAAATCTCTCTTTGTCACCTGCTGTCTCTCTCTAGTTTTTCATTTGGACTTTCTCATAAAACACCAAATCTGCTCCCTGTATACCAAGCCGAAAAAAGATTCACAGATTCAGTCCACAAAGTCTTGGTGAAAATGGGGTCAGCTCACTCCACACCCTCAGGAGTACCACTCTATCTTGGCTGTTTGATATCAATATACAGAAAGTTTATCAGATTTATAGCACACAGAAAGGAATAACTGAACCTGATGTATGAAAATAGAGAGGAGAGCACTGATTGTGTGCTGGTGCTTCAGTGCAGTGTGCAGTGTAGTGGTACAGATACTAAAGTGGCACATATTTTGCAGCATTTACTAAGTTCTCTGTCAGCATACAGGTCAGTGGCAGAATAATCACTTCTGATTTACTCTGGTAAAGCACCCTGCCGCAGCAACACAAAGAGATGTGCATTGTGTTTTTACAGTTGCAGCTCAAAGACAATAACATGCAGCCTTTTGCAGTCTTTTGTATGTATTAATTTTTGCAGCATTATCAGATTTAAATTGGGTTAACAATCTGTTCTAATTACATGAAGATAAATTATATGTACACATTATTTAATTTACATTGCTGGGTTAGTATGACCTAGTCGTATGGTTTCAAGGATAAGTATATGCACAGGTGATGAAGCATGAATGATGCATTTTTTTTCTTATGGAAATGTGTCTTGTGTGACTTTGAGTTTGTTCTGTTTCCTAATAGAAACAGGGCTTTCCAATCCATCTGCAGCTGTTAATAATGAATAACCTGACACAAACAGACAACACTGAGATTAGAGTAAAATTAGGAGTTTTCTCATTTATAATAAGCAATTTATTTTGTTTTCAGTGACCCTTTTGACCTTCCACTGTCATCTCGACCTGTTTTTACCATTTCAGAAAATAACAGCTTTTTGTACATTTTGTGACAAGAACAGTATGAAGGACATTGACTCCTCCACTGGAAACTGACTGCACTCAAGTTATAGCCCATTAAGAACAGCGAGACGACAGCACACCGCATCTGTCCAAACCCCAAAGCTTATGTCTGGATCAACAAGAAAAGTCTTGCTTGTGTCGCAGCTTCTATCCACCCTGCCTTCAGTCAGCCGCCAGATGTGAAAACATCAGCCTTGAGAAGCTCTGTTGTCAAGGCAGTACATACTTTGTGGTTTAGCAGTAAGCTCCACTCGAAGTTGAATTTCTTACCAGTGTAAAAAAAAGAAGCCACACTGGATTTGGTTTATAGCACTTTTCACCTCATCACTGTTTCGATCATTTGTCTTGCCACAGACAGTGTCAGATATTAGGTGCAAATGGAGGACTGTCATATTAGCTGGTGCCTTCCTACAGCTTATTGAAAGAGAGCTTGTTTCCATTTTCCATGCCGTACTGAATTCATCTGGCGAATGGATGAGGACATGAGGGGGGGTCCTTAATGGTTGGTAACATGTTAAGTCCTCAGGATCCTCGTCACAGGAGAAAGGACACACCCACATCCCCTTTCATTAGAAGCCCATCTATCATTTCACTATTTGATTGGCTGTCACCTCTGTCCTCCATGTGTGAAGGTGTCCCGACCCGGCTTTGTACAACTTTCCTTTCTGTCTTAATCCTAATGTGTGTGTGCATTAATAGTGTGTGTGTGGGGGGTCCATCAAGAGTAGCGATTTACTGTACAAGCTTTGTCTCATTTGTCGAAGAGTATTTTGCAGTGACAGTGACCTCCATTTCACACAAGAGGCCATCAGACGGTCAGAGCCGCTGAATATCACTCTCTCGACACACACACCTCTTCCATCATTAAACAAAGTATTGCACTGAATCTCGGGCTGTGGTAGCTTGATGTATTGGTCGGTCAGTGTAATGTTTCAGTAATTAATCTGGCCAACCACATGATGAAAGAAGGTTGTTCAGGAAGTAAATGGGCCAGAGAGGTCATATCCCTACCTGATAAAATGGATTTGCTGCTGGAAGCACCCTGTCATGTCGATCCAGGCGCTGATGGCCCGTCAGGCGCACAGGCCGCTCCGGTGTGAGGCGCTTTGATTGTGAGGGTAAATAACCGTGACCAGTTTATTATTATCTGTTGCATATTCGCTGGAAAGCGGGGGGCACAAACCATGCAGGTAGTACTGGAATGTATGGAGGCTGTCTGCTCTGCTGTGATAAAACCATCAGTTATCACAACTCAGGGTGAGAATTGGCCTTCAAACCTCATTATTGTTCCAGTAGTAACATAGCATATAAACTAAAATAAGGAGCATGCTACGTGAAATAACTATGGTCTTCTAACCTCTCCCAGTACATACAACAAATTGTTTTGTGCTTGATTGATCCATTTCATCATATTTTCTTTTCATGCATACCTCCCTTCCATGAGTCAACATGACATAACAATCTAATTGATTTCTCAATATTTCAACCTGCTTATAGATCATGTGTACACAGTAATTGGATTTACCCACAAGTAACTAGATGCATCTCCTTTAAAAAGGACTTTTCTGGTGGGAACCCTAGATATACAATTATAATGTACATAGTGACTAAACCTTTCAACACATTGTGGTTTATATGTGAATAAGAACAGCATGATTTTATATGCTCAGACTGCACTAAACCATCACTAGACAATTGTTAAAAGCGTCGTGGTGTCGAAGTGTAATCCCTGAAGTGCAAGTGGGATTTATTAACCATGTGGTGCAGTGCCACGAGAGCCAGTGTTGTCCACTCGCGAGCTGGTTTCCAAGAAAGTTTAGTTGTTTTGTTTTTCGTGTCAAAGTCAACCTTGCTTTATTTTTGAATTTCATTCTCTCATAATTATTTGGCATCTCTTTTATATGTGTCATCTGTGGAAAATCACAAATAATATTTTTAAATCCATTTACAATGATGAATGTCATTCCATGCCATATAGTGTGATTCTCCACTGCCTCCATTTAGCTTGTGCTGTTAAAATGTTCAGAAACCACAAGTCATTTTTTTTTTGACTTTCCTGCTAAACTTTTACGAATTTATGCTAAGTCATGCACAGGCTGCTGTTTTATGGTCATAGTTTGGGGAGCAGTGGGGGCCTGCAAAAGCCCCCTAATGGGTGTTTGTCCAGGTGAGTCATCAAGAACTCCGATACCCACAATGCCACAAGACAAACTGATTTACCACCTATGGGTTGACAAAGGGTGGCTTTCCCTGTATTTATCCTTTTGCAATAACCATTATTGAGCTCTGAGTTGTTAACCTGGGCTGTCCTGCACCTCACCAGGTCAACAGTGAGACTACAGTGACAACAACAGCAGAGTAAGGGAAATTAATGAAATATGCTGCCAGTTGTTGGTCAGAAAAAAACTTTTGTAAGCGAGCAAAAATATTGATTCCAGAAATTTCATATAAACCAGACCTAGTCTCGTATGGTTTTCAAGGATGATATATACACAGGTGATGAAGCATGAATGATGCATTTTTTCTTATGGAAATGTGTTGTGTGACTTTGAGTTTGTTCTGTTTTCCTAATAGAGCAAACTCAATCCATCTGCAGCTGTTAATAATGAATAACCTGGCACAAACGAACAACACTGATTAAGTAAATTAGGAGTTTTTCTCATTTATAATAAGCAATTTATTTTGTTTTCAATGACCCTTTTGACCTTCCACTGTCATCTCGACCTGTTTTACCATTTCCGAAAATAACAGCTTTTTGTACATTTGTGACAAGAAACAGTATGGACATTGACTCCTCCACTGAAACTGACTGCACTCAAGTTATAGCCCATTAAGAACAGCGAGGCGATGACACCGCATCTGTCAAACCCCAAAGCTTATGTCTGGATCAACAAGAAAAAGAAGTCTTGCTTGTGTAGCAGCTTCTATCCACCCTGCCTTCAGTCCCAGCGCCAGATGTGAAAACATCAGCCTTGAGAAGCTCTGTTGTCAGGCGGTATGCTGTGGTTTGTGATAAGCTCCACTCGAAGTTGAATTTCTTCAGTGTAAAAGAAGCCACACTGGATTTGGTTGCCCTTTTCACCTCATCACTGTTTTCGATCATTTGTCTTGCCGAACAGTGTCAGATATTAGGTGCAAATGGAGGACTGTCATATTAGCTGGTGCCTTCCTACAGCTTATTGAAGAGAGCTTGTTTCCATTTTCCATGCAGTACTGAATTCATCTGGCGAATGGATGAGGACACTGAGGGGTCGCAATACAGTAACATGTTCAGTCCTCAGGATCCTCGTCACAGGAGAAAGGACACACCACATCCCCTTTCATTAGGCCCATCTATCATTTCACTATTTGATTGGCTGTCACCTCTGTCCTCCATGTGAAGGTGTCTCCGACCCCGGCTTTGTCCTGGCTTTCACCTTTCTGTCTTAATCCTAATGTGTGTGTGTGCATGTGCGTGTGTGTGTGTGGGGGGGGGTCCATCAAGAGTAGCGATTTACTGTACAAGCTTTGTCTCATTTGTCGAAGAGTATTTTGCAGTGACAGTGACCTCCATTTCACACAAGAGGCCATCAGACGGTCAGAGCCGCTGAATATCACTCTCTCAGACACACACACCTCTTCCATCATTAAGAAAGCAAAAAGAGTATTGCACTGAATCTCGGGCTGTGGTCGCTTGATGTATTGAGTCGGTCAGTGTAATGTTTCAGTAATTAATCTGGCCACTTGATGAAAGGAAAGGTTGTTTCAGGAAGTAAAATGGGCCAGGGTCATATCCCTACCTGACAAAATGGATTTGCTGCTGAAGCACACACCCTGTCATGTACGATCAGCGCTGATGGCCGTCAGGCGCACAGGCCGCTCCGAGTGTGTGAGAGCGCTTTGATTGCGCGGGGGTAAATAACCGTGACCAGTTTGTGTATCTGTTGCATGTTCGCACAGAGCGGGGGCACGAACCATGCAGGCTAGTACTGGAATGTATGGAGGCTGTCTGCTCTGCTGTGATAAAGAAAACCATCAGTTATCACAACTCAGGGTGAGAATTGGCCTTCAAACCTCATTATTGTTCAGTAGTAACATAGCATATAAACTAAAATAAGGAGCATGCTACGTGAAATAACCCATGGTCTTCTAACCTCTCCCAGTACATACAGCAAATTGTTTTGTTCTTGATTGATCCATTTCATCATATTTTTCTTTTTTCATGCATACCTCCCTTCCCATGAGTCAACATGACATAGCACCAATCTAATCTAATTGATTTCTCAATATTTTCAACCTGCTTATAGATCATGTGTACACAGTAATTGGATTTACTTACAAGCCCTTCAGATGCATCTCCTTTAAAGGACTTTTCTGGTGGGAACCCTAGATATACAGTATAATGTACATAGTGACTAAACCTTTCAACACATTGTGGTTTATATGTGAATAAGAACAGCATGATTTTATATGCTCAGACTGCACTAAACCATCACTGAATAAATTATTTAAAAACGTACGTGGTGTCAAGTGTAATCCCCTGAAATTAAGTGGGATTTATTAACCATGTGGTGCAGTGCCACAGGCCAGTGTTGTCCCACTGCGGAGCTGGTTTCCAAAGAAAGTTTAGTTGTTTTGTTTTTTTTAAATGTCAAAGTCAACCTTGCTGCTTTATTTTTGAATTTCATTCTCTCATAATTATTTTGGCATCTCTTTAACTATGTGTCATCTGTGGAAAATCACAAATAATATTTTAAATCCCATTTACAATGATGAATGTCATTCCATGCCATATAGTGTGATTAAAGTCCCACTGCCTCCATTTAGCTTGTGCTGTTAAAATATTCAGAAACCACAGAGTCATTTTTTTTTTTTTTGACTTTCCTCTTGCTAAACTTTTACAGATTTATGCTAAGTCATGCACAGGCTGCTGTTTTATGAGTCATAGTTTGAAACCAGTGGGGGGGGGGCTAAGCCCCCTGTGGGTGTTTGTCAGGTGAGTCATCAAGAACTCCGATACCCACAATGCCACCAAAGGTCAAACACTGGTTACCACCTATGGGTTGACAAAGGGTGGCTTTCCCTATTATTTATCCTTTTTAATAACCATTATTGAAGCTCTCTGAGTTGTTAACCTGGAGAGGCTGTCTACACCCTCACCAGGTCAACAGTGGGAGACTGCAGTGACAACAACTGCAGCATATTTCCATTAATTTCCCTTACTCTGCTGTTGTTGTCACTGCAGTCTCCCACTGTTGACCTGGTGAGGGTGTAGACAGCCTCTCCAGGTTAACAGTGGGAGACTGCAGTGACAACAACAGCAGAGTAAGGGAAATTAATGGAAATATGCTGCAGTTGTTGGTCAGAAAAAAACTTTGTAAACTTGAGCAAAAATGTAATGGATTCAGAAATTTCATATAAACCACCAATATAAACTGTACCATTAATACATTTTCTTTAAGAGGGAGATGAAGAGGGATTTCTTCTCAACCAGATGCCATGTACAAGACCAGTCATCAGTTGGACATTTTAAATAATGATCCTTCTCAGGGTCAGAATTTCAGAAAATCTCACCACACAGATATAAAACACATATTTTTAGATTCGGTGCAACTTACATTTTTCAGTGTTATTGTTACGTCCAATGTCCATCTCAAATAAGCACCATTAATCTGCTCAGAAATTATAGGAAAAAGATGCTCCTTGTTACTCCGACGTTTTCTTCAGTATCCTAGTAATCCAGTGATAGTTGACTGTACACGCATGGGTACAAATTGGAACTGCTGATAGATAATTCAGAGCACTTTTCATGGTGCCAATTTGCTAAATGTAAACTTTCTGTTTACATTTCCCCAAAGCATTATGAGAACCATAGTTCCAAAACCAAGAGCGTGGTTATCCCCCAAACAGAAGTAAGATTAATTGTAATAATAACAATAGAAGTTACAGAATCCATTATTTATATGAACTTTTTGTCATTACTGAGGATAAGAATGTCCCATCAACATGGTTCTTATATTCCTATATTACTGACTTTAGATATGCAGGTTGAAGATGCAGTTGTCTGAGGGGTGGGGGCACAGTGTCCCACATTAGAAACTTTAATTTTTAATTTAAATTGGCTGCTTCTGGGTATTAGGTAATGTCCATTACTTAAAAGTATGCAGTTGGGTTTTATTCCTCTTTCTTTGTCCATTGACACAGTCTTACTCTTTCCTGTACACCCGTAGCTCTCAGTTTTGTATCATCAATTAATCAGTCATCGTCTCTGCTCTCTCACCTTTGTCGGGGCTCTCAGCTTTCACAACCTCAGTTTTACTTTGTCTTCTCTGAATTTTTTCTTTTCCTTTTTTTTGCCCTCTCCTCCTCACACCCCCTCACTACGTCCTTGTGCTCGTTAAATGAAACCTAGATATGTCAGGCTGCCATGTCACAATGTCTCCCAAGCCCTCTGTTCTTTTGTCTTTTACTGAATGATGCAATTGTTTTCAACAGTTCTGTCCCTATTAATGACTTAAATTACAACCAGCGTTACAGGGGTCCCAAGGACTGTTTGAAGACCACCAGTTTAGGGCTTTCATTGAAATTCTCTGACTCATTTCATTAGACACTGTCACAATGTCATCATTAGAAATCATGACTAGTTGTGACTGTAACAATGACAGTCGTGACTGTGCAGGTAATATGAAAGGCTGGGGGAGAGGGTTGAATTTAAAATGTATCAGGAGCTCATTCACAGTAAAGGAAGAAATCTGGGATGAATAAGAACATGCATTTCATATAAATTCATACACCAAGGAAAAGCATGAGGTGCATTGCTCCCGGCCACATCCATTCCTGAGTGTGATGATTACAATCAGATGGTGGGAAGAGAAGATAAACGTCCATGATAGCTGGGTGCAGAGGTATTGTTGCTAGCCAGAATTTAAATTTGATCTCCTGTTATGACCGTGCCATCCTATCTCCTTGTTCACCACATAATCTTGCTGGTCTAATGCTCAAAATGGCTGTTATTCAGTCTTGGAAATAGGAGAGGCTTTTCATCTCTGTAGGGATAAGACACACTTTACCACGTCAAGTGTTGTTAAAGTAGCTGGTTTGACTCATGATACTGTTCATGACAAAAGGTTTGTGGCTTGATGCAGTCAGTAGATTACTAATGAAGTTTCTCTGGAACTGTATAACAATGGAGCTTTTATTTAACCTGTAAGATTTGTTTTTTGAGATTATTTGATTAGTAACATATGCAGATAATGAAGATTGTTATATCTTACACAAGTATACTTGTATTTTAATCACTTTCTCTTGTTGTAATAAAATACACAGTTTGAACTTAACGCAGGGATAGACTTCTTGTTAAGCATCTTGTCTTCTTGAAACAACCTGAGGCACGGGCTTACCCATTAATGATGTTTAAGGGAAACCCATTGTTCTGATCTATTGCAACAGATAGAACTTCACATGAGTTCCTCTTGAGGATTTTTCTCTCATTTGGTGTATTGGGCCTTCTGTCAGAATCCATATTAAGGCTGAGCAGATCCTTTGTGCTGCTAATTGTATGCCTCGGAGCACGATTAAGACAGGCCCTGTGGGTGAGATGCTGGTCTGCATGCAGACGGATAAAAAGCAGCATTACAGGAGGATAACCTTGTGAGGTAGACTAGGCTGCACAGGACAGAGTTCTTCTTCTGCTTTGTTTCTCAGAGAGATGATCATCTATAATTGATGACTGATGAGTATTGTGAAGAGTACACCACCAATTTAGCTTTGCCCTTCTGTAACATTGTGAGATGATGGACAGTTTTTAAAAAAAAGGATCAAAATCAGTGCAACAGAGCCGGAGACACTGTCTTTTTCACTCCATGTATTCTTCGTCTTTTGATGCCTACATTACCCACATTGCAACTGGACCGCTGACAGTTGGATCAGAGGGTTGGGTGTCGTTGTGCTTGTAGCCTTGAGCCACTAGCCTCAAGCAGAGGCGAGTGGGCTTCAGAGGTCTGGAAAGCACTTTTTTCCTAAGTCTATTCCCCAAGATTTGTACTACATTTTCAAACATGTAATCTTCAGACCCAGCCAGCGCTGACTCAGGTGACATCACTTGAGGCGGTTTATCAGCGCAGCTCCCTTGGGAGCCACGAATGATTTTATACTTTTTTTTTTCACATATCCAGTGGACCTGTTGTAAACAGATGTGTAAAATGGATGGAATTCCCCTTAAAGAATGTGACTGATCAGTGATATATTAATCAATATTCAAGCAGCAGTCATCACTGAGATGAGTATGGTGTGAATGTTTTTTTTTTTTTTTTTTACATGTCAAGAAAGTCATGATAACAGATGTTTCCTCAGAAATATCAGGTAGTGTATGTCATTGTATAATCCAAGGATTTCCCCTCCATACTGTGTATCTGTGTCACAACTGAACACCTGAGTGTTTCTTGCAGGTAAGATCTTTTCACACCTCATGTAGGTGGTTGAAACAGGTCTCACAGGAGTCTTTTTTGTCTGGATCTTTATAAAAGAACACCTGCACATACTCAAAGGTTTCCCAAATGTACTCAGTGTTTCTTGTTTCTTTAGGTGTAGTTTTTTCTTTCAACTTCTTGTGATAGTGTTTTTTTCTTTTGTTTCTGACTTACACTGCACTCACTAAAGCCTTTCTTCAACTGTTCCTGCGCTCTCTTCCTTCCTTACTGTCTGTCGTCAAATTTATATAATTACATACACACAGTGTGTGGGCACTATAAAGATAATTTTTGTACTCTTCTCTGGTGTGTCCTTATGAAAACACCCTCACTGCCACTGATGCTCAAGTCTGTGTCAGTGTGACTGTGTAGAGTTTACTGACAAAATGCCTCTCCCAGCAGGTCCGGTGTACAGTGGCTCTGTTTTGACTGCAGCTTGGAGACGTTTGAGTCAAGCTGAGTTGAATTATGTGTTTGTATGGTTAAAGCTTTAGGTCATTCAACCATCTCACTGCTTCAGAAAAAGGAAAACACTGCCCCATGATTCATGCCTTTCTAGCCTTGTTTTCTCCCGACTAATGCGTCTCAGCATCATCTGGTTTAATGGTTAATGAAGGGCGGCGTTCATGATCTCAAACACAACAAGATCTGCGCGTATTCTGTCAGTGACACATTTACGTTCTCCCTCAGTGCTTTTGCGCCGAAGACTGAAGTCTTGGAAATTCCTGCCTCTTGAATGTCTTTCTCATCAATAATCTGTACCCCTTCCCGCGATTGGCGTGGATGGAGATGGATTCACCATATTGTTGGGTTTGCCTGTAAATATATGTCCTTGCCCAATGCTTGAAGAATGTTTTTTTAACCAGAAGTAAAGGAGGAACTCTAATAACAGATGCTGCAGCAGAATTTTTATCATTTTTTACTGTGGCTTTTATCCATAGGGCAATGACTAGAACTATTTATTTTTCTCCTGCTTAGGAATGGTTGTGATTATGTTTTTTGACTTGTCCTTTGAGCTATTATGTACTGCAGTGCCCTTAATGGTATTCATTTATGACTGAGGTGGTTATCAGGGAGCTGCAGTGGGTGGGGAGGCCCTTGTTCTTACAGATAAAGCCAGGATTGAGGCTCCAGCGTCTACAAGTACCTTCCCTTTAAAAGCATCTTTGAGACACTAAACTCCTAGCAGGATGGTAGGGTTTCCTATGAATATAATGAGCAATAACAAAAGACAGACAAACCATAAAATCAAACATTAACATTAACCAGGGTACTCCATGGCCAAGACAAGTCTCTGCATTTATTGGTCTTCCCAATGGAATTTAATGTGGGATCGACAGCCACCTGCTTGTTGACTTACAGGCTTGGTGTCGCCAGCTTCCCTGGAAATCCACTTCAAACAGGGCAAGCAGCTTGAGATTGACTGAAGCAATTTCCAGCTAAAGGAAAAGTATTGCTGGCCACTATGACATTGTAGCCTCTGCAACACCCACACCGCATGCTATTCTTCCCAATCGATCTGAGAGGGGAAAAAAAAGAACATGGATAAAAGGATAGTGAGGTGATGACAGAGGAGGAGCAGTGCTCACTGAAGATGTTGGTGTCATTGTCTGACTGGCTGACAGGACTCCTACACCTTATTTAACTGCCAGGGATTATTGTTCCGCTGGTCTCTAGTTGCTGTCAGTCTTCACTTTCTTGAGGGACTGTATGACCCAAGCTCTTCAGATGCTGACTGACAGAAAGTCTCACAGAGTCTTTAGCCAACATTCAGGCACATTTCCCAGTTCATATTTGAATGCACCCAAGGAATCTTTTTTTCTTTTACCACTGACAGAGAGATGTATTTCATTTGCTTCTTGAATAGTCTTTTTTTTTTTTTTTTTTTTTTTTTTTACTTTTCTGTGTATCCAATCTGAACTTGAATCCATTCTTTTGCCCATTGAATAGATAAATTAATTCATTTGTGTCATACAGAAAGAACAGAGCCAAACAATATATAAATGAAATGCGTCTCTGTGTTTTGTTTGAATATTCCTAGACGATGCAGCGGCAGCAGAGTCTGACGAGTTGGTGGTGGACCGCAGCTACGTGAAGAAGAAACTGGAGCATGGGCTGACACGCATCTGGCAGGTTCGTAAAGAAGCACGTTACTTCCGTCCTTTCCGTTCCAAGTTTTTCTTTATGTACACTGCACCGTACTCAGAATTGTTCAGTCAAAACTTCTCCTCCCATGAATTCTCCCCTTACCTTCTCATTTCTCTCTTCAGGATGTCCAGTTGAAAGTGAAGGCCTACATCCTGGGGACGGACATGTCCAACTTCAAATACGACGATTTCATAGTGGTGCTGGATGTCATCAGCAGGTACGCCGCACACCCGGAGCAGCCAACTCACTCCCCGTTTCCACTAATTGGTCTACATTATCTCGCCCTTTCTGCCTTCTTCTCACCACTTTTTCTTCTTTTCAGCATTATCTACTTTTACATGCTGCCTCTCTTTACTTGTTTCTCGCAGCACTAATTTGTTCAGTCACTTACTTAATAACTAGCTTTGTTTACATGTACATCAGAAGACTGAAATTATCCTGCCAGTATGTACAAACACATTTAAACTACACACTTAATTGTATTAGCTGATTATATAATCCAATTTAATTTGCATTAGTAAGTGTACACACCCTCATCACATCTATTGAACTGTGGACAAGCTGCGCCTTGCTCAGCTCAGTGGTACTGTATGTGGGAGTGCACACTGCTAAGCTGAAATATTATGACCATTTGAATAAAGAAGCAAATAACTTAAATTACAGCACATGCCAAGGTCTGGGATATATTAGACATTAAGTGTACAGTTGGTTCTTGTAGTCAACGTGTTGGAAGTGGGAGAAATAGGCAGGTGTAAAGACCTGAGTGACAGGGTCGGAGCATCTCTGAAACAGCAAGACCCATCTGTTTGGGGTTCAGCAGTGATGAGCACCTGCTGACCTACTGGTCCAAGGAGGGACAAAACCATGACCCAAGCTGTTGAGGGATCAAATGCGACAGGACACCTTCAGAATACCTTCTCCAGTGGGCTAAGAGTATATTAGGCAGGGGTGGTCGTAATGTTTTGGCTCGTCAGTGTAGAGTGTCATATACTCTATGTTGTGTGTTAATTTTGAGGCCCTATGACTCAAATCAACACCCAAAAGGGAGAAATGTATATTTAGTGTTTGCTGATCTAATGACATCATTGTACTGTAGATGAGATCATCTTTTCATATAGTGAAACAACTGTTTGCTTAGTCAGCAGTAGCAGGTTGAAAAGCTTGCCAACGTACCTAAAAATATTAAAACATGTCATTTAAAATTGCTTACTTTTGGTGCAGAATTGAGTGGTCCTTCCTCAACACCACTGCCAACAGTGCACCCTCTGTCCCTCAACTAGCAAGTTGCAGTTACCAGAGCAAGTCTGTTTACATTGTGTCTCTGTGACCCTGCTGGCTCAGCTGTCATTCACAAACACAGAATGGTCTTCTCCCAGAGGCTTTGATGATAAAGGGTTGTTTCAGATGTATCCCCAAAGATGTTTTTTTCTTTATTGAATCATGAAATAATAAAAAAAATCACTCTTACATTTTTGGCTGCGCAAAAGCTCCATCAATGCTGCAGTAAAACCTTAAACTTACTACTTCATCACTTTAATTTTATTGATTAATCAAATCACTACTTTAATGACAGCAGTGGTTACATCACTTGTTCTCCTTGTATCGTCTCACTACATGCTCCATCAGGTAACTGCCCTCATGATAGTGAGACATTTTGCTTTTGCTTTCAGTGTCAACAGGGTATCAGTGATTGGAAACTTTGGGGCCACACCACCCACTGGGTTAATCAGGGCAGCTTCTTATACCCGGGCATTTATTTTTACAGTGTTGATTAATTGGGTATATTTATATATTTATTTATCCCTCTGTCTTACTTCTTCCCTCTCCATCTCCTTCTCTCACCATTGTCCCTGTAACCATTTAATCTCTTCAATCCTCTCTTCCAGGTTGATGCAGGTGGGTGAGGAGTTCTGCGGTAGCAAGTCAGAGGTCCTGCAGGAGTCCATCAAACGGCAGAGCATCAACTACTTTAAAAACTATCACAGGTAAAATTCTTCCTCTGCCTCCACTTGATCATGTGACAGTTCGAAGTCATTTCCGTTCATTGGCTGAACCGATGGGATTGATGGGTAAACGAATTAAACACAAGAGTGTGTGGTTCTGACATGTGCCGCCCCGCGTGATATTACTGACAAAAAAAAGTAGTGAGATGATAGTAGGTGTAGCAGATTTTTTTTTGGACAGCAGGTTGCCTTCACTTGACAAAAACTTTTACACATAATCACAACCATTGGCTGCCTCTAACGCGCTTTATTCCCAGCACAGCCCTCTTTGGAGTAGACGTGTAATTACATGATAACACTCACTGAGCTGGAAGCACATTTACATCTTGATTACATACCCCCCACCCGCCACCCGCCACCCACCACCCACCAACCACATGAATATGCACACCTTCACACAAGACCGCGCCGCATCATCAGAAGTGATTTGCATTGATCAGTGATTATGATTACCTGTCAAGAATCATTGATAAGATGCTTAAATATCCGAAAGCTAATACTCTTCATCATAATGATACAAAACGGCAAAGGAGTGAGACACTGAGGCATGATGGGATACATCTTTAGCTGAGAGGTGATGAGACGGAGGTGATCTCATTGTGACTGTTATCGGAACTTAAAAGGAGATTAAGAGTTGATAGACCCAGAGAGAGAGAAGAACATACAGCAGCATTATGAGGGCACATCATTAACCCCTTTACACATACTTTCACACACACACACACACACACACACACACACAACCACACACATCTGCACTGCTGGCCAGGAGGCTTCCAGTGTGCATCATCTTTACATTAGGTTTGATTCATTTTCCAGCCGGGTGTCGTTCCCGAAGAGATTACCCATCAGTGAACTCTGTATTTGTCTGTCAGCCTCCTGCAGTGACACACTCAGTCATCAGGGCTGGGTGTATTGTTAGCCTGCGGGTGCAAAGGACAGAATGACATTGTCAGGGCTCAGACATGATAAACATCTAAGAGCTTTGCCACTGGTTAATTTAGTTTTTTTCAACTCATTTTTTTCTGAGTGATGTTTTGCTTTGATGTCCTTTAATTCTCAACGCATTACACTTGAGAAATATGACTGTGGGGTAACGGAGCCAGCATTTACAAAATGGACCGGTTGAATAAAGCTTATTTTGTATGCTGCTGTATGTTGTAGTCAACCACACGTTTCCCCCGTCTCTCGCCTGTTCTGCATTCTTTCACACCGCATACTTCAAACAACCTTAAGACAAGTAACGAGGGGTGCAATGGTGTTTGAAGTCGACACTGCTCTGACATTTCACACATGAAGACCCGATATCAGCCTAACGGGTAAGCACCATGGTGGCTGTCTTGAGCTGTGATCACAGTTAACATGGAAATAAGTTACACACCCACACATGCTTCACACAAACACACACACACGGTCATTTTTCTTATTTTGCATCAGTGACCTTTACAGGCTTTGTGTATGTCCGCACATTTAATCTGGAGACCTCAAAACGTGGTAGCTGGTTAAATGAACGAAATGGCATGACATCATTAATGGACAGATGGTGACTTCTACTTCTTCTTCTTTTTTTTTTTCTTTTTTCCCTGCTCTGTCCCCTCAGGGCACGACTGGAAGAGCTGAGGATGTTTTTGGAGAATGAGACGTGGGAGCTGTGTCCTGTCAAGTCTAACTTTAACATCGCCCAGCTCCATGTGAGTAAGAATCATATCACTGACGAGGGAAAGCGAAACATGGCAGCGTTTGTCACTCACTGCACCCCTCCCCACCCACCTCTGTGAAATATGCATAAGGATGTTCTGCTCAGCAATCTCTGTGTGTGTGTGTGTGTGTGTGTGTGTGTGTGTGTGTGTGTGTATGTATGTTTATGTGTGTGGGTGTCTCAGCCTGTGTATCAAGATAGGAGGAGTGAAGTTCACCGCACATTATGTAACATAGATGAAGATAAACGGCCGCTGTCCCTTTTGTGGCTTGCATAGTTTAGAGGGTTTTTATTTCCCACACTGATGAGCAACAGTTGGAAAAATAAAACATCAGAGCCCAGTGATGTAGATCGTGGGTAACACTAGGACCAAAAAGGTATGTATGTCAAGTCAAGAAAAGAAAAAGATCGTTCTTTGTGAACATGTTCAGTTCCTTCACATAGCGAGATGATAAATGGAAAGAAAGAAATGTCAGAAAGATAAATGGAGCAGTCAAGGTCTGCTTTTTCATTTCCATACATCTTGTTCTTTTCCCCATGTCGTCTTGCTTGGTACACTGTGCAGCAAAACACATAAAGAGAATAAACTCACTGGCGGAGAATTTACATTACCATACACAGGCAGTGTAACGGCTGTTGTTACAACTCAACTTTTGAATGGCAAATGCAGTTTGTTACAGACATCCTTTCAGGACAACATGCCCTGTTGTGACTGTAATACTATTTGATACAGTACTGTTGATAATATCAATTTTGAAATGCTCAGCTTCTAAAGTTATTGAATTATTATTGATAAATTAAATATAAAAACCTCTTTCTCCATTTCTCTCCGTCTTATCTGTTTCATCTTCACCACAACGCAAAACTCACATCCGTTGTCTTCAAAGTGTCTCTGTCCCATCTTCCAATCCAGGAGTTTAAGTTTAGGGCTGTCGCCTCCGTCCGCTTTCCTCAGCAGGGGTCACACATCGCCGCCGCCCGACCCAGGAGGAGCTGTCTTTGTTCCAGCAGTACGCCCAGAGGAAACCTTGAGATGCACATCGAAAGTACCACAAAGAGAGGAGACAGAGGACGGTTACATCTAATGGGTAAGGTATCTATCAGTGTCATACACACTGTAATAGTATTCCCTTATGTGGACTGGTCTGTGTATCATATCTACTGTCTGGCCGTTGTTCATTAACACCAGGCAGATACTGTACACCCAATTTAAAGAAGTATATCTAATTAACAAGGCTACCTGTTGAGGTAAATGCCAAACAAGTAATAAAGAGACAAGTTGATTAATTGGGATTTAATCACTGTGGGTCATTAAGTGTTTACAGCAGCCGCTGTTGTCACCACTAGGACCAGTAGGTCCAGCAGTGCAGAACCTGCCATGATTCTAATAGCACTTTGATGCATCATCTGGACTTGTACATAAGCTTTAAATAGCAACTGAATTTGTGGGTAGCTGCCGTGACAGGGCCAGTGATAAACTGAAGAGTAGCTTGATGTAATAATGTAGCATCTTTTGTCATGGTCATTTTTCAGGATTTTTTCCTTCTCATCCATCACTGCGCGGATTAATTTTCCTCAGCTCATACGCTAGTTTAGTGAAGGATTGAGATAAGCCTCCTGTATTTTTATTCCTCAGAAACACATTTTCATCAGTTTTGTGTTACAGCGTAAATTGGAAGCACTTCATCCCAAAAGAATGTTTTATTCTCAAGTATGTTGTCTAGTTAAACTATATGGTCGTCACTTTAGTGCCATGTAATTAAACAGAGAAGAAATTGTTTTAATATACATCTATTAGTATGTTTTTGTGCAACTGCATTCAAACCAGAAGGCCAGCCTCTAGCTTGGATATGGGGAGAGAGTGTTGGCTTTTATCTTGTCCACCAATACTTCTGTAGCCAGAAATGCGAAACACAATAAGTTAATAGCATGTACCATTATATATACCATACAACAAAATCACATAGTATACCAGTGGTTAAGAAGAAGCTGGGAGTCAATAAATATCCTATAATACCTACTTAGCAAGGTATCAGAAGCGCCACGCTTAGTCTTTAGTCTGTGGTCTTCTTTATTCCTTTAGGACGGTTTCTCAAGCCATCGCTACCGCCATCTCATATCTATAGCATGGATGATCCACAGTATCATTGGCTAGCACTATGGATTTTTTGTGTGTGTATAAACTATATAAGGTTTACTTGGAGAAGGAAACATTATTTCTCCCCGAGAATGGAGAGAGGATAGACACCAGCACTGACAACACAACATGTCGCCTCTTTTTTTTCATTGGTATTTTCCTCTCAGGCTCAACATCAAAAAGGTTATTGCACTATCTAACATATGAGGCTTACCAAGCCCCAGCTTTGGGTTGTTTTGCTTGTAATCCTTTCTATATGACTGTTGTGTTGCCTGAGCTTGCAGTTAAGGACAAAGAAATATTGTCTTATTTCAGGGCTTACCTGAACTCTCCTCTGAGGTGATTGAATTCTGCCCTCGACATCCGTGCTCTAAGGCTAGTTAGTTTCATGGTTATGCATCCATCAGGGCTAAAAGATGGAGATGTTATTTTTTCCTCCAAATTTTTAGATATTTTAATCACAGCTCAAATGCTATTTGGTTTCATACAGTTTGTATTTTGTGTCATGTTAAAATCTTCATTGTTTTTCATTGAAGTGAGCACAATTTATTTTTTAAACGCTTGTTTTCCTCGTAACTGGGGACGCGGTCGAAAGTTTCACAGCATGTGCCAACAGTGTGACTCGTGTTTATCCTTTATGCTCACTTCTTCTGTACTGCACCTCCTGACCCCCCCTCTGGCATGACCTTTGTCCTCTGTTTCCGGGTGCACGAAACAGATCGAACTGGAGAAGAGGTAACAGGATTACGACAGCGACAGCGTCCCTGAGGAGCTCACAGGACTGCCGTGGACGAGCAGACGGGCAGGACGCCTAAAGAGGTCAGTTTCTGAGTCAAATTATTTCACACCGCCCAGCTTGGAGGATGACAAGTGAAGTTGGCCGTGGTCTGTCCAGGTATACATCGCTTGCTGCCTCTTCAGATATATGAAAGGAAGTGAATATTCCACATTATTCAATTTCACAAAATAAAAAGTATCTTGAATCTTCTATAAAAGGTTCTAAAAGGATGTGAAGTCACGTATTACCCCACTTGTATGAGAATAGCAACGATAAATTTTAGCTCACCTCTGCCTAACCCTCATATAGGCAGAAAGCTTACAAGCTTTATGTCTAACCATGAAAAAATTCTTCTTCCCACCTCCGCCACGCAGATTTATGACTAGTATTAGTCGCTGTTTATCAACCGCAGAGGCAATCATGTGCCTTCGCATCTTGGTGTTAAAGGATTAATTTCATTTGAAAGAAATTTGAAACGGAGGGAAATTTGGGATTTTGTCTGTCTATTACTGGTGTTGGAATTCCAAGGTCCTATAACTACATAAAATACAACCATCTCAGCATGTCCTAGCTGTACTATTAGGTCTTCTTCTAAATTGATGTGGTATGCCGAATAACTACATAAATACGAATGCTTCTGATGGAGCATGAGGGAGTTTTGAATTTATAGCCTTCTGTGTTCAGCTTGGAGCCGCCTTTAATGTAACCATGAAGCATATGTGTATGCGGTGGACTGAGTTACTAAAACCCTAGGATGTGTGTGTGCGTGTCTGAGAGCCATGCTCGTTAACACCGGATTTGTGCCAGGAAATAAAATCAAGAATGCCACATTTATTCAGGAGCTTCCTCATTATATAAATAATGATCATTTCCTGTCATGTAATGTACAGTGACTGGTTACTGGTACCTTTGATGTTTGTTCGTGTGTCCTCTCATTATTTCACTGATCTGACATGCTTGTTATTTTTTCTTTAACTGTCCTCCTTTTCCTGGCACATTAACCTGACATTAGCCTATAGCCAGAATGTTAACCCCTATTTTATTAGCAGGAATCATTTATGGTTAATTATCGAACAGGTTGATCACATCCAGAAATTACACGTCTCTCAATGATGCTGGCTGAAGGGTCGGCTGATGTCAGTCTGGTGCTCCGGGATCACTAGTTCACAGACTTCACCACCTGGGTGCCTCTGTGTCTCCGGCATTGTGTAATGGGTTCTGATTGACCAATTACAAGAATTTGACCCCTGCATTGAGGTTTTGAACTGGTCCGATCATTGCAGAGGCTTAGCAACGTTAACATTACCAAGTCTTTTCTGTTCTCACGATTCTGCCCTACTTTCTCTTTCACCCCCACCTCCTCCGCACATCAGCGTGTCCCGGGAGACCATGAGAAGCAAGAAAAAGTCTGACTACAACCTTAATAAAACTAATGCACCAATCCTCACCAACACCACCCTCAACGTCATCCGGCTTGTTGGTGAGTCCTACACTCACACTCACACACATACACACACAAACTCTACCACTTACCTCTTCTTGAGAGCAGCCCAGGACTCAGCCGCAGTGGGTGTCCTCTCTGGCCAGCTGAGATTTCCATTTATTCACCAATTAGGCTCTGCATGCTCAGGTGTGACTGAGCTGCACTAATAATGGTTAGCCTTCGCCCTGAGCTCTGACCTTTCGTTCCCAAAGAGGTGCTTACGCGTCTTTGTGACGTGGCTTTTAAGACGTCGGGTCCCGTCCTTGGAAGAGCGTGCCCTTCGGCGATGTGACCCTCTTGAAGTGATTTTCATGTTTTTAAAGGAATAAGAGTGGGCAGTTACCTTTCCTGTGTGATCCTATTGCTGAATAAAGTTTTCAGTACATTAATTAAATTAATAACTCAGACTGATAAAGATTCTTAACGATTTCTTCTCTCTACAAGTTATTTTCAGTGAAAATGTTTGTCCTTTCTCTGTTCATACTTAAAAAAAAACGGACAAAATACATTCATTGTTTCTCTTTCCTCAGTCTTTTTTTCACACAGTAGGTAATACTGATTTAGAGTCATTTGAAAAAGTAAGAAAAAGCTGAAATTTGATTCCAAGCAATCACTTCTAATTCAGTCTGCAGTTCTTTGATGGAGTTAGATTGTTCCCTGAGTTCTCAGCACAGAATTCAAGCAAAAGGGTGTGAAAAATTAGTGTTAGAGAAATCTTGCTGTCTCAGTGGCAAAGCCAGCTAGATTGAGTTTATTTCTTCTTTTTTTTCCCCACTCCATTCATCAGTTCTGAGCCAATGGTAACCCTGTTACACCCCTGTACCTCTGTACTTATTCCCTTTATTACCTCCCTGTTAAATTAAATCCTTGCCCTCGAGTGTATGCAAATGCAGCATGCTCCTGCTAAAGTTCCTCCCCAAAGGACGCGGTTCCACTGTGATTAACTTACAGTAGTTTCATTTACTCTTTTAATCTCCTACGAGATTTACTCAGGAACCGAACCATTTCATTCATTGTAACTGATCAAGCAAAAATAACATGTGCCACACTCAGAGCTTGTTCCAAAAAAAAAACACATTTCCGCTGAGTGCTATGTGTTTGTGTCCTCTCCGTACAGGAAAGTACATGCAGATGATGAACATCCTGAAGCCGATCGCCTTTGATGTCATCCACTGCGTGTCCCAGCTCTTTGACTACTACCTGTATGCTGTATACACCTTCTTTGGACGCAATGACATGGTACAGTATTTCCGTTCAACCGTTTGATTGCGCGTTGTTTACTTATGCCGAAGAACAATAAGTAAATACTGAGAGACAAAACACACACTGTCTCCACTGTTACCAAACTGTAAAATACACAGAATTTATGACTTTTGGTTCAACACATACCAACCACTTCAAGAAGCATTATTTAATCTGTAAAACACACCAGCACATGCATTGTACAGACAGAACTGTCAGACTATGGAAACTGTGGTGTGGCAGTTTGTCAAGTAAATTTAAGGGTGACACGGTGAGTTGACATGGTGCATTCTGGGAAAATAGAGCAGTGGTATATCCTGATGTATTTACAAACATCAAGATGGTGCGGGTGTAAAAGAAAACAGTACCATAGAGGTTTAAGTAATGACCTGCAACATCCCCAGTTTGTCTGGACTTGAACTGGGGGTGGATGTTGATGATGTGTCATCCTTTACAGTGCTACTAAAAATAAAGAAATGTGTGCTAGTGAGTTATCCTCACATGTAATTGGGTGATTTTTTTTTTTTTTTTAATCCCTTAAAGTAAATATAAGTAATTTACATAAGCCACTTAAAATTACTTGCATCAATGGTATGGTGGTGTGAGAAAATTGCCTGGATTTATCTTCCAAAAATGGAGAAGATGGATGAAGTTTTTTTAAATGTCTGTTACATACTGTACGGTGAGCGAGGGGGTTAACGACTGCTTCCATCTTTTCTCATTGCTGTCTGTCTTAGTAAAAAATTCCAGCTGAACGATAGGTTACAGTTTGCGAGCTCCGGTCTCCCCTACTCCATCTAAAGACTATCATGTCATTTATACTGTGCCTCACAAAGAAAGAAAACAGCATTTGTGTCACTATTGCCCTCGGGGAAGTGGTAATGATAGCAGGAAAATGACTTCTATCCCATCGAGGTGGAAGAGATAAAGGGGATGAACGCTCCGCAGGGGCCACTCCAGTACAGATTATTGGCCTGTTTGTGTGTGTAAGGCGAAGAAAAAGTGACACTAGTTGCGAGTTGACGACTTGTCAGGGAGGTCTCTTTTCTCATGTGCCTCAGTCTGACCACTGTGGGTCCAAGAACAGCGTGTGAGTGTGTTTCTATCATTTTCTTCATGCCTTGTCTTTAACTCTCTTTTCCTTTACACTCATACTGTATGTTTTCTCAGACAAGCCTGCTCCCTTCTCTCCCTCCCTCCCTCTTTTTCATCTTTTGTGCCATTTCCTTAATCTTACATGCTCTGTTCCTTTCACACGGCATCGCTCATCTTTCATCCCTCCTGCTTTTTTTTCCCCTCTCGCTACTCCCATGCCAGTCTATATCCCTCTGTCTGCATCTCTCTGAAACTCTCGCTCTCTCTTTTTTCCCTCCGTACCTCCAGTCCTCATTAAGTGTCATTTCATGAACCCACCCATTTCATTAATGGTCTTACTCAAAGAGGCACCTACAGTAAAATGCTAATGTCCCCATGAATCTTTAAAAAGCTGCCAGAGATTGCTTTGCGCATATGCTGGTGTTTTGACCTAGGCTCTGCTGTCTTTACACCGGTGGAATCAAGATGGAGCTGCTTGACTTCTCTACTTGCAGAGTAATGGGTGACATTAATATTCAAAAGGGTAAATACCCCCATTATCTGTGTGTATTGGCCCTGCGAAGTCAAGCTGCACTATTGACTCTGTCACACATATGCTAAAGATGCATAATGTGCCGTGCTCACTGACTCCTCCTGACTCCTCCAATGCCATTCAACCGCTGGCAGATTTACAAACATATTTTTGGAAAAGTGATTCATATTTCAAAATTATGGAAAGCTGTGCCCCGCGGGAATAACTTATTCCAGGACGAGGCAGAAGAAGTATATAGTGAGAAAAAGAGGACAAGACAGAGAGATTCGGGGAAGATAAAAGATGGAGGCGTATGTACTGTGCCACTCTGTTTTGCATTATGATGGCAGAGGGAGGGGAGGAGAGAACAATGAGGAAAGGAAACAGGTGCTGAGACAGAGCTGTGCAAAGAGAAAAAGAGAGAAAAACAGATCAGGAAAGTATCTGACACATGAATAGATGGCCTCTCTGAAAAATGAGCAATACTGCAATAAATTGTTGCTACAGACAGATCTTCACGCTGAATGCTATTCACTGTGCTTGCACAAGTACAAGTCAGAGTCACCTGTGACCTATAATAAAGTATCACATCACCCACACCCTTGCACATGCATCCTATTTTCTTCTAAGTAATTGAGCAAGGCTGAATTAAGGCGATAATCCAACATGCCGCCACGGATGGCCAGGTGATCTTATAGCTGAAGATAGAATTTCTCCTCTAATGCAAAGCGAGAAGGCCACATAATTGAAGGGGCACTCCAGCGATTTAGTTTTGCTCTTCCCTAAAGATGAAGAACTCAAAAGAAAGATTGAATGGTCAAAACCGAACCAGCAGAAGTCGAGATATCCTGATTCTTATCTCTAATATGGGTCAAAATGTTCAGAATATGCTGGATCCTACATTTCCCACAGTGCCTTTCGACTTGTTTTTTCTAGTGATGAGGAAACTGAACTTCACATGCAAAATCAGTGGAATGCCCCTTTAATGTGTTTATTTGTTAACTGTATCATTACACCGTTTGTATGTTGTGTCCTTGTCTTTGTCTTCTGAATGGGCCTTGGTGCATCGGACAGAATGCTTCACTAGTGCATGTTCATGTGTGCACTGTCAAATTAGGAAGCACCCATGTATCCTTGAAACAAGGTTCAACAATATTTGGATATTTCTTCACTACACCAGCAGTTTCTGATTAGTTAGAACCAAGTTTCTGCTGTGGATCTTAAATTTAAGTACGAGAGTAATTCTACCTACTTACTTCCATTAATCCAATTCTGTTTCTTTGTTTGCTTCATTCTTTATGCCTTTTTTTTTTTTTAAACACTTCTGTAATACCTCCTCGGCAGTGTTTGTTTTTTAATTTGAACCTTTGCTTCTTGTTTTTCCCTACTGCCTTCCGTTCATCATCCATAGCCTGTCCCAAGCCCGTCTTTGCCCACTCATGGTGGCAGAGAGGCGGGCCCTGCCAGGGTGGTGGGTCCTGCTTGCTTGGTAAGAGTAGACCCGGAAGTGTGTGGTTTGTTTTTTTGTTTGTTTGTTTTTGTTTTTTTGGCTAACTACACAGGGTCATACTTGCCTTGTGAGTCCAAACTGCTAGTCGACACTTAGCGGTTATGGGTGATTTGAAGCTCTTAAGCTGTGTGTGATTCACTTCCTCGAGTGACATCGAGCATATCTGAAAGTGATTTTTCAGAGGCATTTAGATGTTGGAGTTTGCTGTGCTTTCATCCCCCCTCCCCCGCTCTCCTTTTTACCTCTCGTCTGTCATCTACTATAGCCGGTGTGATTGTCTGATACTGATGTCTGTTCCTCCCAGTTACTCCTCCCCTTTTTTGGATTAGAGTCGGCTAGAAGCAGAAAGTAAAGATTCTCTTGTCTCTGACTACGTGAGATGAGAGCAGATGTTGCTGTGTGCGTGTGTGTGTGTGCGTGTGTGCGTGCGTGCGTGCGTGCGTGCGTGCATGCTTTCACACTCTGCTAAAGTGTGTGCTCTCATAGAGGAAAGTGTTTGTGCATAGACACTAACACTAACCGTGTGTGTGTGTATTCTACAGTATGAGTCATCGGGTCTGGGCCTTATCAGCAGCAGACTGAGAACCACACTGAACCGTATCCAGGAGAGCCTCATTGACATGGTGAGACTGTAACACACTCTCTATTTTTCTCCCCTCTCTGCCTCTTTTTCTCCTTTACTCACTGTCTTTCTCCCACTTTTTCTTTTAACTTCCCTCGTTACCTCACTCCCCGTCTAATTTTCTGACACGTATGCTCTCTCCAGTGCCTCCCCTCCCCGTCCTTATGTGTTTTGTCCATCCACTCTATCATCCCATCTCGACCACATGCGCAGTTCTACCATCGAGAGAGCCCCGCGGCACGTGTCGCCACAAAATGCATTAAGGGGTCATCATTATCTGGCCAGTGGTCACTCACACATTCACACAGCGCCCCCCCCCCCCATTTAAGTGGCCCCGACAGGGTGGATGTGTGTGTTATTCCATTAGGGCTCTCAATCACTGCTCCCTTCTCTAATACTACAGAGTGACAATTAGTCTGGTCCAGTCCACACTCTCCACTCTGCACTTTTTTGTCTGGTAGTGTATGTGTCTACAGTCTGTCCCTATTATACAACGATACAAGTGTCGTCTCTCACTTCAGCCTTTCGTTCGTCTCCATATCTGACAGCCTTCTCGGCCTGTGTTCAGAGAAACCAGACTTCGACTTTAATCTGGCCTTAATCTGCAATGCCACTTAAGTTTTTACTCCCCTGGAGGCAAATGTAAAATTCTGTTGATTCTGTTGATATTTGTACTTGATACTTCTTTTTTATTGTCTTTAGTGAGAAAAAACAATAAGTCTTGTCCCATGAGTCTAATTATTGTAGAAGCGTTAGCGAATGTTTCGCTGAACTCATATTTTAGTCATTCTGCCTCGAATTCAAATGTGAATGAAAGAATCAACAAGCCTTGTTTGTTTGTTTAAATCATAATCAGTTATTTACATATATCTGTTGCGTACATTAATATTTAGAAGTGTCCAAGTCTGGAGCTGCAGGGACCAGATGACATTAGCTCAGCTTTTATTTCAGACAGATACAAAGCCCAGAAATTCTGTAGTGGAAAGTAAAGAGACACTTATTGCTTATGCGTAGTTAAATGAGATTTTTATCTAATGTCACAAATTGTGACTCACAAATCAGCTCTGAAAATTAATATGTATTTTTTTTCCCCCATGGTGAGATCCTGAATAATGCCATTTCATTTTTCATTTTCTGAGAACCTGTGGGGCTTTTTTCTGCCTGTCTCTCTCGAATATTCTTATCTAATTTCATCTGTACATTCACGTCACACCTGGGCTGTAGGACACACTGTTAAACTTTAATTTTGTGTTTTTCTTTTTGGCTATGAATCATTTTCATAATTTTAAGAAAAGATCTTGCAGTAACTTGATCACTGACTTTGACTGTGATAAATCCTGAGTTTACAGTATGCATTCAGTGTCTGGATTTACTGCCAATAACAACCTAATGACAAGCTGTCATGGCAACCATCAACTGTAATCTAATCCTTAATGTATATCACATTAGAATATAAAGTGAGGTGAGCGGAACTGAATTGTTTTCCAACCAGCATCTCCTTCGTATGCAGATATAATCAGCAGTTTTCCACAGCAGGGAGCATGCACACTATCCAAAGCACCATTTTAAAACAAAGCATTTATTTGACAGTGCAGCATAATGGCATTTCGCTGTGATAGCAAGTGCCGGCTACTTGGCTGTAATGTTTATAGCTTAGCATTCCAGGGTTGGCCCAAGGAGAGGGGGAAAAAAAAAGAGATAAAATAAGAAGGCAGAGGGAAGAAAACAGATAAAAGTCCAAAAACCCAGGCAGGAATAATGAACGATCAAAACTTTAAATTGTATTAAGCGGCATAATGCAGCAACATGTTTTCTCCCCTCAGGGGGCACTGTAGCACCTATTTACACCCCAGTCATTTTCTGGCCAAATTATGAGCCATTTTCAAATGTCAGGCGGCTGACGAGCTCGGTGCTCAGCTACCTTCTGCAGAGAAAATGTTTATCCTCTGAACTGTTCAACTGATCAAATGGACACGGATGGACAAATGGTCCAACTGGGTGGAGGGAAGGAGAAAGAGAGCAGAAGCGTGTGATGCACTGCACAGAGACATTTGTGGGTTTCTGTGATGGTGAGAGCGAGCTCAAAACTGAGACAAAATGGTGGTAAACCTGAGCCACGTACATGCACAGACACACATTTCAGATGCATAATCATATCACTTTGTGGCTATCTCAGGCTGTCTGATTAAAAGCTATTTAAAACCACCTCAAAAGACACCTATCCTCTATCTAATGTATTGGCAAAAATGCTTTTAGTCTGCCCCTTTCGCATATGCAAAACTATTTTAGCACATCTCCGTAAATCATTCTACGTTGGAAAAATGCCCTATTTTCCAAACTAACACAGCACTCCCTAGTTTTTTTTCTTCTCCTTTCATCTCTGTCTCGCTCTCCTTCTGCTCTTCTGTGTTTCGCATCATGACCTGTACACATAAATCTCACGCACACACATTCTTCTATTAAAAGTAGAGACTACACATCGACTGTGTGTACCTGTTTGAACAAAGATATTTGTATAGCGATCTCATTTCCAGAGCTAATGTAGATTGTCATATATTTATTACTATTTTTAGACAATCTTTTATTAAATGTGGAGTACATATGGATTATATATCCATCCTTTTTTAATATAAGTGACTTCATTCCATAGTGACACTGTGCATATATTCATGTAGAGTACACAAATGCAATCCTTCACCTGCATACCAATACATACACCCACATACTCCAGAGACTGCGGCAGGGTAGACCTCATTTGTAAACAGATTATAAAGTTAATTGCACACTGCATTTCAATTGAGCCACCGAATCCTTGCGGTTTTGTTACCCTGATTTGCCGTCACAACTGTTTGATTCTAAAAACCAATGCGGCGGTAATGACTCAGAGTCCCATATGAACAGCAGCAAGATTCCATCTCATCTCATCTCAGGTACAGAGTGGCTTCAGCTCAAATTGGCAACTCCGTGGGGGAAAAGTAAAAGATCATCCCCTAGTTTATGTTCTATTTCCCTGCCTCCCGAATCCTTGATTACCTTTCTGAAACCCTGCCGCTTGTCTGGGTTTGACAGTTTTCATTTTGAGTTCACTCACTTTTGACTTTGAATATTTTGGAGGTTGTGAGGTCGGGGGGGAGAAACTTCTGAGAGTGGCAGAGATGTAATTGCCTTGTTCAAATATTCAACATTTCCCACAAAACACTTGTTACATAATGTTTAATCACATGCGCTGTCATCTGCTCCCACTCCAACTTCAAATATCTCATCCTTACCTGAATGCGAAGCCCTGAATTGTTTTACTAGGAAGGCATTGGCTGCCTTGTGAAATAATGATTTGCTTTGCGATCCTTTGGCTTGGTAAAAAAAAAATAAAAAAATAAAAAAATCAACTCCTTTGGTGATACAGCTCGGGGCAGGTTGGATGACAGTGGTGTATCATTATAATGCCATGAACCCCCATCTGCGGCCATACTATCGCTGCCAGAAAGTTCAGCTGTGACAGCTGTTGAGTCGTTGCCGTAGGCAGCGTTGTGAAGAGAGCTGACACGGGCTAGTATTTCCGACGAAGGCCACCTCTAGTTCACAGCCATTTAACTTCTCTCACTGCGTAAACCACCAGTATTTACTCTTTCAGTCAGTCTATACATTCCTCTCACTTGTTTTTGTGAGTCTCTCTCCCTCATTCCTCTCATTTTCCCAGTCACTTTTCCTCTCTCCATCTTATCTGTTTGTCCTATCGCCTGCTTCTCTTCTGCAGCTGTGTGCCAGTGATTACACGCCTCTCAACTCTCCCCACAAGTATCTGCTTGTGTCGTTCTACATAGTTTATTCGGGCTTCTGACTGAATATACAATGGTGTGTTTGTATGTGTGTTTATTTTAGTGTTCATGATCAGCCCAGGCATGACGATAAGATCATAAGCCTGGAAATTATGTTTGATTTCCCTTTTTTTTTTTTTTGTTTGATTCGAGTCTTACAATTGCTCAAGTCAACCCACAATTGTGTGACGAGCTGATTAGGTGTGAGTGTGTGTGTGTGTGTTTCATACTCAGCTTTCGTGTGGACCGGGGCTCTGGCTTTTTTCACGCCTGGCACTGAAACAGGATTGAGGAGCTGGGTAATTTCTGCGTTGGCACCAGTAACCTGGCAGCAAGCGTGCCAGCAGAAATGTACACAAAAACACACACATATATACCAAGAATTTACAATTTGAACTTGGTTTGTAGTCCTGCTCTTCATCAGTTCTACACTGAACCCTAATCGGCCAGTGCACTTATCATGCTCTTTTCCTGCCTGTCTCTCAGTGGCAGGGTGATAATCCCTAAGCATGTGTTGTGGTTGTGGCACAACACACACACATACATACACACGCAACACGCTGAACCAGGTCATTAGTTGCGCATCTCTCACGAGGGCACGTCACTGTCCAGGCTGGGGTGTCCGCCGTGGCCTGCTGTCTCGCGCTACGAATGGCGCAACAAGCCAGAAGAGATTGCCATTTGACAGGGATTATAGATCATAATTAAGCTCCATGGTGTGACTCTTTATACTGTAGCTGTCAGGATATCACAAGTATTGACATTTTGTTGGGGGGGGGGGGGGATCAGTGGAACACACACACTTCATTGATAGGCCCAGCTGCAGGTCATGCTCCTCAGCTGTGATGAGGGAGACAGTTGATCCTCTCTGGATACAGCGAATCAGTTTCCTTTCTGCAACTTCTGCCCATGACTCATCACATCTCCCAGCGCGACAGACACAGTGATGAGCAGAATTGAAATCCTTTCGTTTGTGTTGTGCATTTCTCTTTTTCCCAGCACTGTGCGCTTCGGTTTGTCTCATTCACGTTCAGCTTCTTGATACAAGTACTTCAAGTGAGGTATTTTCTTCTTACGTCTCAGCTGAGACATAAGAGAGGACCAGCAGCTACGGGGGAAAGGAAGTAGCCATCGATAGGCTTAGGGGGGCCAGGCGGTGTCACACAAAATAAATGAAGGCCCTAATTCCATTTGACATTCATCTAATGAGAACCAAATTTCTGGTATTAGAGTGACAAAGAGGTGCAATAGGATTCACTCGACAGTAATTGCCTGGCAGCCAGTCCACTTGACTTGGCCATAAATCTCTATGGAAAGGATTGGAGAGGAGTAAGCAGTCAATCACGATAGATTGAGACACTTCAACTGAGAGATCACTTCTCAACTCCCAGCTGGAAGCTTCCTCACTGACAAGGGTGATTACAGAAAGATCAGACTCTTAGAGTTATTTATTACTTATTTATTTCACTGGGAAATACTATTTGAAAGTTATCTTACTTTTTATATTTTGTCTGCAAACACTTGTTTTCTAAACACCACAATTCTTTGGATTTTTCCTTTACCTGATAAAAGCTTTCTTTTTATTATTTGAAAGGTACAGGACCAAATTTGCTTTGTTAGGCTACAGGACTTCACTGTACGGTCCTCTACCTCAGTCTTGTCTAATTTTTTAATGATCTGTTGATCTTTAATCAGTTAATCATTATTTCAGCTCTTGATGTTACAAGCTTTGAGTGTTGTGTAAATTTTAAAGTCCCTGAACTTGATCTCAAATCCAAAGCATGTCTTTCTTACATTAAAGATTTATGGCAACAGTCGAAGTTAAAGTTCCAAATAAAACATAGTATTTATTAAGACTTTTAGACACAAAAACCAAGCTAATCTGTTTCGTTTGCACTGTATGGGTGTGGTTTGATCCAACTTGACCAACAATAAGCAAACAGCTTTACAGCTGCTGTCACATTTTGATTCAAATAATGCTGAATCCTGATTGGTACATTGAAGTATGTGATATTGCATATTTTTAAACGGGCTCCTGCCGACTCTAAGCTAGTGAGAAAAGCCCAAACAAAAACACAGATACAGAAACCTCTCATGAAATTCAACTGACAGATCCAGTTGACTTGATACTGAAAGGGAGCTCCCGTCTCTCCTCAGGTGTCTGCTGCTGCTGATAGATAGGCCTCCCCGTACCCACCCACAAAACACCCTCAGGCTGTTACTCAAAATTGAGCTGCTGACAACAAATCACTCCTATGCAGGGAAAACCCAACAATAAAATAGACGCTCCAGCAGAGGTGAGCCCTGACTCAGCACTTCAGGGAAAAAAAAGAAAGAGAGAATTTGTGAAACCCATGGCCCTCAATGCAGACTGTGGCGACTGAGGGGTAATGAGGGAGCCAGTGGCTCTACTTCCCCAGTGCATACTTGTAGTGAAATTGTTCGGAAACTGATAGAATCAAGCTTACAGATGGGTTTGTGTTCAACAAAATAAAAAAGTTATGTTGAGTTGGAGGTGTGAGTGTCTGAAATGCACTCCAGACTGAGAGTGGAAACTGGTAGCATTTTTCCCCGTGGACCTGCAGTCCTGCTCAGAGAAGAACCGTTCACTCTGATCAATTCAAAGCTTTAGTGTCACTTCTCTCTCAGGCATTATGGGAGGGAGATTACATGTCCCATATGAAAACCAAAAAGCACAGTAGAAACTCATTTTATTTGAATCCCAACACACATACTGTGTATATATATATATGTGTGTGTGTGTGTGTGTGTGTGTGTGTACACATATATGACTGTTTTAACTGTCTATCCTCATTAAGAATAATTTTCAGCTGGGTAAATATCTCAGCCTCTTTTCTTTGATGTATCTGATGAAAACAGGAGGCACTGATTATCATCAAGCTGCTGCTGTATCCCTGTTTTTCAGTCTTATTCAAAGCTTTGCTCTTGTCTCTTTTCAAATCCCTCCCTGGACATTTTTTTCGTTCAAGTTTTCTTTTCTTTGGGAATTCAGGGGCTTAATTTCAAATCATTACACAAGGGTAGTTAAGCTCCCTGGCTTTGATGCTTGATGTCTTCATACTTAACAATGTTGTTGGTCCGCATGGGGAAACCGTTTTGGCGTTAATGCCTTGCAGACAGAAGCAAAACTTGTTTTCCCTTTTGCCCTGTCCACTGAATACAAAGGTCCCTAAAAGACCTTGAAGCTGTTAGCTGTTCTTCCTCAGCTACTGAATATGAGCGAGGCTGACAGAATCAAGAGAAGAAATTCTTCCCGAAGGCTTTGGTGGTAATACAGCTTTCCAAAATTCCTGATCAAATTATTGTTTGGCTTCTTATAAATGCAGTTGCAATGAAACGTCTCTTGAAGCGCTGCTATTCCTTTCCATCCACTTTTGTCTTGGCATGCACTGCATGTTTTTACTCACCAGCACCAGAAACACCTTTTTATATATAAACCTCCCCAGTCTGACTCACTCTTCTCTTTTGTACCATTCATATTAATTATTGATCGCTGATGATCAGCTCTTGAGGGTAAGCACACAGCATGACAGAGAGTCTGCAGTGTCTGCACTACAAGCTCAAAAAAATGACAAGGGAACAAAGGCTGAGAAGAATAGTTCAACTTGACTGTACTGTAGCTTCTGTAGATGCAGACAGAAAGGAAGATGTTTGGTCATGAATTAAACAGAGACCATACAGAAGACCATAAGTAAGAATAAACCTGTCATATATGTTGTATATGTAATATATGTAAGTATTAGGACAGAGGCGTTTGGTTATGCTCATACATATACATCATCATAAGCCAAAGTCCAAAAAAGTGAAAAACTGAGAAGGTATCAGTGATTCATATTTTCCATTCATCTGCCCCTTTTGAAATATATATATTCATATTTCTCATTTTCACCAACTGAAACATATTGTAAATCCTAGTTGTGGTGCACTTTCTTAGTGTGGTTTAACCTCTGCTGTCACTTTGGGACACCAAAATAGTTCATTAACAACAGGAAGAGTCAAACTAAATGTCTTAATGAGAGCCAAATCTGTTTTCAGCATAATGTTTTCAGCAGCAGAGCATTTAGATTCAGCGGTGATTGTTGATGTGTTTATATGTCATGCACAGTATACAAATGAGTATGAGGAGGTTGTTGTCTTCTTCAGCTTGGCATTAATCAAGTGTAATTCAGTCATTAAAGCAGCCTTGTTATATCAGTGACAGATGCACATTAACCTTTTCTAAGTCAAAGGTTTAGTATGCCCAGGTATTATGTTTGTTGCTATATCCAGAGGGCAAATTTGTCTATTAAAGACTGAAATTATCTGTCTGTCACAGAGAAGTGTTTTTGGGTCGCTTTTTAGTCATTGTTTAGCAGAAAGGTCCAAACGGTTCATTAACTCGAGGGCCACTTCTATCTCAGCTCCAGTGCCAGACAGATAATTTAAAACATGGTGAGCTCACAAATAGTGCGCAAATTGTTCTTCCTCAAGTCCTTCTCCTTGGCCTCCCATTTTTGTAACTTTAATTCAGATTATACTGAATTTAGACACCATATATTCTCTTTTCCAATACGATGGGAAAGTACTTTTTTTTTTTTGTTCAAACTCTCACCAGTGAACGCTGATTACTGTGAGAGCGTAATGAAAGTGTAATGAAATGGAGATACATTGGCTGTTGATTTGATGGATGGTTGCTGCTGTGAGAAAACTCTCTGTTTTGTCCAGTTGTCAGTTAATCATCAGAATTATCTGTAGAGAATTCAAATATTGAAGTAATAGCTACCTCATATCTTTCTTCTTCCTTTTTCCTTTCACTTTTCAATGCTTCCATTTTTTCTGTCCACTGATGGACTGGTGTACTTTTTGTTTTAGGATGAGTGGTTTTACCAACTAACTGATTAAGAATCAAGTTAACTACAAGTGTGTCTTGATTTACACTTTAATAATAGATACTGCCAAGAAAGTCTACATATTCAGAAATGAAACCACTTTCAAAGCTCAAAAGTTAAAAACACATTAATAGTCACTCAATAAATATCAATATATAATAATATCAAATTTCATTATTAGAAAAGTTCTATTACCTCCCTCAGCCAACATATTGCAGACAGTTGATGCTGTAACTTAAGAGATGAATTAACGGACAATGTAGAGAAGTAAATCTGACATGGCTGTTAATAAGTGTAATATATCAGTATATCGTGAATACATCATAACTAGTGTTGTTAAAATGTTAAGAAGGCTTTAAACTTTGTACCTTGTGTTCACGCAACATTAAACTGTTTGATGTCTCTGCGCATCTACATTTAATTTGACATCATTGGGGCACCACCACTGCAGATTACAGCACTGTGAAATATTACTGATGGCAGTGATGGGGTACTTTCTTTGAAGCCGTTCCATAGTCTGTTTTCTCATCTAAAATATTGTCCTATTCCATCAACTTTAATATTTTCTGTCATCACTTTGGTCTTGAAACAAACACCGAAATGAGGTGTATTTGCTGCAGTGTATGTGCAAGAGCAACTTAATATACGCGAAGACCTCCGCTACCACTGCCCTGATTAAATAATTTACATAATTACGATTACCCCCAAACTGTTGGATGGTTTAATATCTGCTAATTAAACGCCGTCCTCCTGCACAATAGATTCATTTAAGGAGCTTATTTAAAGAAACACTGACATGTCTCTAAGAAAGCAATTGGTAGGGAAAGATGTGGATAGCGTGCAGCTGCATTTTTAAAGAATATACCTAATGTTTAACTGAGGCCACCAATGGACATTTTTCAAGCACCACTCTCATTGGTAGCGGACTTGTGCAGCCCTCAGCTTATTTTTTTTTTTTTTTGTTGTTGTTTTTTCCCAGTAACTTGATTCAGGATCTTTACCAGTGACTGCTTTCTGTTTGTCTGCAGCTGTTGGAACAAATTTCAGGCTCCTGCAGAGCCTCCTCTGTGGAGGATGCCAACCTTTGTTTATTACCTGTAGGCTTGAAATCTACTTTCAGCCTCACTTGCTAATGTGGTTTTCAGAGAACCGCCCTTCAGAGTTTTCTCCTCAACCCGATCCGATGTTTCCTAGAAATGGAGTTTAGTAATGCATTTCATCAACTTTTTAGTAATAATTTGATCATGATTATTTTACTTGTATGATGTCTACAATTTTGTCTATAGTTGCTGGTTCTTTTTGTAGCTAAATTCAATTGGGCTATTACCACCACAGCATTAAGAAAGCCACTAGCTGCCTATTAGAGATTGACTCACCAAACGAGGGCCTGGTGTTGTGACATGAGGAGTGAGCACAGAGAGAAAGTCAGACCTCTTAAGTTCAGTCATGTGGAGGCAGCCTAATAGTGGATGAAGTACTTAGAGTATAGTGACTTATTAAGATAGACTTATTATTGGAATATTCTTAGTTTCATGGCATTTTTTCTCATTGTTTGCCATGGCTCACTACTATGCTTGTAGTTTGATGGTTCCATTTTGCCTTCGTGTGTTTTCACAGAGGTCACCTAGAGGCCCGGTTCTTTTGTAGAAAAGTAAATCACAGTTTAAGTTAGTTCACCGCGTGAATGTCTTCACGGGTGTGAAAGCAACTGTAAGACAATCTGCTTCAGAGACCATAACAGAGCTTCACAGTTAATACTGATAGTTTTGATATAATTAACGTTATTTCTCACTGTTTTATCCAGTGTGACCTCTGCCACCTGGTCAAGGCACATTTCTGCTGTTTCTTGTAATAACTAGACGTGCATGCTCGTGTAACAAGGTCCAAGCACCACACAAAATGGGGCTTCCTTTACAGAAAAATATGCAGTATATATACATTTTTTACTCACCTTTCCATCCATTTGTCTTCCAGGAGGCAGTAGGGGAGAATGCAGGAGTCCACGGCCCAGCAGAGGACAGGAAGGAGAAGGTGCCCAGCCCCCATCTCAGCCAAATGGTGGTCCTCACTAACAGCGGGACTCTGTATGGGCTGGCACAGAGGGTGGTGGCTACTGAGTCTCTGTAAGTGCAGTCACAACAATACGGTAAAACCACACATACTTGACAAATTACTCTGCACATTATGTAACATTAAACTTTCAATAATTTAAGTAACAAAAGGCAAAGCACAAAGCTGTGTTGGTAAAGACACTGTAATAGCGGTCATGCTCTTTTCATGACGCCACTTGTGCGTCCCGCCAGTGTGGTGTAAGTTGGTGGTTATGCTCATCAAAGCATTTTCTCTGATCAAGTTAAAGAGGCTGGTTTCTAGCTCGCTGCCTGCCTCAAGGTGGTCCTAACTTCATTAGACAGCGTTACATAGCCTGGACATCAAACACTACCTGCAGTGTGTGCAGATGTGCGATTATGTTTTCAGCATTCACATCAAAAAAGCTTGCTTAACTGAAAAAACTGATCACTGAAATAGAAGGGGAGACTGAGAGAGACTTATTTTACCCTGATATAGATTTCCTAGCTGTCTCCATATAATTTACTATTTGTGTTAAACTCTTGCAATCAGTCTCAGTGGTGTATTTTCTCCCTCTCGCTCCACAGTCTTGTTGCTGTAGGTTTTTTCATCCTCTCTCCCTCATTGCCTGCTACATCCACACACTACACAAAAGCGCCCTCATACATAATTAGGTCAAACAATCGTCAGTGCTGACAAAACTCTTCGATCCTGAGAGGTTTTCTACTTACAGCAGCTTCATAATGAAAGTCTGTAAAGCAGGGGCCCAGACGACAGTGCTGCAAAAATGCTGAATAGGCTTATACACTCTCTCACACAAAGTTTTCCATGTATCCAAGACAGGCAACAAGCTCAAAAGAATAATGAAAATAAAAGATCTAAAGTGCAGAGGTGAAGATATTTCTTGGGTAAAGTTTGAAAGGAAAAGATTCTCTGGGGAGAGAGAAGACAGACTTTTTTTTCTGGGTAGGGCTGCATGAAAAGTTTTTCATTTTTTTCTGTCAAAAAAGTTATTGTTAAAAAAAGGCAGCTAACCTTAGCGTGTTTTTGCAAGCAACCTTTGACATCTTCAGCAGATGCTGTTTTACCCGTGTAAAGCCTCCAAACCAATGATGCGTGAGGGAGCCCTGAGCAGAAATCAAAGATAAGGGCTCAGTGGAGTGGCGCTCTTGTTGTTGTTCGCCCTTCTAGCTGTTATTCAAGTGTCGTATTTATACAAGCATGATCAAATAAGTGTGAACTGCACTGTGTGCTTTTTTTTCCTCCACACTGCACCATGTTGCTGAGGTAAACACAGGCTGTTCCAGTTAACCTTAATGTGATTTTCTCTGCTCCAAGAAAAGAACAACTGTGCACTGGGCTCTTTTATGGGGCGTTGGCTGTGTTTAATGTAGTGCCCTCAGATTTAGTGTTAACCAGACTGCACCTATTAATATTCACTCTTGCTTCTTCTTCATCCTTACAGATGGAGCATCAGTATAACCACCTCTTGAACTGAAATATCTGATTTATTGGATACATCAGCCATGCAGTGATAAAATTGAAAAATGCATACACCATACCAAAGGCTCATGATTCTGCCAGTCCTCCTGCTGCAAGAAAACACTGATCAGAATCATTTAGAGGAGGTTTTTTGTGATGAAATGTTGTCTTGTTAAGTTGTTGTTGTCTCTTAAATGGCACTGTCCAATCAGTTGTGTCGTTGTTGTTGACCTAGAACTGCAAAGAAATTGCTGCACTGCAGCAGTCATCCCCATTAAACTCAAGCGCAAACTTTGGCCGACTCAAACCCCGCTCCCTCAGTTTTTATTTAGTGTACAGGAACACTTCAGAGCCATCGATCAGCTTGAGTCAAAAGGTCTTTATTTAGTCAGAGCTGGATTCACAGAGGAACAGGAGTATTAGGGTCTATCAGACATTGATTTTTTTTTTTTTTTCTGTCCAGTATTTTTCTCTCTGCTGCTTTGTTCAGTCTCAGTGTTTTTCAAGGATAATTGAAATCCATTCATTGTACAAACTGCTGCCTGATTTGTTGGACATAAATGATGCTTTGCTTTGTGAGGTGAGACATGAAGACTTGGGAGTCAGAAGTAGTTTTCAGAACAAAAAAGAGCACAAATCCAAGGGGTCACTTTAAAGTAAGGATTTATTACATTAAACTATAATGATCACAGAGGAGAAATTAGATTCCTGCAACTGCAGAGAGTGGTGTAGCTGTTTAAAAAGGGAGCAAATTTTAGGACAAGTGTAGCATTTGCAGTTCAGAAGTGAGCATCAGTAAAGGTGTACATTTATGAATATTGTAGCTGTTCACCTTATCAAATTAAGAGAGGTAAATTGAAAAAAAAAGACTTTACCTTGTGTTTTCATAACTAACTCAGCAAAGTCTGGTGCTGCTGTGACAGATAAGAAAGGCTGAGCTTTAATATTACGAGCTTCACGGGTAGAGGATTCAATTTACTCTGTTCTGTGATAATGACAAACATTTGAGATGATATTTTGTGAAGAGGCCCAGCTCTCTAATTGTCAGTTGCTCCAATCCAGGTCATCAAACCAAAATTCAATCAAACGTTAATATCAGCTCTTGGAAATAGATGAGTCACTCTTGAATAATAAAAAACAAGACATAATAATTGTCTTTTGTTATGTTATGAACATTTTTCTTACCGTATTATCGCCCCACTGTGCTAAATAAAAAAATCAAAGAGTTAAATAGCGGTCTCTGCTTTTTTTTTTTTTTTTTTTTCGCAGTGTGTTTCTGGCTGAACAATTTGAGTCCCTCCAGTCCCACCTGGATACAATGATGCCTGCAGCCAAGAAGCCTTTCCTGCAACAGTTTTATTCCCAGGTACTGTAGACTCAATACAGTAGCACCTTATCTCTAAAGTCACATGTCTGAATAATTACAGTAGCTGCTAATTACTGTCAGCTACAGCTAAGACTGTACTAAACATCTGACTAAAGTGTTACCAATACAGACCATTTTCATTGATTTTAAATTTGATATCTTTATATATTAGCTCATTGTACAGATCAAAACACACTGCAGTGTTTTTCGCTTGACGTGCTACCTACAACATTCCAGATACATTCACTCTTTTATTTGTAGCCATCACTCTGCCTCTTACTTTCCTTTAAAAGCATATTTCTCCATAGAAACAAATGACTATGTAACTGCAACCCAGAAGTCAGTCCTGTTCTTCATCAACAAAGGAGAAAATTCACTCATAACCACTCATGCAGCTCTTACCCAGTCATTTCTGTGTTTTCTTTTTCTTTTATCCACTTGACATTTGAAATGTTGAGGTACACGGACAGGTCTGTTTTCCCCAAAACATCACATGAATGTCATGTCCTATGATTTCACTCTTGGAAATGTTATTGCAGTTTTTATATTGTGGAACCGATGACATTATATTACGTGCACAACATGTTAATCTCAGAAGAGATAAACACGTTGACTTCTTGTCTGCCTCTGTTTATTGCTTACACACAATGAATATAACACACACACATGTATTCTGCCTCTCTTACTCTCAGACGGTGTCTACAGCCAGTGAACTGCGGAAACCAATATACTGGATTGTGGCAGCCAAGGCCATCGACTACGAGCAAATGTTACTCATGATGGCCGGAGTTAAATGGGACATTAGGGAGATAATGTCACAGCACAATGTATATGTGGACGTCCTGTTAAAGGTAACATTTTATAAGAAATGTGCAGGTGACTGTTGATGTAACGTGTGATGTGGTACACTGCAGGTTAGGGTTGGGATTACAAGATTTTTGGATCTTAAATGATGCAGATGGAATTACTAAAGCAGCATTAACTGATGTTTTTAACTGACATGAATCTAATGGGGAGGTGAGAGTAAATCAAAACAAGTTGTGGGCTGGTAAACCAAAACAGTGAGCTGAAAGGCACTAAAACCCTCTTTAAAGCTCTGGGGAACTACAGAGTCAGAAACAATTTGCTCTCTGTTTATCAATAGAATACAGACATCGCCTTTCACATTACATGTGGTGATTTGATTCTTTTATAATGTAAAAATATTGATTAGTGCAGCTTTAAAGAGTCCAAACTTTGTGACGTTGCATGTGGTAAAGTTTAAAGTGTAAATTAGTCACAGTGCTGCTCGTTTAATCCCTATTTGTCCTGCATTAAGCATCAGTTCAAAGACATGGATGGAGACATCATTTGCAACAGCTTCCTCCTGCATTTCGCAGAGATAATATGCAAACATCTCCCCATTAAGATTGTTGCATCATTTATGCCACTAAGACGTTTTGCCAGTTGAATATAAATGATGACACAGAGGCCACTGGTATCCCTATTAAAATCCTTTTTTCTGTTCTAGTGTACTTCACATTCAGGTGGAGTTCATTCAAGAAATGTACCAATGTTAATTCTTTTTTTCCCAAACAGACAGTAACTCTCTCACTGTTGTGCAATATCCACACTACCCAAAAGTACAACACACAAAAAGCAGCTGTAATAGATTTGCTTTTATCTTCTAGGAATTTTCCTCACATAGTGTTTTTGTTGTACTTGTGAAATATAATCTGGGTTATCCTTTTAACATCTGGGTCATTTACATAAAGTATAAGCCTTTAATTCCACTTAAAGACAGGAACTCTTGAGTTCCTTGTTGTTCCTCATGAGTTTAAATTCATTCGTGGACCTTTAATATCAATTATTTGGGACAGGGTGAATAATTTAGTACGTGGGTGAGCTGTTGAGAGTCGAATGCAGATCTCCCCTGAAGTTTCGGCATTGTTAAAGATATTTGAGTTCACCGCTCCCTGAGGTATTTTCGGAACTGGAAGTTTTCCACTAAATGCGTGTCTTTATGCATGCTGGCTACTTATCCCATTATAAATTTTGCATGGGGTGGAAGGACACGCGGCACTAGTTTTCTCGCCTCTGACGTTCAGCGACAGAAAGGTCTGAAGGGCTCGCTGTGGTGTGAAATCCTGAACAGACCGGCACCGAACCAACACAAATCCCCCGCACATGCATCAGAATGTCTTAGAAATCTGTTGATTGAATCGCACGTTAAATCACAGATGTTGCTTAAGTCCCTGGCAAAATAGATACATGAACATAAATAAATATTCAGGCATCAGCTCACGGTTAAAAGTTAACTGCTTATAGTAGAAGAACTCAAACTCACCTTTTGGATTCCTGAATGGCTTATAGATCTTTGTCCAGCTCTGGCAGCTCTGCATTTAAGCCTAACTAATTTAGTTTATGGGCTAAAATTTCTGTCTCTGGTTTAAACGCCATACCGTGTCGAAACGGTCCAGCTGTACCTTTCCCCATCAAGTGCTAATAGCCTTCACTGCCAACTTGTCAGACACCCATCATACATATGGATTTTGTTATGTGCACTGATTGAAAAGAGTGTGCTACATTTTGTTGTACAGCACACAGGAGAATATTTTATTCATGAATTCGGGTTGATCACTAGTATTCAACAATGGCATTGATTTGCATATAAAGTGGCAAGGAAATGCAGCAGCCCCCAGAATGACTTCATTGACAAAATGCTGAAGTCAGAAACTATTGTGAGACTGTTTGTGTATGAATAACATTTCATTCTTGGGTGAAAAATTAATGTGAACATATGCCTTAAAAAAGTCAGGTTCATTCTCATCAAATATGATGCAGTTTGAATTAGAGTCGTGCTAACACCCGTACGCACGCTTCACTTGGGATACATCCATCACATTTATATACATATGTGCCGCAATTAGTTCCTGTTGTACACCGGTGTGTCATAATTGTATGATTTCATCTATAATTAAACATTTCAGAGAGAGCTTGCGAGTTAAAGGTCACCACCAGTATGTATTACAAGCACCCAAAGGTCGACTATGAACATGCTGTAACAGGTTGCGTGCATGTCAAAAAGTTAATAAATTAGTCCAGTTGGGAAACCAGAGAACAATATCCAGCATCGTATGAGTGATTTGTTTTAACGCCTGATTTGCGGCTGGGTGGATTCATACTTCCTGTCCTCTCAGTACATCAGGATGTTGTGTCTCCATCAGGCCAGACCACAAAATCATTAAACTAGCAGAGACTCAGACATGCTGTAAGCTGCTTACTCCAAGGGGAAAAAATATCTTTCATTAATCTGATTTACTTATACCACTATTTAGAGTATGTACTGCATGTTAAATGATCACAGTATTTATAAAAAGAGATTGATACAAACATCCCAATGCAGTTTATTCCAAATGGACTGTAAATAATTGGGTTGTGCAATTCACAGCATGAGGTGGTTTTATAACACAGTCCAAGTTAAGACTGGGGGGAGCTGGTGTTGGGTGTCATCCAAGAACACAGAGTGGCTGAGAGCGAATCAGAGGAAAAAATACTGTTGTTCATGAGGACTTTTATTTTGTTATGTCCTCTAGTTAGGGGACCAAAGATGTATTGGTTCTATTGTGGCATGTTTCCTGTCTAGACCTGTTTATGGCTGGAGTTGTATAGGGCTGTGTTCGTAAATCCCTCCTGCTCTAGCACATAGGTTTGTGTTTGTTTAATGCACCTTATACAACATTATGGTCTTTACAGTACAAGTTTAATTTATCCGTATCTAAATATCAGCATTTTTGTTCACCTTTGCCTTCTCGCCCATCTTCTCAGGAGTTCGAGCAATTTAACAAGCGGCTGGGTGATGTTTCCAGACATGTGCGCATCCCACTGCCTGTGTCCAACGTCCTGTGGGAGCACTGCATCCGTCTGGCCAACAGGACTCTTGTCGAGGGGTAAGACAAGTCATAAAACACCTCTTCAGCATCAAGGGGAATGCATGTGGCCTGGCGTCATTGTGGTGAAGTCGTGGCCAGAGCTTTTTGTTTTATCACTTACGATGAATTACTGTCGAACCTTCAGTAGAAAAACACTTTTTTTATTGTGCAAAATATTTTCCCCCTTCGCTTTGTGTATCAAACAGTGACTCCAAAAATCTGTGTGACACACGTCTACAATCATACAGCTTACTAAGTTGTTCAGTTAGCTGTGGTGAGGTTTCATGTGTGCAAAAACAGTACTTGATGAGGAGGCAATTCTCTGTATGTGGTATATTGACTTTTCTCACAGTTATGAACAAACCACAGCTTGTTAGCAAAAGCCACATGAACTCACAAGCAGCTCAATTATTGGATAGAGTCCTTATAACCTGTCAAACCAACCTTTTAGGGAGTTTAGTTGGATTTTGAAGCAGTATGAGTTGATACAAGTCTTACAGCAGCTTTACCGGAGCATGATGGACTTCTCTGTACACTTTGTGGATTTCTATTTATTCCAGCTAAGAGCACTTGAAGCCTGAGAGCATAAGTCCAGGCTGCAGTTTGCCCTCGGTTGATTTTGTCACGCTAGGCTTTCCCACACAAGTAACATCCGTCTCTTTATATCTATAAAAACATGTGTGTAAGGTCGGTCAGGTCTGTCTGTTGTCATCTACCCAAACAAATTTACAAAAAATAAAAGCTCTGAAGGTCAAATGTACTGTAAACATCCTTAGTATAAATGCACTTCTACTGTATTTCTGCCCACACGTCTTTTAATCATGGTATTATGCGAAAACGATGCCTGTTGGACAGCAGTTCCCACCTGCTTAAATGCAAATGTCAGCATCTTTAAAGCAGTGGATGCAACCATTATTGATAGTCTGGATACAGTTAGAGGTTTTGTGTATTAAGTATTTATTTATCTCAAAAGCTCAAGGCTAATCGAGTTGATACTGGATTATACTGCACTGAAAGGAGGAAGGACAAGCACACAGATTTTTGGTTCCTCTAAACAGTAATGTGACCATGCTAAACACAGTGCAGACCAGTAGAATGGTGGTTTTATTTGTTAAAACCATGTGGGGTTTGAAAATGTAAATCTCTTGTTTTATTATGACAGCCTTTTTTGCTCGCAAAGGTTTCTTCACTCTAGGGTTCCAATCATAAATACTGTCCCTAAGCTTGTGTCAGGTACAGATACCAAACCACCCCCCAATGATTCTACATATATAGTGTCTTTACAGGATATATCATTTCCTGCAGTCTGAGCATCTGTGCATCATAAATTTAAAAAAGAAAAATTCTTTCCAAAGTATGTTGTCAAGTGCTGTGAAATACAGGGGAAAATACCTACAGTACACAAGAAACCTGGAGACTCAGTTGCCAGGTTCCTTTGGAGTTATCCCTGAAGAAAGCCACTCTAAATTCCTGCGCTCCTCCTCCCACTGCCAGTCTCGACACATCCCTTGTAATGCTTTTCACCGCTTTCTCCTTTCTAAGCGAGAGATATGAGTTGCGGTAGGTGACAGAATATCAGAGTGTGTGCGTGTGTGGTTTTTTTTTTTTTTTTTTGTCTTTTTTTCTCAGCACCTGCTTTCCCGCTGTCTCTTTACACAGAATCTGTGTGTTGAGTTTATGTGTGAAGTGGGCTTTTAGACTGAAGGTGTGACAAACCCCTCTGATCAGACAGACCGGGGGGGCGGAGAGGGGGGGTGCACAGCAACACTGAGTCAGACTGGCTCGACGGTGACGAAGCGAGAGCGCTGACCGTTATCACGAGGTTACACACATTTTATTGGGAACAAGAAACTGGCTGATAGTGACGCCAGAGTCAGACTGAGCTGCTAATTTGTACGGGTTACGGTGGAAGTAATAGAATATGAGAAAATGGTTTCGGTCAAAAACAAATGCTCGTTAAGTGGTTTAGTGCCTGCCAAGCGTTTTAAGAACAAAAGAGAACATTGGACACTAAGCATAGGTGGAAGGCTTGCCCTCACCCACTGGGAAAAGAGAACATGTTTACCTCTCCACACATTTGCTGAGCACTTTTCTTCCCATTGTATAAGAGAACTTTTGAACCCCTTCCAATGAACAAATGTCTCATTACGACTGCGATGCTCTGCAAATTTAAGCTGCTGTTGCAGACTTTTGCCGTCTCCCTGATTCTGTCTGTGCACTCCGTCCACACGCACACAAACACAAACACACACACATTGCCCACCACTCTGGCACACCCAGATGGGCTGGTCATATTTGTTTGTTTGTACTCCGCCTCACTCAGTCTGTTATTCAGCTTCTCTGTCCAACGCTCGTCTACCCTTAGAGACTCGCCAAAATGGCTCTGTTAGCATTCTGAGCCGAAGCTCAAACACTCAGCACCAAACTCTGGCAGGCCTGACAAGCGAGAGAGAAAGAGAGAGAGAGCGAGAGAGAGAGCGGCGAGAGTGAGGATGACAGAGAGAGGTGATGAAAAAGAGAGAGGGAGGGCGAGGGGACACAAAATGGAAACAGGGAGAGAGAGAAAAGCTGAAGTGTGAGACGGAGGGAGAGTTTACAGAGAGAGGAGCTGTCTGTGTGGTGTGTTAATGCACTGGAGATGTCACAGACACTGACCTGCCAGTGGACAACAGTCCTCGCTGCCAGAAACATTAAACACACAAACACACGAACACACACACACACACACACACAGAAATGCATGTGTACTCTGGCTCGCACACGTTTAACTAACACAACACAGACAGACCTGCCTGAATAAAGGATATACACATAAGAAATCCTGTAGATACTTTTGCAGTTACATGTGTTTGAATTGAAAACTTGTAAAATTGAAGATACTGGATAAAACTGACCTGTCTATGCCACATCATCACAAACTTTGCATTGAAAGTTGCTGCAGATGCACATTTGATTATTAGGAATTACCCATCATAGAAATAGTATGCTAAAATATTAAGTACATTCACATACTTTTACTCTTTTCCATTTCCACATTATTAGAAAAGCTTACTCTCATTTTATTCTACGATCAAGTGTCTTGCATCATCCGGTAATCGCACATTTGTCTGTTTACTTTGCTGGGTATAGGGGTTTGGATGAATACTTTTGGTATCCTCCCATGCATTTACATTATTATTTAGACTTAAACTTTTGATAAACAGTGACAGATGACAAGCTCAAACACATCATGCAGACAGTTTTGATGCGCAAAGTTCATGCCGAACAGTGGGTGGTGGCTGTGTGGGAGAGGGAGGAAGGAGCTATATAATGAAGACAAGAATTTAAACCACTGCATGTGGTTCTTTCTCCTCATACAGGATAAAGTTTAGGATACAGGAAATTATCGGATTAATTCCTGTAATTAATTTAACATCACATTATGACATTGAATAACTTGTTGAATTAAACTGAAAATAAAATAGTCGTGCAAGCTAAATGATAAATGCGTGAGTTTAATAATTTTCAGACATTGCACTTAGATTATAACAGGAGGCAGGAGGTAATGCACTGCAGTCACAAATCCAGTCTAAGTCTGAGACTGGCCACTTTGTAGAGCTATGCGCCTAGGGCTGGCCACAAATTTGACCACCTTTGATGAATCCAATGGAAAATTCCACAGAGCTTTATTCTGAAGCCCAGCCTTTGATGCACCCACATACCTGAAAACATCAGGCAGTGCTAATCACCTCTCCCCTTTTCTGTTGGTCCTCTCGAAGCAGGCACGTGAAGAAAGGCCAGCACCAGGGCCGGGGCCCCGACGCGCAGCTGAATTCCAACAGTTCCCGCGAAGCTGAGAAGTTGATCACCTGCCACCCATCCCCCACAAAGAGTTTGAAAGGAGACCTACATCAAGGCTTATTACCTTATCGAGAACTATGGAGAAGCATTAAGAATCACAGGGTGAGTGGATTGTGTATTTGTTTGTTGTTAGGCCGCAAAGTCTCATGCTGTGAGGCTGTGCATCTGCTTTTTGAGG
>BRZM01000031.1:193350-333784 GCA_033238685.1 Lates japonicus
ATCTGTGTTGAGTTTATGTGAAGTGGGTCAGATCATGTGTGATAAACCCTCTGATCAGACAGACTGGGAAGTGAGAGGGGTGCCGCAACACTGAGTCAGACTGGCTCGACGGTGACGAAGGAGAGCGCTGACTGTTATCACGAGGTTGGCACACATTTTATTAGAACAAGAAACTGGGGCTGATAGTGACGCCAGAGTCAGACTGGGCTGTTAATTTGTACGGGTTACGGTGGAAGTGTGGGGTTGTGTAATGGCGGGCGCAGAAAATGGTTTCGGTCAAAAACAAATGCTCGTTAAGTGGTTTAGTGCTGCAAGCAAGTGAAGAACAAAAGAGAACATTGGACATTAAGCATAGGTGGAAGGCTTGCCCTCACCCACTGGGAAAAGAGAACATGTTTACCTCTCCACACATTTGAAGTTGAGCACTTTTTCTTCCCATTGCATAAGAGAACTTTTGAACCCCTTCCAATGAACAAATGTCTCATTACGACTGCGATGCTCTGCAAATTTAAGCTGCTGTTGCAGACTTTTGCCGTCTCCCTGATTCTGTCTGTGCACTCCGTCCACACGCACATAAACACAAACACACACACATTGCCCACCACTCTGGCACACCCAGACAGCCGGCTTGCAGGCTTGTTTAGCCAGCCCGCCTCACCCGTCTGTTGTCGCTTCTGTCCAACTGCCTACCCTTAGACTCGCCAAAATGGCTCTGTTAGTACTCCTGAGCCCAAGCTCAAACACTCAGCACCAAACTCTGGCAGGCCTGATGTTTAGAGAGAGAGAGAGAGAGAGCGAGAGAGAGAGCGCAGAGTGAGGATGACAGAGGGAGAGGTGATGAAAAAGAGAGGAGGGCGAGGGTGTCAAAATGGAAATAGAGAGAGAAAAGCTGAAGTGTGAGACGGAGGGAGAGTTTACAGAGAGAGGAGCTGTCTGTGTGGTGTGTTAATGTACTGGAGATGTCACAGACACTGACCTGCCAGTGGACAACAGTCCTCGCTGCCAGAAACATTAAACACACAAACACACGAACACACACACACACACACACACACAGAAATGCATGTGTACTCTGGCTCGCACACGTTTAACTAACACAACACAGACAGACCTGCCTAAATATTGAATAAAGGATATACACACATAAGAAATCCTGTAGATACTTTGCAGTTACATGTGTTTGAATTGAAAACTTGTAAAACTGAAGCATACTGGATAAAACTGACCTGTCTATGCCACATCACAAACTTTAATGAAAGTTGCAGCATGCACATTTGATTATTGTAGGAATTACCCATCATAGAAATAGTATGCTAAAATATTAAGTACATTCACATACTTTTACTCTTTCCATTTCCATTATTAGAAAGTTTTTACTCTCATTTTATTCTAATGGATTCCAAGTGTCTTGCATCATCCGGTAACTACACATTTGTCTGTTTACTTTGCTGCAGGGGGTTTGACAACATTTTGGTATCCTCCCATGCATTTACATATTATTTAGACTTAAACTTTGATAAACAGTGACAGATGACAAGCTCAAACACATCATGCAGACAGTTTTGGATGCGCAAAAAGTTCACAGCGAACTACAGTGGGTGGTGGGTTGTGGGTGGGGAGGGAGGAAGGGGATGTGAGTTGGTATAATGAAGACAAGAATTTAAACCACTGCAGCGTGTCTTTCTCCTTCACATACAGGATAAATAGGATGGTTAGGAAAATTACTGGGATTAATTCCTGTAATTAATTTAACATCACATTATGACATTGAATATCCTTGTTGAATTAAACTGAAAAATAAAGTAGTCGTGCAAGCTAAATGATAAATGCGTAGCGGACATTTTCGCATTGCACTTAGATTATAACAGGGAGGCAGTGAGGTAATGCACTGCAGTCACAACCAGTCTAAGTCTGGAGACTGGCCACTTTTGTAGAGCTATGCGCTCTTAGGCCACACAAATTTGACCAACACCTTTGATGAATCCAAATGGAAAAATTCCACAGAGCTGATCTAGTTTCCAGCCTTTGCTTACCCATACCTGAAAACATCAGGCAGTGCTAATCACCTCTCTTCCCCTTTTCTGTGTTGGTCCTCTTCTGTAGCTATGCTAATGTGAAGAAATGTAGCAACGAGGGCCGGGCCCTGATGCAGCTGGACTTCCAACAGTTCCTCATGAAGCTGGAGAAGCTGACCGACCTGCGACCCATCCCCGACAAAGAGTTTGTTGAGACCTACATCAAGGCTTATTACCTGACGGAGAACGATATGGAGCAGTTTATCAAGAATCACAGGGTGAGAGGATTGTAGTATTTGTTTGGTTGTTAGGCCAAAAGTCTCATGCTGTGAGGCTGTACATCTGCTTTTTTGACAGATTTGTTTTATTTTTATGCAGGAGTACTCCATGAAGCAGCTAGCCAACTTGGTGAACGTTTGCCTGGGCTCACATATAAACAAGAAGGCTCGTCAGAAACTTCTGGCAGCCATCGATGACATTGACAGACCCAAGAGATAGACTGATGCACAGACCAGACCCTAAATGTATCAACCGATCCACAGAGATTGACACTCCAACAGAGGAACTCCCACAGTGTCGAATGTCTTCATGTTTTGTTTAGAAACTTACATACCAATGTTGAGGTGTGTTCAACGAGCTGTACGGTAGTGGAGCTACTGTATACGAAGTTTATACAGCCATTTAAAGTTAGACAAATGCTAACTCTCCATTAGCATTGTCCTTATACGGTCAAAAACACAAATTGCTACTTGTTGAATACACCTCATGACACAGTGGATGGACATAAATACAAAAACTCTGTTTCACATTCAAGCATGCTGCAGTTTCTCCCTGCATAGACGTACTATAACGCATGCTTTCACCATTTCATTCAACAACCTTGCAGCTTATGACAGACAATTAGACCATAAAGAACAGCTCTTGAGTTTGTTCTCCAGGTAAACTTCTACAAATACAGGATCTAATGTGACGTGTGGCTTGAACATGTGGCTGTTTATGGCATTCCATCTGTTTTCACCAAATGTGCTCAGTTGTTGACACAGCTTCTACCTTGACATTGAAGAAAATTAGTGAATATTTATGAGTTGCTCAATTTAATAGTGGCGCAACGTTGTTAATCTTTGTAGTAAATATGTCCAAGAGAACATTTTAATGGTCATACTATCTGAATGTTTTCCCTGTTGGATATACAGTACAGTGAATCTGGGTTATTGTTCACCTTATTCATTCATTATAAGTTATCCCAGCCCATGTGTTTGCTGTATCTTAGTTCACTTCAGGGTATTTGTTGTGCCTGACTGGATGCTCTGTTTCTTTGTTTTGTTTCGTCCATGAATTGCATAAATCTAATATAATGATGATTCTGAAAATAATATAAATTGCTGTAGTTAGCGTTAACATAGTTAGATTATATCTGCACCAGCTGCGTGTGTTTTGTCGCCATCTGTCATATCTGAGGAGGAAATGATTTTATTGTCCTGGGGTGAATTTTTGGAAGTCTTTATGAAAAATGCTTATCTCGGACTTCAGTCTCTGGGCCTTCTTGTTGAGCAGTGAAATGTTGGCTTTTTTTAAAATCCATTTTGTTGGTTTGTGCAGTCAGGCACTGATTATGTGATTTCTCATGAGTTAGTGGTTGAACTGTGTCAACTACCAGAGCTTTCCCTCAAGGCTTTAAGGCCCCCTCCCCAAGGCATCTCCATTAGTTTGACCTGCCGAGGGGGGCAGACAGATTAATGTCAAAAGGAAAAAAAAAAACGAAGTTACAGTTTTTGATACAGCTTCATGTGTATTTTGTGTGCAACTATTCCACAAAGAATACTGTAAATGTGAATGTTTTGAGCTATGTCTGTATTTATTTCTTGCTTTGTGTCTTGTTTGGGTTTTTATATGATAATTGCTGGAAGTGTGCTGTCATTTATCACCTCTCAGTATCTTATAACTTATCAACTGAAGAAAATACAAATATTTAAACATTGTCGAAATTACATTAAGGGTCAAGTGCACTATAGTGAAAATCAGTAATCAGTGTTAGGATTGTAGGTTGATCCCAGATGATTCTAACATAATAAATACACTAACAATGGTAACTTAATGTTTGTTATTCTTTCTTTTTTTAAGGCATTTTATGGCTTTATTTGATAGCAACAGTGAAGGCAGGACAGGAAATGTGGGGAGAGAGAGTAGGGGATGACATGCAGCAAACAGTCCAGCCAGCCAGGAGCTGAACCAGGGACTCGCTGCTCAGAGTATAAGCACCCATGTGGTATGTATGCTAGAAATTCACCTATTGGGTCACACCACTATTCGTCATTCTTATTCATTTTATCCTCCTGGTGTCATGAATAAGCTGTGCAATCTATAAATCATACCCAACCTTTAAAATCTCTGTGCTACAGCAGTTTTAGTCCAGTCTTGTCATTTGCTGTTCATCAGAATATATGAGTGTTGCCTTTGAGCAGCGCCACTGTCCATCCTAATGATGCTTTACTCTGCCAGGAGCAGGGCACTGTCAGACTAATTAATGTGGCTTCCTGTCAGCCTTCCTGTTTAAGAGGGGCCTGCTGATCAGGTTGAACAGACAGAAATGTGAAGGACTCGTTTTAACTTTGAAGACTCTTTGAAGTTTCAATTAAACAACAGTTGTAACTCTTAGTTTTTCTTAATATTAAATATCAGTGAGGTTGATATGAAAGACACAGCTGGTCCGATCTAAATGAAACTCCAGTGTAGATGTAGTCTAATGTTTAAGCCCTCAGTCACTGGTGAGATGCAGTTTTTATGCAATATGGTTAAATGACTTACATTTTATTGTAGTTGTGCACAAGGGAAACATGTTTCAGGTCAGCTCTAAGTTAAAGTGCAGACCTCCTCCATCCATAGCACAGCCCACGTCCTCACTTAGGATCCTTTCACCAACGCATTAAAAGAACAGGTGACCTGACCTGACAAAGACTTACTTTTATGTGATGTCCAACTGCTTTAACCTTATTATTAAAGTGAAATCTCCTTAAGCAGTCAGTAATACATCTTGCAACCCATGTTAACCATGTTGTTCAGCCAGACGATCAGAGGTTGAATGATGCTTTGGTTTCATTCATGCATCCACCTGTAGGATCTGTTCCTTCATGGTTCAACAAGGAGGGGTATACAGTATTAAGTCACCCTCACTTTTTCTGGCTTTAAATGATGCCTTTATGGAGTGACACATAACAGTAATGATAAAAAATTTTTGGAAAAAAAAAAATTACTGTATATTTATATTCATTTAAACAAATGTTTTGTAGAAGTATCCCTTATGACATGGTGACAGTTTGACCTCCAGTTTCTCTGTTTTTACAGTTTGTGCTTTTAGATCTAAGCGGTATTCAACCAATTAACTCTTGTGCACCCCCTTTTTTTGCAGAGCTTTCCTCACCTTCCTACCCTCAAACACTGTGATTCATGACCCTCCTGATACCACTGTTCACACTGTCAACATATCCGGGTAACTGGCTGGATCACACCCCTCCTGTCTCCTGTGATGCCATGGCCCAGTTACCCTTTCAGATGAAATACCGTGCCCTCTTTGCTCCTGCGTGTCTGTCCCTCTGCCAAATTTCATGAGCTAAGTCCATAGAAATCACTATCACTGGCCTAGATGGCCTGTGTTCCCTCACTGTCTGCTAATCTGCATCCACACAGCCTTCATTCGTGTCTGTTCATACATATTTAACTTAGAACAATTGCTGGCAGAGACTATTAATACTGTGTACTTTGCATGATGATTGATGAGACAAGATTTGACAGTGCGGTGGGGGAAAGAGCAAAAGTAAAAATGGCTTCCAGAGGACATTGTGATGAGCTGTGCAGGTCGAACATGAAAGAGAAAGTTGTTACCTGAGTAGGAGATGGCCAAATGAAGTGCACTCAACTTTAGATTTTTTTTTTTTTAAAAGGGCTGTGGCTCAGTGAAAGTAAAGAAAAAAACATGTTTGGCATTCTTTAAAGCATTCCTTAAGTCAGTCTGTGAAGGTGCTATATGTAAGTATTTCAGTTTAAAACATTCAAAAATGTATTCAAATTAACATTCTATCATGTAGCACCTTTAAGAATTGACGCTCTTTGAAATGTTGAGCTTTGATACTGATCAAAAATCTCCTAAACTTACAACTGTAAAACTTTACTAACAGCCAAAGATATTTGGACTTTTTCGTAAAATGACTTACTACTCTGTTCCACTGAGAGCTCAGTTACTGTCCACCCCTGGTCTCCCCACTGTGGTTTTCCAGCTTTGGCTGATTAGACCTTTTATCAGGTTGAAAATGGGAGGTATGCTGAGAATTTGCAGAGGTCATCAAACTCCATTTACACAAAAGGATTAAAGCTGTATCTTGTCCTGGCATATCAGCCGCAATAAAACTAACAAAGGATGTCAAGCATGGTGCATATCCTGCAGACTCAGATTTCCCCTTTCAAGACACGTCTTGGTTTATTTTGATACACCACAGGGTGATCTTTTGAAATCAGAATTTTAGGTTTTTACTAAGCTAATTGACAGTTTGTATAACGAGCATTACTGATAACTGGTAAGTGTGAACCTGAATTTCAAACCACAGAGATTCTGTACTTTAATGCAACAGTTAGATATACAGTTGACAGAGCTAGCACCAACGTTAGCAGTAGACTCTGGAAATCAGAGACGTTTTAACACAGGGATTGATTTCACATACAGGCTACAACCATTAAAAAACAATGGTACACATTTGTCATCCACAATGTTACAATGTTAATCAATTATGTTAGCTGTAGCTGCCATAAATACCTCAAAGGTACAAGGCCTTTGTTAGTCATAGCTGTACCTGGCTCTTACATTGTTGAAATTGTTACTTTACTTTTTATTCCTGCTCAAACCTCTTGAACAGGAATAAAAATAAGACAAAATCTATGAAGACCCTACAGGGAGGACAAGGCTGCATAGCTTGTCCTCCCCATCAAGTCATCTGTCACTTATGTGACAGACAGGAGAGGATAGATAGAGGGTTCATCTCGAGAGATATGGGGTAAGAAACACATTTGGGGTGTCAAGGCAAACTGGAACCCACATCCACACATGAAGACCTTTTAATCTCAGTGTCTCACTCTGTAAGAGCAGAAAATCGAAAACTGTAACCAGGGAACTGAGCACGGTTTAGCCAAACCCATTTGCTCTCTCATAATGACAGCCAAGTGTATTCACAGAGCTTTTCATTAAAGCAGTCTTATTGATTTAGCCCTATCACCAAACAAACCCTGAAAGGGAATGGGAATGTGTGTTTCCCTAAAGAAATGGCAGACATCTCTATTTCTGAGCAGAGAGAGGAGTTCAGAAATGTTCATGGCATGTGGTTCAAAATTACTGTACCGTTTGTTTGTGGAGTAAGTAATAAAATTCAATCAGACCAATTGCAAATATGAGCTTTTTAGTGTTAGGAGATAGTTTTAGACCTCGCAGAATGCATGAAAGAGATAATTTACACGTCTGAGAAGCCTCTTGGTATCTCAATAAACATAGTTATTTTGCAGTATTTAATGAACATAATGCTAGTACTTTCTCTTCTCATTGACTGGCATTACAGATTGAAGCAGTTAATTGGATGTCAGACTCCGCTGCATAAACTTTCACAACGGCCCTCTGAGAATCTTGTTCCACCAGTCGCTGCTAATTTGTTGCTTGACTAGCTGTGCTTGGGCGGTAACAAATGTTGTGCGTGGTCGTAAACATGAGCAGGGCAGGAAAACCTCTCAAGAAACATTAGGGCTCCGTTTATAGCAGACAGAACGAGGTAGGGGATGTTCCCCTGCAGAAAGCTATCAATTCAAAGTTTAATTTGAAGTGAAATTGGTCTCAATTATAGCATCAGGGAAGTTTAATAGGATGGCCTGTTATTTCAGGGTAGCAAAATAAAAAAATAAAAGTTCATTCCTCAAAAACAGGAGAATTATTGACTTTTTGTTTGAGTATTTCCCAAAAGAACAAGCTACAATATCACTTTGTCTACAAAGGTGATGAATCAAGCTTTTTATACCAGTTCACATCATGTAATAATATACATCTAGTCAGCAGCACTTTCTTCTGTGCTTGGAAATACCCTCAAACAAAGCACAAAGTCGGTTCTCTCGTCATTGATAAATGGGTATTGATTATTTCTTTTTCTCGTCTGGACTTATATTTCGGTGTAAATTACTGGTTTAAAAACGGGGACAGTGTATCTTAGACAACTTTTTTCAAAGAGTGGAAAGTTTATTTTACAGCAGGGGAGCTTATTTGGTCAGTACAACACATCACATCACCTTATGGTGTTTCTTTTCCTTTGGACAAATGTGTTTAGGATCCTCCTCCTGTTGTCCTAGTGAAGTGCTCACAATTACAGTGTTAACAGGTAAGGAAAGTGAAGGAGCTACTTAGTTGTTAGAAGGGGAACATGGAGGGAACATGGAGGTACAGGCATCATGGTTCGCCTCCATGATGATACCAAATTTCATGGTAATCTATCAAATAATAATAGTTGAGTCACCCAAAATAAAAAAAAATGTCAATGTCATGGTTGTGCTAGAAGAAAAGTCAAAAGATGACCAAAGTCATTAGGATTCATTGGGTAGCATGAATGTCTGTACAAAATTTAGTGGCCATCCATGCAGCAGTTGTTGAGATATAAAGATCTAAAGGACCAACAGACAGACTGACAGACAGACCTAGCCACTCTGCTAATGTGGCTAAAAACACCCAGTTCCTGCAAATGGCACAAGCATCAAAACCACAGGAACTATTACTTTCTTTGCCTGAAGGTGGCGCTTGTGAGACCAAGGCTGGAAACTAGCACTAGAGCTGTTAGCAGTAGTGTAATAGTTTCAGTTGCTTTGCATCAGTGATACAGCTTGTCCTTGTTATTACTCCTCTCTCTTGCATTTGTTTAATGGCTTTTCCGTTTTAAAAACCACAATCATCAATTCCCTAAGGCCACTTTGCAAAACACAGAATATTCATTGGATTTTAATATTTTCGCAAAGGCATTATATCACATCCCTGATAACAAATGACTTATATCCACTCTGCCTAATACGTGAGCCACGAATTAGGTCTGTAAACATACAGTACAAGAGTGTGAATGACTAATAGGCAGAATATTTAGACTGGTAAACAAACAAAATGATCACAAAAGATTATCCCACGTAATTTCATGGGTCTCAGCCTCTCATGTCCTCCCTTTCACAACTCTGTAAACAAAGTGATGACTTTCGAGCAGAGAGACAGATAACAGATGAGAGTCTCTGTATTTCATCAGCTACAGTATCTCACGGATCTAATTGCGATTGGAGTTTATTCATGGCCTCACAAAAGGCAAAGAGCTCTGATGAGTGTGTGTGGGAACTCAGATATATTGTTGACTTGAGAGTGCAATGAAGGTGCCGCACCTCCTCTTTATTCAACTATTGACCAATAACCTCAGATTACCATAGGTGGTTGTATTTGTGAGGAGAATTTGACATACAATATAGGTCAATATTTAACAATATTAACAATTTGCAGGCTTGACTGTATTTATCATAATGCAGACAAACAATCTGCTGTGTGTGATTAAAAAACATGTTTGACCTTAAGGGTGAAACAGCCAGACTCACCATTACTTTATGTTTAAATGAAATTGAAATGAACATTTTGCCTATTGATCCTGAGTAAAATTTTGATCTACATACTGGAATAATATTTTGCCCTTCAGATAACACTAATACTGACCGAATGCATCACAACATAATGCCACAAAAGGTCACTGACATTGTCGATCAGTTTCTTGCGTTGTGTGTTCAGCAGGATTGTTTTTAAAGAGACAACATGATGGGATAGTGGGCAAAGAATACTTGTAACTTCCAGGGTATTAAAAGAAAAATGAAACATTATCACATTGTAAGAAAGATGTCATAATAAAAAAAATCTCTATTCTGTTTGTTCCTCTTCACTGTTGCACATGAAGCTGACAGGGGAAAATCCAAACAGCGACCTAGAAATGATTATAGTATTTTCATTTTTACTGAATGGCAAAATAATGAAAGTAGTACATCATGCAAGGGAAAGTAGACCTGCTCACATTCTCTGTCTTCTGTGGAAAACGTGTGTCACAACCACCATTACCACACAGACCAATATTTCACACACCAATTTGTCAAAGGCTGCTCCGCATTGCTTTTAGTAATATAATCTGTACACTATACCTTCCATTTCAATCACTCGGTTATCATGAGGCCCAGCATGCTCCCCTTGGCTTTCCCTGTTTCTCATTACTCAGAGGAAAGCTGTGGCCTGCAGATCAGGGATGTTAAAGAAGTCAGAGTCAAGGCGATGGCAAATGAAGGTTTAACAGGACCTGAGCTAACCTTATTCTGTGACAGCTTTTCTTTTAATGGCAACTGCACACAGCCTTTGCTGGGCTCCTATACTGACAGCATGTAAGTGTATGTGTTAAAGAGATTTAGGGAGAGAAATACATATTACATATTATATACTAGTAGAATATTTTATAATAGTACCATGTAACATATATATGCCGTATGGTGCACTCCACAATGAATGTTGTATCTAACTTCTTTGCCTTTCCCCTCAGAGCTACGTAGGGGGTTCTGGAAAGCATATTGAATGATATTTATTTTCGGCCATCACCAAAGTCATCAGTCAGAAATCTGGGAATAGGGCAACTTTGCTACAATCCAGTCAGATGGGGCAAAAAACACAAGTGGGTGACAATCATACAGGCCGTAAACACAACAACAGGTCAGCTAGTCTATGCAGCCTATCCTATGTAAACCACTTTGTTTGAAGGTAAAACTGCTTTCTCTTCAACATAATTTTGGCTATCCTGTCATGTAGTCTGACCGCTAATGTTCTTTGCCTTGTCTGACTTCATTTTAACAATACTGCCACATCCACAGATTTCAGGACTTAATTTGGTACAGACTACAAAGTTAGAATTACTAACAGGAACAATGGCCAAATCAATCAGAAATAGCTGACAAAACAATCTTACCTCAATGTCCAGCTGTGACCGTGTCACGCAGTCTTCATCAACAGAATGGAGCATTATTTCAGTCATAGCCCTAAAGCAGCTAATTGGAATCAGCTGTTTCACTCATGCTTTACAATCACTGGCTCATTCACAGCTGTGTAGCCACCAGCTGTCTCATAATATCCAATCCTATACATGAACATGTGCATCGTAGCTGTACTGATTCGCCAGCCTTGTTCGCCGCCACAGTTCCTTCACCTCTACCTCCTCATTATGTGCCATGATCATGGCATTATTGATTTGATAAAGATTTCATTTTCATGTGAGGGTGGTTAATTGGTTAGATTTCAATTCTAACTGTGAAAAGTCAATTCCTTGATGTGCCTGCAGCTAGTTTTTTCCCCCCTCTAGTTCAGTTTTTTAAATTGTCATGGAAGTGTAGATGTTCAAAGTTTCCACTTATTCTGAACCAGGAATTCTCATCCAAGGCCTAGAATGAACTTGGAAACTCAACTATAGAAATAAAATCCAAGTTGTAATAAACTAGAATTATTCTTTAATAATAGAATAGAGAACTGGTCCAGTAGAGTACAGTGTGTTGACACTGCCTTTGGCAAAAACCAACATCCTGACAGATTCGGACAGATGAAGGAGGTGATGTTTTGCACCCTTACAGGTTCCTGTCATCTTCTTTTCTCACACCTACACCTGCTGCACTTACCCACAAAAAGATGACCATCGGCCCTCTTGATTGCTCTTTTTATGTGGTGTTCCAGGTTTCTGATCTTGATGTTGGTAATCCTGAGGGTTTAAGCGCGATCTTAGGGCGTATGGCTGTGGGCTGAGCTCAGCGCTGGCTAACCAAGCACTGACAGGTTTTTAAGGATCTCCCCCCTGAATATCCCAAGGATGATAGAAACTGCAGACAGACCTGTTTCAGATAATTCATCCCATCCAATCGTACTGGGCCTCAGCCAGTGCTTTTCTGCATATTCAAATGAGCCACAGGATTAACTTGAGGTTTGCGCTGTGAACTCACTAAAGCGGTTGCATTATGCATCTGTCTTGTCCGTGTGCTTGAATTTCCCCCATTTATTAAAATATTTGCATTGGTGGCAGCTTTCATTACCTTTGAAATACAAGGGGCAGAGAAAAGGAACTGTGTTTACTTTCTGCTCAAAAAAGGAAAAAAAAAAAAAACATGGAAACCCACTATCTTTGTTTCTCTCTCCATCTTCCTCTAGTCATTCATCATCAGAGTTAATTATACTGTCAGGGTCCCTCTGAGCAAATTGCTTGCATGCACACAACCAATCATACTATTTAGGCAAAACACAAGGATTTCATAAATACAAGGAAAATCTGATCCTGAACAGAATCCTGTCTCCACTGTCCATACCAATACTCCAGGATGCTCTGGTCTATCATGTCTCCCTCTCAGTTTTCATGGCTGTGTGTTGTTGCTTATGTGCATGGCACTTGCTGATGTTAATCTTCCACTTCAGCAGACATCTTAAGACCTGTGGAGTGAGACAGATTGGTACTATCTGGGTTTGATTTAAGTTTGATAGGTGATATGGGTTGTGTACCAGCTAGGATGCCACAGGCAGGTTTGAATGACAGTAAACAATACCTTATCTGTGGGTGGAAAGTGGTTGGCTGTCTCCGCCTAACCTGCTATGGCATATTACCCAGCAGGTGAAATACACTCTTCCTTTTAAGTGTGTGACTTACAGCCTGAGTACATGTCAAGTTTCAATGTGTGTTTATATTTTAAAGTATTTGTTCGCATTTAAAAGATGTACATGAATGGTATGACTTCATATTAGCAGTGAAACATATCACACATATTTTAGGTCTGGGGTGGTCTATGTTTCAATGCATTTTTTCAATATGGGAAGAGACTGTGCTCAAGCTGAAAGATGGGAAGAAGTCTATCATAATGCAATACCCCCATGAAAAATGTAGCTGTAAGAGTTATGGTCACTAATAATATATGTGCCTAACAGACAGTTTAAAAAAATAACATAACATATTCACAAATATGTATAAAAACATAAATATATATATGAATTTATCTTACCACTCTTTTCTGCTTACAGTTAATGCTAGATAGATGAGCTAATCAGTAGGTAGTTAGCATAACTAACACCTTTTAAGTCAGCGCCTGTAGTAGTGACACATATTTATTTATTATTTTTTTATCTGTACAAAAAACAAAATGTAGTTGTGTTCCATGTTGATTAACAAGTTTTAGAGGTGCTGATAGGTGGATTTGTTACATTTGGACAAACTAACTAGCTGTTTCCAGTCTTTATGCTGGTGTAACCCAGCTGAGTGAACGGATTAAAATAGAAATTAATAAAGTTATAATAATTGAATTTTTTGACTCAAGTTTGAAGTGATGTTTTATTTCTATAATTAGATATTCCAGTTGTGATGGTTTAGTCGAATTTTTTGTGAAACCTAATCCCACCAATTATTAAAATTAACACAAGTTTTGCAGTGCGTTTTTACGAGCCGTGTGAAGTATCCATGGTGCAGAGAGAGAGAGTGTTTCTAATCCGCCATATTGAGTTAAAAGGTTGTTTGTCCGTGTGACGACATTGAGCTGCACAAAAGTTGAAAAACAGTATGAATTAAGACAAAACAGCTGTTGAAGTCGAGCAATTATGAGAAGACAGTGACAGTCAGTTTCCCTCTTGAAGCCAGGAGACCGTCGGAAGTAGTGGTTTTTATTCCGGTTAGTCGCACTTCACATACCTCAGTAAACTAGCTTCCCAGCTCCATGTTGCTAGTTTTAGTTATTTCAGTGTAACGCCCGGTCCGTGAATATCAAGTGTTTACTGGAAAATATATCGGATACTTTCAAAGTAATATTCATCATGTCATTGGAAGGGGAAAAGGTGAGTTCTAACACACGCCACATTTTTGTAAGAAATGTAAAATTGTGAACAGCTAAGAGCATTTAACAAAGTGATTGTGTTACTTAATTCATGAAACAGGTGCCGTGTTTCTACTGAAAAATAAAACTTAGGTTCAATGCAAAGTAGACTTAATGTTTAATGTCAAGAGTGTGGAAGTCGAACTAGAGAGTAACAAATAATTTTCAATATGTTAAGTATTTTCATTCAATCTGTGCATACTTTTGTGCCGGTTTTACAGAGTGAGAAGACCCAATGAAGAAGGTCCATTCCAAGAGATGACAAGCCTCTCCCACCTTGATTTCAAGGAACTTGAGGATTTGCATTGCCACTGAAACAGCTGGATGAACTATCTCCCCTGTGGTAGGACTGTGCCAGTCGCCTGGATTGGCACCAACTTGAACACACATACTCAAGAATTAACTGAATTCACTTGTGTTTTGTTTATTGTTATTGCACGCAGTTTCTTTCTAACCTGTGTGTGACATGTACTAACCCAGAAGTGGGTTACACTAAGCTTAGCTAATCGTCCTCTTGCTCTAACTTTAGTGTACAGACATGAATGTGATACTTATCATCTCACCTAACTCTTGGCTAGAAGGTGAACATGCATTTTTCTCAACATGTTGAATTATTCTGTTAAGAGATGATTTCACAGTGAGCGCAGTGTAACAAAAGAAGGAACAAAATGTGAACAATTCATGCTCAGATCACTTATCTACTATCATATCACCGGTTTGTACAAATGAACCACACCAGAGGTCAAACTGGAAGCAGGCCAAGACCCTCTTTTCCAAGTGGCCTCGCACTAGAGTTCAAATAACAGCTTTCACATCAGCATAAGGGAATCTTGCCAAAAGGTTAAGTACACACAAGTTTGTTTGAACCATACCAAACAAGTAGGCCTGTGTGAAAACACCAAGACTTTTTAAAAGTTTTTGATACATATTTATTCCATTCTTCTTCAGTTTATACTTTGTATTTATAACAGCAAGGATCCATCCCAAGTCTTGGAAATTGCAACAAAATATATTTTTTGCTTTTTATTTCACATGTATGGGTATGAACAAAAGAAGGCAGCATCTTGGAGAATATCAGTTGCCTGTCTCTTATCTAGACGCCTCTGAAAGCTGTATCTCTCCAAACCTCACTCAGATTCACACCATAGGGATAGTAAAAGTGAAATAAGTTAGTGTTTCTCCTGCTGTGCCGGGAAGCCTCATAAAATGTGTTGAGTACCGTGGAAAATCCGAGCACCCAGCCTTTGGATGGAAGGGAAACTTTGGCCGCTAACCCGGCGTTTAACGAGGCTCCGCGGTCCCTTAACTTTAAGCACTTTGGTTTTTCGGCTGTGTCACCGTGAGCTCTGTGTGTCAGAGAATTATGACACTGGAGCGTATCTGTGTTTTTGCACAGTAGATGTTGAAATTTGTGGCTCAGGGGTAATAGATGCTGAATTTTAGCCGAGTAGGATTGAAACAACAGCCTGGTGAACGTTATCCTGCACAGATACTCAGTTTAGTTAAATGTTTCACCCAGCTTCAATCAGCCGTATTGTGGTGGAATTTTGTTGACAGCATGGTCTAAGAGGTAAATGACCTTTTTGGATACACTCAGTTGGAGGTGTGATGAAAGTTAACAATGTCCTTCAGGTTGATTTTACATCAAATTGTTCTCAATTCTTGAAAAACTCTTCTCTTTATGGACTCCACCTAACACTCCTATTAAAAAAAAAAAAAACTCTAAAAGCTACGTTTGTGCTTTGTATGAATGTACACTGAATGTTTTTACTGAAAAAACAGTTTTCATCACTGAGTAATACCTCCTGCATTTTAAGACCATTTGAGGATAGAGAGAAAAATGCAGATGAATCAGACTTTGAGCAATGTCAGCAAGGAATACATCTGCTAATTTGTTCAACACTTTGCCAATATACAAGCAGGAGAACAAGTAAAAGTGCAGTGAAGTGGTCTGTCTCCCTAGGATCTAGAAAATTGCATTGTTTGTGTCTGTGTAATTATTGTGACACTCTGAATAATTGCGTTTTTGCTGTCACAAGTGCTAAAATATCTGGCAGGAATGAACTCACATAGAAACAAATAAGAAAAGCTTTTGTACGAGATGAGAGTTGTAAGCTCCAGATGAAGGAAAGGCGGAAATAAATTGTTGTTTCATGGAAAGCCTCTCCACTGCCATAGCATGTACTCTATCAAGGGCCCTGATAATTAATAATTTGCCTCACAAATCTCATTAGTGCATAATGAGGGAACAAGTGCTATTAGAAAGACATGACTGAGACGGTTATCTTCCAAGACGTATTATTAGCCCTGGGCAGACTGACAGGCTCTCCCCTGCTTTTAGCACAAACGAGACATGAAGGGAAGCCTTCCTTATGTGTTCTTTGATGTAATCAGGAGGTGATATCAACTCTACTCTATCAAGCTGTGTTGGACCTCCACTGCGATTGAAGAGATATCCACTTGTTCTTGTCGGGCTCTCTATTTCAACAGTATTCCTCAGTTATTTTGTGAGGTCAGAAGCTGTATTATGAGTGACATGGTAGATGAATCCTCTGTCAGTCCTGCTCTCATCCCTGGAAGGTTAAAAAAATATATACTTTTTGCAAATGCTCCCTCTCTCTCTCCTTCTTTCTCATTTCTGCAACTCTACAAATTATGGCTACCCACAATGCCTCAGGTCTCTCAATTCTCCTGCCTCTCTACAAAATAAGATACTAAGATGAATGTGGCAGTAAATATCATTACACAAGTGGATCAGTGATCTGCTTTAGGGCATTGCTTTGGCACTTAGGTTCTTAATATCAAAGGGTTTAAATCGAGAGGGCCTAGATAATTATCACGCAGCCAGCATTGTCTTCCAATAATACATCAAAGGGTTTGAAAACACAAAGCTCATTTAAGATTATAATTTATGAGTGTTGCATTGTAATCCTGAAGGAGGAGTTATTTCATTAGGTAATCTCTACTCTACTGTCTCTCTATAGACTTCTGGGGGATGCTAATTTCCTGAAGAGGCAAACACCATCAAGTGCAATTTAAAAATCCAATAAAAATCTTGATTGTTCTGGGCTTTGTGAATAAATTGACTTGGCCTTTAAAATGTGGAATAGTGTTGTAAGCGCATCATGTCGAAAACAGAGACATGATGGTCTCTGAAATTAGTCATTTAATGATCTGGGGATGATGTGCCAATCATGAACTAATGAGGCTAAAACAGATTTTTCCTACCGCAGAATTTTCATAAATTTTCCATCATATTTTTCTTTCTTTTCATGAATTTGTCTGCCCTGCTACAAAAGTATAGTAATTTCTAATGCCTGAATGCAGCCACTACTGTTAAATCCCTTCACGACTCAAAAGTCCTCTCTCTCGTGAGCAGATAGAGACGATGGTGCAGATTAGTGAGAACAGATTTTGATGGTTTGATTTATTTTCTTTGAAGCAGTGCCGTTGAACACAGTAGGGATTCCTTTCTGTCCCATAATGCTCAATACTATAGCTGGCTCTCTTATTCAGGCATGCACAGGAATATATGCATCCACACACTCATACACAGTATGAAACTACATTTCACATGCCCACATACACACATTTTGATTCAGCAGCCAGGTCTTAGACACATTTCTCCAGAAAAAATTGAATGTGAATGAAGGCTTACCATGAAATTTGGTTCAAATGTTGGCATGCTGACATGCTAAACTAAGATGGTAAACATTGTAAACATGCTGATATTAGGTCGTATGAATTGTGGTTACTTTAGGGAGGAGTTGTTGTTTTGATTACATTTGTTACTTGTCCTCTTGCCAATTATACAACTGTGATACTGCATTAGATATTTTTCAGCAATACTGGTCTGTGGCTGCCATTGTTCAGGTGCACATATGTCATTCAGTAATGCAATGAGTGAGCCACTTGGGCTAAATACAGTTCTGTTCATTATCTGTAGTATTATTTTTGACATCCTTTAAGCATGTTTTAAAATGGCAATAATATTGTTTAAATTTACGCTCTGTGAATTGATTCATGCGAACGGCTTCAGAAATTTGTGTGCCCAAACCGTGAGTTATTTATACTGTAGTTTCCCTCTGCTGAGACATACACGCTTCTATATATAAACACAAGGATCTGTGGCCACATTGTGACAATCTTTGGTCTCTCAGTGCTCCAGGCATGTTTGTTCATGAATCGTGACTGTGAGCTGGGTTGATGTGTGCTGCAGGGGTGAGAGCTGCGGTGCACTGTATCCAAGTTGAAAACCAGATGAGTTGCCATTACACCTGGCTGGATGAAATAGACAGCAGAGTCTTTTTTTTTTTGGTGTAACCAAACCAAGTAAATAATATATAAGTGTATTTACAAAGATAAATACGTTCGTTCTCGATTGTTCTTAGCCTACTGCTGTGAGTCTTCATTATAATGAATTTCTGGCCATGACAGCTGAAAATGCTCCAGGCATTGGGTGAAAGAGTGGTTCACTGCACAGTCAGTATACTTGAGTTGGAATGAGTCTACATGTGTCCAGCGTGGGAGTGTGAAGGAAAAGAAAGTGACCATCTACGACAACAGCGATTTGAGCTGCCATGGTCAAAAGCTGAAGTTATGATGGTGTCAAATGACCTTTGACGCATAGATAAAGATTTAGACGCGGACCACTTTCATCTCAGTGGTCATCTCATCACAAGATCATGTTCACTGATTTCCGAGCTCACATGACACATTTTGGATTGGTCCAGTGTACCATGAGATTGTCGCTGTCAGAGAACATTCTCAAATGCCTGAAATAGCCAGCTGCTGACATCTTCCTGAAGTTTCCCAGGCCAACATACTCCCAAGATGGAGGCTGTTCAAAGCAATTTACGGCTTCCTCTAACTTTCTGTTCTATTGTTCCATTGAATCTACTGAAGAAAAACCCATTACTGAAAGATCTATCTCTACAATTATGGAGATTCCCCCCTCACTGTGTCTTGATTAATACATAACTCCTCTATCTCTGCCTTCATGTGCAATACAGTTTGCATAGAATTTCAGACTTTTGATGATTTCAGTGTTATGCTGTTGGTGGGAGACAATATTTATCAGAAGAATAATGGAACGGTTCCATACACGTCTAACTTCATCATCATTATTATCTCTTAGACTCAGAAGGACTGTGAATATGCAGAAGGACATTCTTCTCTCGGCTGTACCATTAGGATTCAGCAGAGCCTGAAATTACATATTATACAGTATCTGCCTATAGAGAGCTGAAAAATATTCACATAAATGAGAAGAACTCAACCTTGTTAGTGTGATAACAACCCTAGGGTTTGAGGGTGTGAGCAGACATCCGTCTTGGAGATGAATTGTGTCAGCTGATGCTGTCCTGTCACACACATGGTGTGCTGGTATGTGATTCGAGCTAAACCTTTAGAATAAAAAGGGACTGTATGGCACTGCCAAGCCCGAGGGATCACAAGCAAGACACCAAATGGAGTAAGACCTCCTTTGTTTTCCCTGCACACTCATTATACAAAATCTCTCAACCCTGAAACACTGACAAGAATAGTGCTGGTGAGGAAAATGCTGCTGAATCATCAGAGAATAGTGCAGGAATACTTGAAAACAAAGTTTTTGCTCATGTAGTTGGAAATAGAAGTCTGGTTCATGATTTTATTAAATTATCTAAAAACTACAAAAAGAAAAGTATCTTTTATAATCAAATCCTAAGTGCTGAAAATTACCCATTTTCAACAGAATTCTTTCATCTTTTTCTCCTTTACAAACATATTACATGCAGCTTGTTCCTCTGGTTACTATTTGCTCAGGAAATAAAAAGCGACACCAAAGAATCTTTTATGTGTGTATTCTTGAGCTAAATGTTTTGTTTTGTTTTTAAATAAAAACACCAATCAGTTTGGCTTTTACAAAATGCAGTTTTTTATCAGCTTTGAGATGATGCCGGTCTGAGCTGAGAGGGAGAAAGAGACAAACACAAGCCGAAATGAATGACAGGAACGTAACAAAAATAGCTGTCAGAATATTTCACAGTGCAAAAATCTATCATATATACAGCATCTGCTTGTATTTACATGGGCATGAACATACAAAATATACAGAATCTGTCTTCCCCAAACCCAAAGGATTGATTATATGTCTTACAGTGTGCCCCACATCCAAGACAAATCACCATTGTAAAGATGAAGAGGAGGATGAATTTCATAGCAAAATAAATAATATACTTTGAAATTAGAATATCCGTAGCACTAAAACCGACTCTGCCATCATAGGATGACGATGTCATTCGCTCATATTGATTGTCACTCTCTGTTTCTTACTTATACCTGGTTAGCAACAGCACAGTCATTTAAATACAGTATTGCAATAGGTCCAAATGTCTCTTTTATTCAAGGGGGAAGTAAGGGATTGTAAAGTGAGGTCCATACATGACTTTCATAGTTTGATTGATATGATTTGTTTTGGTGACCTGAGCAGACTAATTTGCTGTTATTGGCTCGCAGTGGTTACTGTTCATATTTCTTCCCAGATGAACCTCTGTTATATATTTGATTGTGATTTTTAAGTATGGTCCTATTTATATGGTTATTACCATTGCACAAAGCTTATGTTCATAATATACCTTTAATTATATGAATAATTTATTTCATTACATATTAATGTAAATTAATAAACCGATATGTTACATTGTAAATTTGTTACTGTAAAAATATAGAGCCCTATTCCATACTGTTAAATGTTGAGTCCCATCTTAGGTTCACTATAGAGGTCCATGGATATACATTTTCAACTGTACTTCATCATAACCCTCAATATTTCCTATGTCTCATACAAATCGCCATCAAACAGTTATTCCAGTTGACAATGACAAGAAAACCTAAAAATGATCACATAAACCACCACATGACCAGTCATTCAACAGATAATAACACAGTTACTCAAGTAAGTGGAAAATGTGGTGAATAGTGAGTCTGAAAGTAAAAATGAAAATGTCATCTCAGATAGCCAAATTAGGTGTTGAAAATTATTTGAAAAGAAAGGTCATTTTATATGTTCTTGTTTTTGTCCCATTAAAAGATGGGAAAACCAAAGCCCAGTGGATCCTTCTAACAAGTAATGTCTGTGTAACCAAAGCCTTATATATCGTATTCCATTAGTCAGCCACATGCCAGACATATTTCTTCGTAACGATGAACATGGGCACTGTTGTTTATTTTGAGTCAATCCCACATACATTGTCCTGGTGCTGTAAATACTACAGAGCACCAAATGCGTATTCATCCACAGCTGAAAATAGTCCCTAACAAATACAATATTTACTCCTGTTTGAGTAACATTTCCCAACAACTGAAGTGCTCTGCTGTTTTAGAAAATTGCTTTAGAAGCAGTTTGTAAAGATTTTTGTCTTCAGGAGGAACTAAGGCTTGATACCGAGTGTCACAAATGTACGAGGGAGGTCAGATAGTTTTGAGAGCCTGACTGAAGCAGCATTGTTGGTTCCTTTTCCTTTAAGATGGACCCATTGTGTGTCTTTTAAAAAGACTTTAGTTAACTAATTTTTTCCCAGCCAGGGAGTGCAGCTTTTCTGTTATGGGGTCAAAATCACAGTAGTGTGAGCCTGCTGCTATGGACTTTAGTTTTTCGGAGTTTTTACGGAATTTAAATGTCTCTTATTAGATACGCAGTTTAGAAGCATATTGGGTTTCTCAGTAATTTTCATAGATAAATACATGACACGTCTTTATCCAAATTTCAACAAAACTGACAAATCTTAAAATGTTGGTGATTTTTAGCTTTCATCATCCAAAATCTTATGACAGACCAACAATGACATGACATTAGAGATATATAAATGTGTTTAAGACACATTCATTTTGTTGATAGTGCAAGACTGTGAGCAAGATGTGAACATGCCTTTATGAGAGGAATTTAAATTTGTGCATACAATATGGATGTGATCTTCACATCATTTCATCTTTAGCCATTCTTTTGCCCTGGATGCTCATTCATACAAGAGGCTACAAACTTCATGAATAAATATGCACAGAGGACAGAATATCATGTTTTCAACGAACAGAAGGTAGATTAAAGGCATCATCAGCATGACCAAGGATGATTGAGAATAAATTCAGACAGTGCAGCTTCCACACTTGCGAGAAACCGCTTCTTTGTCAGAATCATTGGCACAACTGATAGCACATTTTACTCATAGCACAGTGAAACAACTCTTGTGGCTGTTGAACCTCAAAATAAAGTTTTTTATTCGTGGATTCGTGTGTGCGCATTTAGGTTCTTTTTGCTTCTCAGCCCTGTGATGTTCGGCATCGGCACAAATACAGCAACTGCGAAACAACAAAGCAGTTGGGAGTGCAGCATCACAGGACAAACACGTAGCACATACTTAGGATCTGCCAAGAATAAAATATTAATAGAAAACAAAAATAAAATCCTTTTAAAACATTTAAACATTTTTTCAAATAAAACATGATGAACATACATTATGTACACAATTCCAGAGCTTTAAGCAGAGAGGGTCTTTTGAAATTTTGACCTCTATCATGGCACATATGATCAGGTTTGTGATGTTGGTTGATGTGTGCATGTGTGTGTGTGTCTTTTGCTTCAGAGTACTACATCTGTGCTCAACTAGACACAGTACACCCCTTCATAGCTGTGACCAACATACAGTACCCTTTGGTAAAAGGTGAGGTCAGGAAGGATTCTCCTTCACCTTGATCATCATCATCATCATCATCATCACACCAGTGTAACTGTCATTCACCTCTTCATCATGTCAGTAATAATTAGTATCATCATCACTGTCACATTCAGCACCATCAACTCAAACAGAAAACATTGCTGTCATCATCTCAGTCACAGTTATTTCCATCTCCACACTGGCACAAGCCTCTGTTACTGTGAGCATGCTCGCAGTTTAGCAGCTTTAGGAAGTGACACATGTCAGAAGCAGCTCTTGTCTCATGCCACAAGTTCAAAGTATCAAAAAGCAGCCACAACACCAATGTAAAGTAGAATGAAGTGTCGGTTTTGTAGCTAATCCACCTCCATCCCGAAGAGCTCTTTATTTTCCAGACCCGTATTATTGTCCTGGGCTGAACAAACCAGCATTAGCCTCTGAGATTTAATCACTGAGTTATGGCGGGAAAACCAGATTCATTTTCTGTTCTTACTGTACATCTCTGTTGCTCTATTCCTCGGCTGTGTTCCCACCGCTTCGCTCTTTATCCACAGTGTGACTCATGCGTACGTGTCTCCTGATTTTAGTGCCACCAGTTCAGAATCCTCTGTGTGGCGGCCGTTCAAGTGTTCGCTGTTACAGTCGTGGTGGTACATGAAGGCGGGTACCTCTGAGATGGAGGTGGCCGTGTAGGACGTTGAGCGCATTGAGCAGTGATCCTTTCGTCTCTGACCCCACTGGGTCTTGTACTGCATCCACTGTCTCTTTAGAGCTGCCTGCACCTGAACACCACACACAGAAAGAACAGTTCATTATTATACTGAGAAAATTTGAGTTTTTGTAGGTCATACTTTGGCCCTAATGAGGGAATCAAGCTTAGTAATACTGTGGTAGCTTCATCAGTCTCATAGAGCTGTTTACCTTTTGTCTTTGCAGACTCCATAAGACCACTTCTAAATGCAAGTGCTAGCATTTTGTGTCTTTAGTTGTCAAAGTTGCGCAAACATTTTTCCAGAACTTTTTTTCCTGTTTTGTTTTTCTGTCCTACTTTGACCACCACAAAATGACTCCACCAGACGTCCAAATTTACATGCAAATCAATACGCGGTTACATTGCAATGCGAATAAGGCAGGGCCTATGTAAACACCATCTTTTGACAGTATTAATCCAACCGATGGTGATTTTAACTGATGCAAGCATAACTGCTGCAGCATGTGTGCATCACTCAAATTTCAATCACATTCACAGATGCCAGTTAGGAAACGTAAACACCAAAGGCACATTTCTTGAAACCTGGCCAAGTTGTGTGTGTGGCCAGAGCCTCACATTATTAAAGGGAAGAAAAATGTAATCTCCACTGAGCAACATCTTTCTGCACCTACATCTGTCACACACAACTGCTCTTGGGGTGTTTGAAGATCTCCCCCTCCATTAATTAAATACTTTCAGCCATCTAGAAAATATCAATACAAACATTTAGATATAGATTACCCAGTAATTATAGGACTATGATGCAAAAATGCCATGTTACCCACAAAGCCATTCCTTGTGGGTATTTGTGACTGGCAGCGTGCTTAGGGTTAGGGTTAGGGTTAGGGTACGTTAACGCCACTCTTCTTTATTGCTGCTCTGTTAAGGTTGACTGAAATAGCACTCTGCATTAATAAATGAAAAAGCCAAAGCCCAAACTGACTGATGAGAATACTTAACAACTCTTCCAGTAATTACACATGCAATCAATGTCATGGGCAGGGATGTCCATAAACATCATTATCTAGCTGCAGCCAACACAGAAAACACATAGGCATGTGAACCTAATCCATATTGTACCATCACAAAACTAATTATTGGGCTGAAAACAGCTATCCTAGAAGTTGCCTAATCCTCGTATTTAGTCCCCAATGTGATCAGCAGTTATGGTGTTACATATGAAATACTTAATTAAACTTCTTAATTCTCTTGTAATGTTGTTCTCCTGTGTGGAGTTTTGTAAAGTTCAGAATGACAGCAACAAACTTAAAATCAATAAACTCAAATGGCTGGCAGAACTTCAGAGTGTCCCCAATTTTACACTTTGTGGTACCAACAAAGCAGAACAAATGGAATCACCTCCTCATGGCCACCTGCTCAGCATTCACATACACACTAAAAACCAGCAACACACAGTGATGTTTAGTCAATAACAGTCAATAAAAATGGTGAAAAAAAACATCACAATTTTATAGAGAAAAAGGTCACATCTTCAAATGACTTCTTTTGTCCAACCAACAGTCCAAACCCCAAATGTATTAGATTCAAAGCGATATTAAAGGAAGAAAAGCTGCAAATATTCACATCTGAGAAGCTGGAAACAGTGGATGTTTGACATTTTTCCTTGATCAGTGATTAATTGATTATCAAAAACGTTGTTGATTCATTTTCTGTTGATGAACTAACCAATTCAGCACTATGTACACATTAACTGATTGACTTGACTGTGAACCGAGTTCCTAAAAACAGAAACTAGAGCGACAGTCTTCCTGCAGTCCCATGTTAATCAGTTTATTCTGCAACACTCTTAATACTGCTGTAATTGTTGCGGGTATATTAACACACAATGATCTAATGACATAAATTATGACACTAATTGTGATAATGAGACAAAAGAGTAGCTAGGCTTTACAGCTTCCATGGAGAACATCTTGCTTGATCTCGCAAATACAGCATGAAAGCTGTTTGTCTCACTGTCCCCACACCACACCACGCCACAATGGGGCCCACTGAAGAAACAAGGCAGGTCTGTGCAGTTTGGCCTTGAAATCAAAAAACAGAATTGAACCCTGCCCCAGAAACCCGTGTCCTGATTAAGGGAGCTGAATTGGTCATTATGTGGGTGAAGCAAAAAACCCTGTCATTCCCAGTTTGTGTGTTTGCAGGCCCTGTATCACCCAGAAAAGCAGGTTCACCCTTTAAATCTATGCTCTACACATTGTTTATACTCTGCAAATTGTTTACATCATTTAAAAAGATGCTGTTGCATTCCTCCTGCTCACATATGAGCTAATACCTGACCTACTTTCCAGGCTGAGTGTAACAAACACAACCCCACAGTAGGTTGCTAGTGTCTCTGAGCCAGACACCTCATGCTGAGTATTTAAATCTGCTCCTCTCTCTGTTTATGCATCTGCCCTGCTTCCTTCTCATGCAAAGAAATACCTCAAAACAGGTTATTTATCTCTATGGATAATTTAACAGCCTAATTTACACTTATTGTACCGCCAGAAATATAACAAAGGCATATTAATTTTAAACACACAGAACTGTGCTATTCACACTGCCATGGAGTCTAATGACCTGCTAAAAATGCCTAATTCAACATAACAGCACGTATTGTCAGTGCTTTGCTTTCGGAGACCTTGAGCTTGAAAGCATCTGTCACACAATGAGTCCACGGAGCCGAGAGGTCTCCACAACACCATTAACCCAAGACCTTGGTTACAATGGAAATCTCGCTTATTCGTTTGGAGAAGTGTTTGAACCAAGTTAAGGATGCTTGCAGTCAGACAGCTGCAGACAGACTCTGAGAGGCTGACAGGAGAACTTGAAAGGAGAGTCAATTTCCAGCTGGGCTTGGAAACCGCACAGTCATTTATAAACTGTGTCTTACTCTTCACCTGACATGACCCTTCAGTTTTTACTGCCACAGTACTGGGTTGAGGTAACAAGCAGCATAATGCTTTATAACGTGTTACAACTGGACTAATGACAGATGCACCCTCGCTGTGAAGTTACAGTTCAAACTATTTAATGCCAAGGAACAACTCAGAGTCTGCGTTTGACATTCGCGGGTCACTTCTTCATTTGCTATCAGGTACAGATGTAAGATGTCAGAGATCTGACCTGAAAAACAAAATATGAAAATGTTTTGTCTGATGGGAGTCTGATGGCTCATACTTAATGTCATAAGCAATGAGCAGTTTTATTGCTCCATGAGTGAACAGCTCCCGGAATAATGTGCAGGTTGACCTTTATGAAAGGGCAATTGCTCTACCAAAAGTACAGTGATATTTTTGTCACCCATGCCACCAAAAATGGAACTTTTCCAGGTTACAATACTAATATACAATACTAATCTGATATTCTGGGATATCACGCTCATATACATGTACGCCCATTTAATATGAAGCCAGAGCCAGGTGTCCATAAAGACTGGAAAAACCGGAAACAGCCAGCATGGCTCTGTCCAAAAGTAACAGAATTCTCCTGCGTGGACATATGAACCTGTCTAATTAAACAAATAAGGTATAAATTAATGATATGTGGTGCTGATAGGTTTCCACCATTGGACAGAGCTATGCTGGCTGTATGCAGACACAGGAGTGGTGCCAGTCTAATCTCATCTGACATCTTGACAAAAAAGGGAGAAGTCAAAGTGTTCCTTTAACTGCACATGACATTTTGAAGCAGCAGCAGCACACTGCAGGGGAGCCACACTGATAATATGTGTAAATACATGAACAGTGCTTACCTCTCCATTGAAGAAGCAGAATATCGTTGCCACCAGTAAACCCTTGGGGAAAAAACAAAAGTATACAAAATTTAAAACAGTTTTTACTAAATTATTTTTTTTAAGTAGAGAAACCAGAAATGAGAGAATCTCTGGTGGAGCAAATGAATGTCTTTCAGTAAAGTGAATGATCTGAATGGACTGCCTACCTGGAAATTTCAAGGATTGCCTGCCTGTTGTTTAATTAAGTGCCTAAATGGCAGTTAAATAAACTTAATGGAGTGCCTAACTGGTTCTTTTAAAGGTAATTCAGCAGTGAGTCACATCAATCAATCACAACAATCACGAGGCAGAAAATAAGGTTTTATGGGTGTAAACTTTCAAGCGTGCCAAATGGCTAAATCCCAAGTCTGACAGGGCTCAAGGGTGGAGACAAATCTGGGCTGGGATCAGGATTTTTTGATTTTTTTGTCTCATCAGTTTTTTCATGCTTACTGTGGGTTTGGATCTGAAATGTAAATCATACAATTAATCATGTGCATACAGATAATTTTGTTTATTGGGTATGGTCAGGATATGCTTCAAACCCACAGAGAGGCAGCAGCAAAGCAGCACTTTCCAGTCCTATGATATTCTCTGCTGAATTACCTTTGAACTGAGCCCCGTCTCTGGTACTTTAATGGAAATTCTGATTAAATTTTGTGCCTGGCTGTCAGCTCACTACCTACCTGGTAGTGCATGAGTATGTGCATGATGTACTCGTAGACCTCCCCAGCCAGCCGGTTCTCTGGCCTCCAGGGAAAAATGACAAACTGTATTCCCAGCAGGGGCACCAGGATCAGAGTGGCTCTCACTGCCTTCATGTACATGTTGGACTCCGCCCGGTGCGTGTCTCTCAACTTGGTCACCAACACTCTTATGATATTTAGTAAGAAGAACAGGTTCACCTGAAGGAAGTACAAAAGATATGAGAAGAACAAAAACAAAAATAATTGCCATTTCTTCCGCTCTTTTGTGTTCAAGAACTAAAACTTTGACTAAAATTACAAACCGATAATATTGTGTCTTTTATTGTGCTGAAACAGTGAATTAGACCAAAATTACAAACCGATAATATTGTGTCTTATATTGTGCTGAAACTGTGAATTAGCAGACTTACAAGAAGCGCTGCTACTATAGGACCATGAACTGCGTAGAGCAGATGGGTTTCCACACTCATCCAACAGCTACAGAAGGAAAAACATATCAGTCAGCACTGTCTGCTGCCCAAAATACACGTGCGCGCACACATACAAAAACATGCACGTGTGCGGATCTGCACACTCTCACTCACTGCCACACACAGCCAGGCACATATGTAAACATCTCCTGTTTATTTGCAGAAGTTTCTGGAACATTACTCACTTGTCGTCAAAATACTTTTTCCTTGCCACGGCGTGGATGGATGCAGGGACTAGTGGAAAGCCTTGGGCAGGAGAAAAAGACAGCGGCTATTTGAGGTCTTGAGTGAATTTAGTGAAATTAATTTGTCATTTATGCAACAGTAAAAGTGTGGTTAGCTCAGTCAGTGGTGTTGTCGGTCTTAGACTTCCTCATCAAATAAATGATTGCTTTGTAAATTTCACTGCATTTACTCCTGGAAAGGCTGAAACACAGTGGATCAACTTTTTTATTTCTGCAAACTTTCCTATTGTAATTTTATTGTTCCAATCCTAACAACAACACCACATGGACAATTTCCTTTAACAATTGTGTTGATTTTAAAATCCACTTCCATTAGAAAAAAAAAATACAAGCAGTGCTCTTTTGGGCTGGATATAAACACGTGAATCCATGTACAGTTCATTTTCAGACACCACTGGGGCCCTGCAGCATATCGGCCACAGATGGACCTGACAAACTGGCTGCACTTCATACTCTCTCTGTCTCACACACACACACACAGACACACACACAAATGACAAGCACAGGCCTCAAGGTTATCCCATTTTTAATGATGACCATCCATTTAGTTTCATCGCCTACTTGTTTGACAGACTACACCCATTATTCCTGTTTTGAACAAGGTGAAAAACAGGACAGGAGCCACACTAAGCGACAGGGGGGCCAATAAAACTGTCAGCATGTCTAAGTTGACATACTGTACAAGGACTCTGTGGTTACGAGTAAATTGTGGCTGCTAGATTGTGTCCCATCTTGTTGAACTGTTTGCTGAGTTTTCAGGCTGTGATTGAGTCCAGTGTGGACAGAAAAATACTCTTTAAAGATACACAATAGAATACAATACACATATAGAAAGAAAAAAACAACAACAAGCTAACAGTGTTTTGATGAAATGCAGATGACTCACCCCAGCCCAGGAGGTAGTACCAGTGCAGATGCTGCTCTTCTGCAAACACAGCCACCACGATGAGTGTGTGCAGGTAGATGCCTTCACAGAGCATCCAGAAATAATTGCAGCCCAGCATGTACATGTGGAAGAAGTGCAACACCTTACAGCCAACCTGCAGAGACAGCCAAAACAAGAATGTTTGTAATTTGTTTTTGCCTGTTTTTGACTTTTTATATTAAAAAGAGACCCATTAAGACAGTTCAATTTGAACACCCCTGACATCGTCTCAGCAGGAGCTGAAAAAGATCTAAGCGGATATTTCTGTGCTCATAGCACAAAATCATTAGCCAGTATTATCCTTTCCAGACTGGGAGGATGTTTATTCATTTACCCCCTCTAGAGGTGAGCTGAGATGGAGATGATGATTTTGGAGTGCTCTTTGATTGTGTTTGTCTCACTTTGCATGAAAAAGTTTTTTTTTAAAAGAAGCCATGCTCTGTAAGTGCATATTAGTTCCTCATACAGTGCTATACAATTTTCTATTTATGCATCCACCACCATTGCGACAACATGACAACATCATCATTATGTATTCTAATTTATTTAAAGAGATGACTTTGATGGCATATTATTATGTCAGCCTTATCTAACCTCAGTCTACTAATGCTGTAATTACCGAGACACTTATGGATGTTCCATAAGCTATAATTCCTCTAATGACTGGCAGACAATGGCTTCAGTGAACCTGACTGTACTGAAGTCTACGCAAAAAGTCTTAAAAACTTTTCCACAAAAGTTAGCAGTTAGTCATGTTAGACATAATCATGTTTTTGTGTGTGTCTTGCTGCCAATTTAGGGACACATTTTTAGTTGAGGAAACATGTTCGCGTCATCACTGCCAATCGCGTCTGCTGTTTGCTTTTCCCAGCTCAGATTGCTTTTTCTTTCCCTGTGCCCTAATTGGCTTCAGTAAAGGCCAAGATGGCAGCAAGTGGTAAAACCAAACCACTAATTTATTAATGTTTCAAAATGTGACAACTGTGCAAAACACTGATGTTTCTCCTTAGTCTATGGTAACTAATCAGAAAGCTCAATATTATACTGTAAAGCACTTCGCTTTCATCATTCTGCACACAGCTGGTTCAAATTATTATCAATCATCAGTCATCAGTTCAGCCTGTTGTTGCTTATGGTTTCAAACTAAGTACAGTTGATAAAGGTGTCCCACAGGGACCTGCCCTGCTATCTTCTCAATACAGTGTGTGTATCTTTTTTAAACGGTACATTGCAGTGTCCATTTTTATGCTGACGATACCATCTTTTATGAGACTTGCCCTATTCAAACAAGCCTTTCTTCAGGTTAGAGCTTCCAATCACTGGAAATCTAATTGAAACAGTTAAGCATTTTTAACACACAGAGCTTGTCTCTTCTTTAACAGAAAAGACATCCTAGAATCCACTGTACTATCCACACTGGATCATCACAATCTTAATTCCATTTACCAAAGTGCCACTTAATTTATTGGTCATGATAGCTATCGATTCACCTCTGTGACTTATTTGAAAAGGTTTGATGGTCATCACTGATTTCAGCACATCTGTTTTTTTCATTTTAAAGGCAGTGCTATCTACGTTCCTGGGATATTTAATATCCTTGGTGGAGTTCAAAGACAGGTTAGCTTTAAAATATCCATATACCAAGTCTCAACTGGGGAAGAGAGTTTCTGGTTTGCAGTCCTTTGTTAAAAGAGCAAGCATGCAGCCACAGTATAATTCAGATATGCTGGCATTACTATTAACTGCTGCTCTCAAGGGTCCTCTTAGCTCAAAACACACAACAGTCATTCACTTCTAAACTTTTAGCCACATGTCTCTCCCGCACTTTCCTACGTTTCCCTTTCCACTTAAGGAATCTCCACTATAACAGACATGGACTCGTATCAGTATGCAGAGGGTCGGGTCACTTACTTTACACCAACTGAGAGCTGTTTTGCTTTGCAGCTAACTGAGGTTTGTCTAAAGTTACGGACCATGTTCTGGTTTACAAATCAAGCTGCTATAGATCATGTAGATGTTTCTCATGTTTTCAGCCTCCTCCCTGGTTTGACATAAGCTTTGGGGATTCACTCCTCCACACTGCTGGCAGGCCAAACCAGACTCTGTATCACCACACCAGAGAGAATAAAAAGAGCTTGTTTTCTCTGTGAGAGCAAATCTCCACCACAATCCACTAGTCCTAAATCACCAGCGCAGAAAACAGGCTTATAAGTCTCACTCTGGCAGTGGTAAATTTCAATATGTTTCCCAACAGACATGCGTGAATCCCAATCAGTGGTGCTTGTGATTTTTTCTTTGGCTTCTTCTTGACAACCAGGGCCATGTTGACCAGTGTTATTTTGACATGGTTCAGTGAGTTAGCACAACCAGACAGTCCTACATCCGAAAATAACAGATTCAACACAAAGCTTTTTAACAAATGGCAACAAGGAAAGATTTTGAAAAGGAGCCACAGCACAAATATATATCTCCTGATGATGATTGCTGTCATTCCTGCCTGCTTCTTGGATACGTTTAGAGACGGGATGTGAATAAAGACAGCAGTGAGGATGAGCCAGAAATATTCAGTGAGTGCACACATGAAAAGGAGTAGCGGCAGGACACAGAACCAAAACCAAACCTCTGCTGTCTCCTGGATGTGTCTATGTACTTTGTCGGGCCAGAGATGCTCCAGCTCAAAGCAGGCTGAGGCTGAAGGGATTGTGTGAAATGTGAGCCAATTTTTAAAATCCTATCGGCTGATTTTGCTCTTTTTTTATGGCACTTCAGCTCAAACTTTCACACATTCAGACATTGGAAAATGTGTTTTTGATTTCTATGTTTTTAGTAATTTTTTTAAGTAGACTATATTTTTTTCAGTTTTTATTAACTTGCACTCCAAGGGCCTGAATGTGTTCAGTTTTATTCAGTTCTACATTTAAGCAAAGAAGATATGATCCTTTTATGGAGTTGGAAAAACTAGCAACAAATCAAAGAGTTAACAGGCTTTCATTATTTTGATTTCCAAAAAGGAGTGGTTCTTGAAGAGTAACACATGAATTTATGTTCAGCTCTGATAGCAAGGCATTCCTACAAGACAGATTTATCATCTCTACCTGAGCAGACCTCTGGGTTTCAAGAATTCACATACGGCATAAAGAGTGACTCCAAAACAGGAGAATGTGGAAGAGAGCAAAAAACTGTGTTAACTGTGTAACGCTACTAAGACATGGCAGGAAGATGAAATACTAATTAGGATACACTTAAAAGTCTCTTCTACAAACTTTTAAATATTTAAAATATAGAGCAGCTCTATTTAAATGTAGTTTCCTCGCGTTCTTTGGCCTCACGTATCAAATGAATTTTAAAAAGTTCTTCAGAGTTTTTTCTTCCTTGCATTTTTTTGGTTTTGCATAAATTATGAATACATTTGTATCTCATTTCAAGACAGTGGAACCAATCCTCTTCCACACTAAAAAGCATGTTTTTTAGCCATGCTAACATATGGCTCTAGGGATGACAACGCTGGTTGATCAACCAGTGTGGTTCAGACTGAAATATCTTGATAATTATTGGACTGTAAAATTCAGAAATTAATTGCAATGCCTTTGGTGATACAGTAACTTTTCCTTTAGCCTAATTTATGAAGTCTGAATTTGAATTTCTTCTCTTCAGTTCTTTGGGTCATAACTAAATACCTCCAAAAACTATTTACATTTACATCAGCAGCAGCAATAGACGAGTTTCCAAGCAACATCATCAGTGAGATGTTCAGAAAACAACCCAAAATTACTGAGAGCTTATGTGATCAACAACAGTTGTTTTTGTGTCTAAAACTGCACAGATTGCAAAATTAATGAGTGGAAAATGTCCATTGTCTCAAGAAGGAAACCTGCCTGTCAGTTCAAAGTGCCGAATTAGCTGTTCAGCGATGTGGTCAGATTTTATGAGGACTGAAACCGCAGGAATAAATGCCAGTTTTAAGGTTTAAGAGTTTTAGTTTGGGAATCAGTGACAGTGATCTCTTACATTGAAATACATATTATTTTCCAGAGAAAAAACCTAAACATGCATACAGAGTATCTTTTCATCATCCTGTGTGGCTGATCAATAATAATATTTAAATTCTGTATTGACACAGAATTAAACTGTGACTTTATTTCTACATAGTGGAAATGGACATTGAGAAAATTTGTTTTCTACCGCAGTGCTGCACACACATCCTTAACTGGGAAACACATCTATGGAATGGGATGTCCCTATTGCATTGTGGAATGCTAACAATCCCACAATGCAATGCTTCATATTCTATAGATAAGAAAATCGCAGTTGAATGTCTGTACAGTTGACAGTGATGATGCAAAATGACAATGACCAGTTAAGAGTCCAAAATCTCAATTTGCTGCTCATTAATGAATAAACTATTGAGTGTATTGGTAGTGGTGTATGAGCGAACAAGCAAGTGATTTTAGACACAGCCTGTATCTGCTGAACATCAGCACGTTAGCATTGTCATTCTGAGCATTTCAGAATACTAATGTTAGCATTTAGCTCAGAGCGCCGCAGTGCCCACAGACTTACCGGGTTTTTGCTAACCACTTCAGGTTTGTTCACCACACCCACAAGGTAGATGATGGTGAGGGCAGAATTGAGCACATAGGAGCAGAAGAGGTTCTTATGGAGGGTGATCCTTTGGCAGCTCAAACTCCTGTGTGGATAGAGATGCCATGATTAATTTTATAATGTGACTGGTGGTCAGGACACAATGATGAATAATTAAAAAAAAATAACATCAACACATTTGGAATAAATTCTCCTCTGACACATAAAGGCACAACAATAAAGACGACTACAACTTAGCGACAGAGTAGCTCACATGACTGGCAGGCTAATAGTTTAATGAGGTTGTCAGATATTGCTACAGTCTGTAGAATATCAAATGAATTTTGATCTTTCGTCTCACACTGTTTTTGGTGGTTGGTAAAAAAAAATCCCTGGATTCAATGAGCTGGATTGCCTCTAAATGCTGTACTATACATGCTGGAAGTGCTGTTAAATAATGCATAATGGATCCCAAGGGTGCTTCCTCATTAGCCTGGCTGGCCACTCAGAATTAAAAGCACAACGAAATGCTTGACAGGCAAAGTGAAAACAGCTATTAGAATTAGAATTCATTCACATTCAGTAGCTTTATTGTTGGTAATGGTTAAATAATGTTTTAATTTCAGGGCAGCAATCAAACAGACTGCAGTTTCATTCAGCCTTAAACAACGTTAGTGTTTAAGGCTGAATGAAACCTTGCACCAAATGTATTTTACAGAATATAGCCTCCTATAAACGTGTCCTCTACAGTTTAAGAAGTTATATCCTCTGACTGTTCATGGCCAGTTTTATTTTTGTTAAGTCATAAAACCCCAAGAGAGCAATGAAAAACAGGGCGAGAGCTAAATTTCCTCAAGCCAGGACAAAACAACATATAGAGGTGCACATTTTCACTGTCTCATTCAGAGGTTACCTCCAACAGAAATACACTCTCAGACATAAAAGGAGATGCAGAAGCTGCTGAATGCTTATATACAAGAGGTTTTTATCTAAAAGGAGATGTCAAAACACAGGCTGAATCCTTATTGCAACGTCGTTCATACTGTCACCGGTCCAAACGTCTTTGGATCGGGCCGTTTGACCAACTCCCATTTTTTCCACGGCAAGCTGGAGTATTTTTATCTGGGAATCTTGACAGTGTTGATGTAGAGTCGTAAATAACAGAGTGCAGCTGTACACCACCACATACCATTGTAAGCTTCACATCTGGATCTTATAAGAAGCATTAAGCCGCCAATATTTTAAGTGTTCTGGCTATAAATATGCTAAGCTATGGTTAAAAGGAAAAAAAGAAATAAAAGATTTTCTTAGCCAATAACTTTGATGCTTTATTGAGATCTTTATTTGTTAGGACTTTGATCTTGATGAATTGTGAATGTCCCGCTGAATTGCTGTGTAGCTGGGTTAAGAGTTTGACTCTCAGTGGGTCATGAGGTTTTGCGTTAATGCACCTGCCCTAAACATGGCCACTAGATTTATGAATGTGTATAAAACTTCGCAGCACACTGAGGGTCTTGTACAAGATCTGCCCTGGATAACAGCTGCATTTAGGAGGTCAACACCCTTCACACGTTAAATTTTACAACTGCGGCATCCAAGAGCTACAAGGCCAGCTCAGCAACTCATCCAAATATTGTTACAGATCATAAAGTTATTTTTTCCACCCGCCCTGTCTCCATAGTCAGGTTTTTAAACGTTATTGTGTCATTAAAAACAATGCTGATTAAGTTCCCTCCCAGAGATAAACTTATAAAGTTTAACAATGTGCAGACTTTTGCATAGCAAAGCTTCATCATTTCCAGATTCCACAAACATTAACTGAATATTATACTTCTCTTTCCCGTATCCGCTTTGTTATTTTGAACTCTTGTCTAATTGAATTTCAGCAGGGCTATCTCAATTAATTGTGCACTTTTTCCCTCTGGGATTAAGCAGTACATTAGGATGAACGTCCTTAATGAGCAACGCACTCAGGTGCACACGTTTTCAATAAGAGCAAGGCACCAACGCATTCAATGGACGTCACAGCTCTCCAGTTTTGAATCCTAAATAGCCATGAAATAAATGCGCTGCACAAGGAAACCAAATTGGCATGAAATTAGCGGCAGTTAAGTTGTGTATAAATTACACTCAGTGAAGCAGCAGAACTATTTTCAGGTCAATAGCTTGCATTAATATGTGACAGTAAAGATGGTAATAATTTTCTATTATCGTCTTCAGTGTTAATTTAATATTGTGGCCATATTTACTCCTGCAGAGTTCTTTGAACAAATTTAGATTATGTTAAACAATCAACACATTTGACCGAAACATCAACATACACAAAAGAATGAATGTTTTGCATGGCACTGAGGCAAGTTTTTCAAACTCTAAAACCTACTCTGCCTGTGTAGACAGAGGCAGATTGAATATTTGCTGACTGAGAACAAAGTACTGCCTGCAATGAGTAATGAAATGGCTGGAGGAGAGTGTAGTGAAAGCTCAACACCATCTGCGTGTCTGTCAGATCCACTGATGTCAGTGAAGATGATTGAGTCTTTAAGGGCAAAACTACCAATCAATTAATCATTAAATTATCATTGCAGTATGACAAACCGTATCATCCATTTTCATCATGGTTCAACCATCCTGAATATTCACTTTACATCACAATGAGTATCACCAAAGCAGCAACTGTTACTACAGCTACAGTCTCATATTGTTAAAATCTTATATGGTGGACGAATACATCACATTTAATCCATTACCTGAAGTAGAAGAAGATGGCCAGAGAGATAAGCAGGGAGGCTATGGATAAAGCATGACCCACAATTGCCATGTAAAACAGGATGTACGCTGACTGCAAAAAACCACAAACAGGATAGAGATAACATGTGTATCATTGCTAGTGGGAAAATGTTAGAGTGGGAAAAAAATCAATGTTACATTTTTCACTTTAAGGAGGACACAACGCTCAACAGGGAATAAGAAACCTTGGTTGGTTTTGCAGCTGGGCTTTATATTTGTAGTTTTAGCATCACTTCCAATTTCTTAATCTGTAACATGATGATACAACTAGACCTAACTTTACAACAAGAAAAAAAATGTAGCACCCACACAAGTAATCAGACAGCTTCCAATTTAACTGTATTATTTAAACCAATTATTTGTATGTGAGGTAAATGGAGGTGATCATAAAGTAAATGCCTATTATAACCATCCATTGAATTATGAAACAGCTTTTTAAGGGATCTTGTTAGAAAATGACTCATCACTGTTTCTCTTTTCAAAGGTGGTAGATAAAATGTGATGTTAGAATGACAATAAATACCAGGATGCATAAAAATAGTCTGACAATTAGTCATCAGTCTGAACCTTGTGAATACCTTTTATAAAAAAGGGTTATAATTTCAACCTGCAGGAATAAAACTAATCCACAACTACTTTAAGGGATTTATGGAGTACATACTGTGTAATACAATCAGATAAGTGATAGATAAATGACACAGCAAAATAACCATTCATTAGAGGAAAAGTGAAATAGACTGACACTAGAATAGCCAAATGGTGAATTAATGAATGAATAAATATTGTTAACAACAATAAAGTACTTTTGGTGACAGTAAATTGAGATTATAAAGACTTAGGGTCAACAAATCTAGAGAAATGTGGCAGCAGGTTGCAGTATTATAAAACTACACCAATGTTTTCACACCCCAGTTTGTGGTGTGGTCCTTGCTCATAAAATCAAGAATTAAGAGCAAAAGTTGGCATCAGCTCAGTCTTATCAGAAAATCATGGAACAATTTCTTTAGCCTTATTTCTCCTTGGGATCATACTGCTGAGGCAGTTTGTTCTCAGAGGTTTCCTTAAGTTTGGGAGGCTGAGTCAGCAAAGATCAGGTTTCTGTGGCAACAGATGCAGCCGCTGATCCCTGGTTCGGTTCCGATCGACTGACAGACTTTTAGTCTTTCACCCAGGTTTGCCAGAACAGCTGTTCCAACTGCCTGGTGCAACGACTGGATACAGCAAGAGGAAATGTCTTGCAGTTTTGTTTACAAGTTGCAGAGCCAGTTTGCTAAATTTCTACACTTGTACTTGCGTTAAGCTGTATATAAGTGTAATCTCTAGGAGACAGGGTTGGATAGAGGCTGGCTGATGACCAGCAAAAAAATCTTTTTGCAAGATTAGGCCTGGTGCATCGTCATGTCGTCATGCATCTCAACATAATCAACCGATTACTGTCATCAACTTGAGCAGTTAAAACTGAATAATAACAAATAAATCAATACTTTTACATTGTGACAGAAAAGTGCAAAGTTAATGGCTTGATCAATGTAAAGTGAAAGAAATAGTGAGTGACACGACTGTAAAAGAAAACAAAATGGCTGTATGAGATAAAGACACTATTATGATCATATTACCATGTTTTGTAGTGTGGATATTATTAATTAAACCATTTAGAATATATTTAACTAAACAAGTTAAAAGTTATTTGAGAAAATGCAAAAATTCTTATAGTCCATGACGAAATCCCTGATGTACCCTAAAAATACTAGAATGAGCTCTTTGGTGTTCTAGTCTGGTCTCCGTGGGGAAACATTGTTAGCGGCTTGATCCAGCAGCCTGGTTCTGTTGGTGATAAGAAGTTTATTAATATGTGATGATGTAGGGACACTACTATGTCCAGGGCTGTGTTTTATAATGACTGCATAGCCTGAGGGACAGAGAGCTTGGCATTGTGTGATGGTTTTTTTATGCAAAGTATCTAAGTATGCAAAGTCTATTTAACTGGAAAACAAGTCCTGCTTCACCTGCCCTTGCCAGCTGTGAGATTAAAAATACAAATCATAGCTGTAACATGTAATCAATGACCTCTAACCAAACATTTTAGAGCTCTTTTCCTCCAAGTAAACACATGCAAACTGTTGTGTATCATTAATTATCAGTTTTCCCTTTGGACTTTTCACCTGGTTACTTTTCATATGTAAATGTTTCTGTGGAACTCTGCTAATAATGGTGTCTAGTACAATATTTATAGGCAACTATATCAGAACTATATTTCCAGTTTCCACATTTTCTCCCATCCATTTGCCCAAACTGCAAATACAAGAGCACTCTAGCAACAAATTGAAAAGCTGAGCCATTACACTGTTGCCACCATGCAGTAGATCTATAATAGTGTGTATAAATGTGTGTTAAATAAATCACCTTCAATTTCGCATTTGTGTTTTCGTTGCAGAGCGTGTAGTTGGACCAAGTCCTGTTGGTATCCGGGTGGCGAAACCATTGACCATCCTCCCCACAATACTTAGTGGCCTTTTCTGCAAGTTATTAAGGAATAAATATTTATAGTGCATTTTTTCAACAATTTCCTCAAATCCATACAGTTCATGGTTCCATTAGCCTTAGTGAATAATTCATCCTCAAAGCAGTTAATATTTTATGGTCCAACTTCTTTAAAAACAGAAGATCATTGGTGGATTTATCATGAGAGGTTATGAGAGTGCGTAAACTCTTGCATCTCACTCCTCACCTGTGGGGTCAAAGTCCACAAAATAATTGGGGCAGTTTTGAGAGGTGTAGGTTCCCCCTGGGGTATCATCCCAGCACAGCCAGCCATCCCAGTTACGGCTGCAGTGCAACCCTGTTAACATGAATAAAGTCACAGAGAAAGTTAAACATTCACAGAGGAGAAGCACAGTAACTGAAAAGTGAGTGAGTTGATGTTATCGCTACCTGATTTGTTATAAGGTGGATCTCGATTCATTTTCTCAAAGCATCTGTACTGGCTGTCAAGGATTTTCTTTCGCACGATTTCATGCTCTTCAGGGTTTACCGGGGGGCTGACCGTGGCCTCATCGACGGGCTGTACCTCAGTGTCCCCTGAGAACTGGGCGGCTGCCTTCATTTTAGTGACACACACACCCACATACAGACATACATTTTCAGTCAGTATAACACAATTAGTGATGAGGCTAGGGGTAAAAAAGCATGACACACAATTATGGTGCATATGTGAAGAAATTTCACTGTTAATGGTGGTTTAGAGGTGGAAGCTACATACAGACTATTTACTTCCAACAGTGGTGGGAGGCACATGTCTTGAACTTTCAGGAAAAGCCATCAGTACTGTTAAGCCTAGTTACCAAGAACCTCCATTCATGATCTTTCTGATGAATAGTTATTTCATAAACAATACATAACCTTCAACTTCTCCTTTGTGTTGACAGCACACAGTGTATAGTTAGTCCAGGTCTTGTTCCTCTCCGGATGGCGGAACCACTGCCCATCCTCTCCACAGTACTTAGTAGCCTTTTCTATATAAGGAACAATTATGTGATAAACATAGCGTATGTTACAAAATCTATAAATCTGTGCAGCTGTGTCCATAAAACTTACACATTAGATTTGGTAAATAATTAATCCTTAATTGTCATGATAAGATCAAAAGTTAATTAACCAAAGAGCTTAACAAGTTATCACTAGACCTTTATAACAGTATAATTTTTCAAACTCACTGCTCACCTGTGGGGTCCATATCAGAAGAATAATCAGGGCAGTTTTGGGAGGCGTAGGATCCTGCTGGAGTGTCGTCCCAGCACAGCCAGCCATCCCAGTTACGGCTGCAGTGGTACAGACCTACAGCATCAATAAAACCTCGTCCCAGCACAGCCAGCCATCCCAGTTACGGCTGCAGTACAGACCTGCAGCATCAACAAAAACACAAAGCACAAAGAAATGTTTCAGGCATCTTGTTCGTAAATTTGTCCAAACTTATGTGGAAATGACATTGATTTAAAAAAAATTAAATTAAATTAAAAAAGAAAAAATATTTGTCGGTAGATCACATTGGCATACTGGGTTCCAGTCAACTGTATCCGTACCTGATTTATGATAAGGTGGATCTTGCTTCATTTTCTCTAAGCATTTCTTTTCATTCTTGAGGATCTTTTTTTCCACAACACTGCGTTCTTCTGTGTTAACCCCAGTGGCCTCTGTCGTCAGCTCTCTTTCAGCGTCCCATAAAAAATGGGGGATTTCCTTCTGAGAAAAAAAAGAAATAATATTGAATGTAAAATTAGTGTTCAAAGAAACTGAGGCAAGCTTTGTCTCATTCTTCCATTACTCACAGGGAAACCAGTATCCAGATACCAATGTGTATGTCCAAATACCTCTAATTTGTCCTTTGAAGCTGGCTGACAGGTGGAGCCAGTCTCAACCCAGTTACCCAATTCGTCACAATATTTGGTCACTTTTTCTGTAAAGGAAAAAACATGTACTGACTTACTGGCAGCTTGACAACAGCATAATCCATCAATGATTATCCTGAGAGCTCCATATACTGTATCAGATTAGTTATAGGCACATTATTGCTTCTGTTTGGGGTTCACGTCCAGTGGAGAATCTCTATATTCTTTGGCTATGTCTTTGTTTTTCAGCAGTAGTATGTTGGCATCATCCAAACCCATAAATCTGACCCTGAATCTTGGCATCACAGTACAACTGTGATTAATTTAACTTGGCACACATCATCAAACGTTATGTCAAACAGATAATTCCCTTTTTGGAGTAATTTTCTGGCAAATTCTCAAATGTCAGGTTTAAAACCACATGTACTGTAGATCCATGACTGGGCTAAGAATGAGATCATATTGTTCCTGACAACAACAACTGTAGCACGACTGCCTAGTCTTCTCCGACAGCTCATCAACTGCTCAGCAGTCACTTCCAACTGTGCGTCTTCCCCCAAAGCCTCATATCAAGCAGCATCAGTTTTCAAATAAGGAGCCATGAGGGGACTCTTAACGTCACAGGCATTTTGGGAAGATCCTTTATGAGCCTTCTCTTACAAAAACACCTTCTCTGTTCTCTCATTCATATTCTCTCTCCCCATCCATCTCTCTGACTTTGACTTCCCTAGTCTTTTGTGTAATCCCCCTTTTCTTCTTCTTTTTCTGACTCTTTTTCTCTTTCTCTATACCCTTCATTCTTCTCTCTGTCCTCTCCCTCACCTCCCCTCTCTCTATCATATTGCATCTCCTAAATCAGACATGACTTGACTTTGGATCTCTTCAACCAAACATTATTGAGCCTTGCATTCCTCACAATGTAAAAACTATGTACACTGTAACTACTTACTCATACGGCAGTCATAACATGTGTAGCTACTTAAAGAATCAATTTCCACAGTCAATTTTGAAATAAAAGTCAGTTTTCGTTCTCTATGATTGATAAAGCATAATAGGCTAATGATTTAACTTGTATCTAGAAAATAAATCTTTTATACTAGCTATCCTTCAGGTTCACTGTTGTGTAAGTCTATTGTAACACACAAAAACAACAGCAATTTGTTTGTTTAGAAGTCTTCAGCCTATAGTTATATAGATATTTCAGTCAGGACCAAAGAGGTGGACTGACCAACTGACTGACAGACCGTTACTGCCATGTCCAGAGCTGCTAGCGTAGCTAATAAAAAAGGACTTGTTCTGTGGGTCAGAACAGAACAGAAAATCCAAAGAAAATCTGTCACAGCACTGGCTGCATTGATTGACATGTACTCTCTTGGAAGGGCAAAAGCACTACAGCAGAGAATTTGGCCACTATTGTAATGACACATCTACTTACTGCTCAACATAAATCATATTTGCCTGGGACGTGATGCATAAAATGCAGTTACACTATGTACTTCAGTCAGAGACACTTGCGTCAGGGAACTGACTGTTTATGGCAAATAGTGTTAGATCTGGCAGAAAAGACTCAGCTCTTCAGGGGAACAGAAAGAATCCAGAGAATCTCAGCAATAGCAAGGATTCTGGTAGGAAAACTAACCCCCCCTTAAAAAACACATGGACATTAAATCTTAGTTAAATCAACAATACCAAAAATAAAAGGAGGAGGTTGGGGTAGTAAAGGGAGCTGTGGCAGAGGACAGTGTCAGCATGACCAAATCAGCAATGTAATAGTAACAACTATCAAATTCTAATGGCCAAGTATGAATATTATTCAACTTTGTGAGTCAGCTGGTACCCAGTCAGTCAGCAAAAGGGCCAATTAGTTTAAAGCACAAATGAAACAGTTGATGCTGGTCAGCTAATGCAATTGTGGGCTCAGTGCTATACCTCTGTACTCTATATAGTTTCTCGTTTAAAGTGAGGAAAGCTGTGACATTTTAAAAAGTCCTATTATAATTGTGACTATAATATCTGTAGCTCTTTCATTATGAGTTTTTACAAGGCTCAGAACACAGTTTCCCCTGTTTGTCTCATATCATGGACACATATGGTAAAATTGAACAGAAGTACACTAGATATAAACTAAGCTAAGCTAAAGCTTCCTTCCCTTCTTTATATCCTATAATCAGCTCCATGATCTTTGACCCACACAGAGGACTGGATTGTTTTTCTGTGGTGCCTGCTGACCTGGAATTAAAAACTTCTCCAAATTCCCACCACTCCCAATTCAGCAAGCTTGTTGTGGACTTGTGTGAGAAGTGCAAAACTTTCTTACCAGTTGGGTCCAGGTCGGGATGATCTGGACAGTTTTGTGTTACAGATGTCCCAGCTGGTGTCTCACCCCAGCACAACAAACCATCCCACATATGTCCACAGAACGTACCTCCAGAGAGGGAAAAGCAAACAAAAACGTGTAAGGACTATTCTGGTTAATTACCAATACACATGTTCTGTGTCTTCAGTTATAAGCAGTAAAATTGCGTGTCAGAGTAGCATACTGTAATTTCACTACAGCCTTGAAAATGATTATAACCCCACAGCCTCTACTCTCTAACCACTGCTGGCAACATCACCATTATCTTTAACAAGAACAACAACAGTGTTTTGATCCCAATCTACCACCTTCCAGTGTCATTATTGTGGTGCTCTCCCAGAGGTAATTGGTTTGGGCTTAAGATGATTTTGGCCTCTCACCAGTTCTGTTTTCTTGGTGGTCTTTGTTGGACAGCTCAAGACATTTGTATTGACCATGGCTCGCTGCCTGGCTCTGTCCCTCTGTCATGCTCTGTCCAGGCCTGAGCGATGGGTCTGAAATTGGCCCAGTGCCTGCTGCAGCCTTGCCCTGTAGAGACAACACAACACTAGAAGTGAGAGGAGGAGGGAAGAAACCATGTCTAATACTGACTTGGACCAGAGTAAAGAGTAGAGATAGGGAGGGGTGTGTGTGTCTACATTCCCCTTGACTGTAAAAAATAAGATAAAGCATAAATATTATCTTGGAGGATGATGTTAACTAAATTTGAAATATTTCATAGTGCTACCATGCTTAGATTCAGATACCTTATATAAGATAAACATTTAAAAGGAAGAATGAGCATGCAAAGTTTTTGAAGCTTCTTCAAAGCTGATCTGATGAGGATTTCACTCTGCTTTGAAATTCTACTCACTTTCCATTCATGTAACTCATTAAAGGGTGTTTGGGAGCTCACAAAAAGAAGTTAAGCAGCTGAATTTCTCCAAGTGAATCTTATCTCTGCTCCATTGTTTGTATTTGGAGGTAGCATTAAAAATGAAGAAGCCTGCTGTGCGAAATGCTGATTTTGATAATGCTGCTCGCTGAAGGATAAAGAGCCCATTTTGCTCTGACTTATCTCGAAAGATTTTTGGCTGAAAATTAAGCCTCTCAGAGTGCCAGGCTCATGCACTTGCATTTTCTGAATCATTTGAGGAATTTTAATGCTTTGCCTAGAAGATTGTCTTCACATGCCTTATCACAATTCAGATGTGAACCTCCCAACTTTGGCTCTTTGTGGAGTGGAAAGGAATGCTCTTTAGCCCAAACATCATTCTTACCTGTCTGATAAAAGCTTGTAAGAGGCCAAACACTTGAGAGAAAAACTGTGCGAATGCTGATGTCCCATGTAGCAGTTTAGCAGCCGTACATATGATGTCACTCCAAATATTGAAGTAAATGACGTCATACATACGACCACCAGGCCACCACCAATATCAACAGATGAGTCAAGAAAAAAGAAAAAAAATCCTCACACGTCAAGGCCTCTCCTCGCCTATTACAATTCATTAATCTTCCTGAATCAACGTGACAAGACCACTCCAAAAGGAAAGTAAAGGAACATAAAGCAGAACAGCATAGATACATTAGGCGTACAACATTTGGCAGAGATACTATCCAGCACCTCAGTGTCAAGCTTGATGCTGAACAGCAAAGGAAACTGAAGCAGTAAACTTCCATTTCTCACTAACACTGAAGAATAGTGGACCAAACGTTTTCTTGATAAGGGACAATAACTCATAAAAGATGCCCATTTTTCTGCCTGCGGTAAAAGCTTTAAAAAAATCCTAAAGTGAACATGTCACTAAGGAATGATGCCGACATCCCTCTAGCCAGTTGATAGCACAATGAATACTGGCTCTGAGCCTTCCAAATTTCAGAGCCACAGTGTTGAAAATATCATTTATTAAAGAACCCTCATTAAGCTAATTGGTGTAATTTATAAGGAGAGCAGCAAGTCCATCAAAAGGACATTTTAAAGTTTGACTATTCAGAGTTTAATTATAACACCTACATCAGGCAAATCTGTATATTTTTTTAATGACAGAACATAGTGCCAAAATGTGTCACCTCTGCATGATTTGTCTGAGATACCACACTGATGTTAAAACTTTTGACCGATGATTGCACCACCCCAATTAAGTTAACTGATGAAATCTCTCAAACTCTAGAGCACACTGTGAGTATGACTCAACCCTCCAAGCTAAGCTAAAAATCAGATCATGCCTCACATTCAGATCATTTGGTGGGTAGATGGGCACAAACCACTAATGCCCACTCCAACCCCTAACACCCCTTATAATAAATACGGGCGATACAGATATACATAATGCTTTGCATAATGCTCAATGTATATGTGGGATTGAGGCATATTAAGGCAGGAATTTGCAGCAACATGTGTTTTGTTGCGCTCAGTTATGAAAACAACATTAACACCTGTACATTTCTACATGAATTAGGCAGAGACTTTTATTTTGGTACAAATGAATACTCACAATGTTGAATTTCCAATTTTAACTTCTCATGTGGAATTTATCATGTATATATTTAATTAATTTCATATATATTTATGAGAGTAAATATGTTCTCATGTAGAATTAGTGCACTTTATTTTAAAGGGAATGTTAATATATAACAGGAAGTTAGGCGCTTTATTTTACGAATTGCATGTTTTATACTTCTGCTAGCATGCTTGCTCTTTTCGTTTTGGACTTTTCCCGAGGGAGGTATTGTTGTCATACAGTTTCAGGGTTGTTATGCTGGTGCCTTGCAAAAAAAGTGCTGAAAAACCATCCCAGGAAGTGTGGTACTTGTTCAAAATACAACACAATGTCAAGTTAGACCAACTACAAATAAGGATAATAGGTATTACAATTTCTGTCTAAATCCATGCAAAGATTTAAAGCAGATAAAATGGAAGACACCCTAGATTGTGCATCATCTGCATAAAAGACTAAAGATCAGTAACAGTAAAGAAGGTGGCATACTCATGCAGTCATGGATCACATATCCTTTCTTTTGGGTCATCCAAGTTTGTAATGAACAAGCACAAACTAATTACAAACTATAATTATTCATTAGAGAGAGTGTGTGAAGATTAATCATGAGACTTTTGCTGATAAAAGAAAACCACTAGACCACAACATAGTACATGTTGACAGTATTTAATGAAAATTGAGTCATATGCTCAAATACACACGTACAGCATACATAATGGACATAATGAGAAACCTTAAAACCGTAAAAAGTTTACCCTACAGCATTCCTTGAATTAAAAAAATGAGAGCTTACCACCAAGAGAACCCAAAGGATCCACAGGGAGCCCACTAACTTCATATCTTCCACTCACAGGCAAATCTCTAGAGAGGGAGAAGAGAACAACAAGTTAAAACTATCAGAAAACAAGTTGTCTACCGTGAAAGTGACTGACTGAACAAACATATGGCTGTATCAAATCAGGATTACAGCCTCTCAGGAGCAAGACAGCAACAGCAATCATTAATCTGAAATGCAAAACACTGCAGCAGAAGCACTGCAGTTTGTGACATTTCACACTTTTCTCGTCTGTGTGTGAGTGTGTGTTGGCGAGATGGAGAGAAAGTGCACCCATCAATATGTGGAACAGCATGAGAGAGTAACGTTATATTGCGTGAGCAAAAAGAGGAAGAAGGGAAAAAAAACACAAGACAGAGACGCAGTCAGACAAAAATAGTTGATGGTTATTAATCACGTTGTGCTCAGCCTCTGCTCCTGTAGGACGGCTGCAGCAGAGCTGCCAGTTGAGCAACTGAGTGCGTGTGAGTTTAGAATTCACTTCAGGTCTCTTTGCTTTGGCTCACGGAGTCCCTGTTGGAGACCCATCACTCCGCGGTTTGAACAGCTAGGACGACCTACTGGTTGTTCTCCACACCCCACAGCGGCCCAGGGGGCAGGCTGTTGAGCAGATAGACATACATGAGCAAGCCCTATAAGTCACTGTGAAAGGTTAGCAGGATTGATTGTATTTATTTTGGCTTCCAGAAGCGCACTGATGGTAGGCTACTTAGCATTAGGATGACAAATAAACCTGGAACTACATTTGCCAAGAATTTAAGGCTAGGAGTGCTGATCTCTGAGCAGGGATCCCTCATTTCTCTTCCATGCTTTCCTGAAATACAAAACAAACTGTAAATACAGTAATTGAAAGTAGATATGCTGATGAATATTATCATTAATATTGGTTCCAGATGTCCGCTGTTCTGGACGTAGACTCAGATGGAGACAATTTCCAAATCTCAGTACCAACCCTCTGTTTTGTGTACAATCTAATAGAGATTGAATGATTTGTCTATTAAGGCAATCAACAAACAGTTGTGTTTAGATATTCATATTTAAGAAATGACTGGCAGTGTTGTGAAGTTACAGTTTATTTGAAGACTATCTGTGTAAAACATATTTCCACTGAAATGGAATACTACAGTACTTAGATTCATTTCTTGCAAACCAACAAAATAAAGTAGTTGCTGCAACTTTTTGTTGACAGATGAAATTGTTTCTGCTCTCAAAATAAAATAAAAAAAAAAACTTGTGCCCTCACGCAGTCTGAATCAGAATCTTGACCACAATGCCAATCATTGTTTCTATTCAGCTGCTCTCAGCCCACTCCTGAACTCTGCTCAATATTTCTAGTATGATAAAAAGACTATAGTTCAGTGTACCCATGTGGATCTAGCACGCTGACAGTCAAGGACACAGCAACAAACTGCTCCACAGCTGTGAAAAGAAGCAGGGAAGGAACACAAAAGAAGCACAAAAACTCCAATCAAAGACAAAGGGATAACAGAAGGCAGGGGAGGGAGAAGTATGGATCCCAAAATGGCCTCTAGGAGGAGAAGATCTATAAAAACCATCATCATGCTGGAGCAGAGGATTCTCACCAGTCAATTATCAGCTAATCACCTCTGGCTGTGCATGAGCATGTGAATTTGACTAAAAGTGAGATACTGGGAGATTCTCTGAGAGAGACGTGTTTCTCCAAGTCAAATAACAGAAGAGGCACATCAGGACGATTGACATAACTGACTTCATATTAGTTAGAGGAGTCATAAACTGAGTGGTTTCTTAGATATCCATAAATATAGATCTTAGATATGACAGGCTGTGTCTAATGGTTAAGAAATAAAATCCATTACAAGACTCCAGGCAGATCATATTGGTAGTATAGAAAGGTATTGACAAACTGTTTTGCCATTTAAGGAAGCGGATTCTGTAGTTTAATAAAATCTGTGTGGTTGTGTGTGGTTGGAGGTGGGTAGCAGTTGAGATGACCTAAAACACCAGTAATCCTTGGAACATTTTAACATTACTACACACTCTGAGTCCATCAATAATAATTCTGCCAGCTGTACACTTCATATCTTAATATCTCTGCTGCACATGTGACAGTTCACTCAAACTCAAACCTCCTGGCTGTATTTGACTTTTAGCGAGTGGAGGAGGAGGTTCTTTCAACAACTGTGCTTCTCTGCCTAACCCATTAGCTCTACATACATCTCTAAAACACAGGCCACAAGGCATTCTGTGGACCATTAGGTCCAATGCGATATGAACAGTAAGGCGTGAAGCATGAGTAGGTCATTAAAGAGACACAACCCCCCATAGAGAAGACAAAGGAAAGCACTCAAACGGTATGAGTCGGTACATAGCATAAACTACTATATATACCACGTGCTCTCCAGGAATGCTGTTAAGCATTAAAGCCACTGTAGATCCAGTAAAAGGTCAATCAGTTAAAATGGGGGTTTCTGAAAAATATTTCACATTAATTTCTACTTAGATTCTAAACAACTTAAATAAAAACATGAATTCCTTTGTGAGTGACTGTAAGAGACTGTAGAAAGAAGTTTCCGAAACACTTTCAAGGTTTTATTTTTGAATTTGTGACCTTGAACAGACATGGGTGTAGTTTGAAAAGCATATTTCTCTCCAGAGCTATGTATTTTACAAAGTTATTCAATGAGTGTGTGGTTGACTTTCAAACTTATCTCTTTGTATATGTTGTATTCATGCTCTCTTTTATTGACAGTCCTAGTGACGAATCATTTTAAAACTCAAATCTGACGTGGAATGAATTTGTTGTGTTGTAAAGTTTGGAGGATGTGATCTTATTTTTGATATATATATTTATATATATAGCCACTGGCTTTCTTTTGTCTGTCTCAGATTCTCTAAAAAAAAGTGTCCTCATTCTTATCAGCACTATCATCCCTGTGCTTTCTCTCTCTCTCCTTACCTCTCTACGTCCCCTCTCCTCCTCAGTTTACCCCCATCTCTCTCCCTTCCCTTTTTGACACCATTACATCACTCTGACAGCGGCAGACGAAGCCACTCATCTTGTTCCTCATGAAGTGAACGGTTACAGGCATGGTGACAACACAGATTTGTGCTGACATCACATTAGTGATGGAGTATGCAGCGGCTTGATCTGCCACCGCCCCCCACCCCCTCTGACTTCTTGCCATCTCAGACCCCATCACTCAGTCTGAACAGCCACACGGACGTGATTTGGCGTCCCTTTCTCTGGCCACGATAAATGAGCTAGATTACAATGCGAGCACAGGTGGATTAGTTTGACAAATGGACAGACTGTGGATGTTACCCACAAGGCTGTCATACAAGTCTAGTCTAAAGAGCAAAATATTTGGGCTGATCTACAAGCTATATACTGCTTACTGCTACTGCGGTTTAACAGCCCTACAGCATCATATCCATAATCACACCTCCCATTAAGTTATATTTTATGTGCAACATGTCACAGCCTCCTGACTGTGCTATCTAGGCACTGAGGAAAGCATCAGGTGTCTGTGTAGCCTCGAGGCCTTTTGAGAATACACACGGTGATGGAATATTTATGCAATGACATAGTGCTGCATGGTGCACACATACTGAAGTTACAAAGTTTATTTGAGTTGAATGCAGTTCTGAAATAGTGTGCAGAAAACATCATATATTATCTGGTAATACTTTAGCACGTTATTTTTTGAAGGACAGTGTTTTATTCCCTGTTTTAGGACATTTTAGAACAATAAATATAAACCAAAAATATATACATATGCAAAAGAGTAATAAATAGGAATAAAATCCTCTATTACTGCATATGTTTCCTCCATTATGTATACCATTTTATATCACTATATCAATCTTTATCATGATATAAGACACTTTCTAGCAAATCAATGGACAAACTTTAAAGTGATAAATAATTTAGCTCCTGACAAATCAAGGCACTTAATCACACTAATGCAAAAATCATACAAAAAGTCAATATTGCCATAAAGCAGCCCTGCTCACCAATTTGCAGCATTGCCCACAATGGCCTACAACAACCAGATTAATTAAAAGAAAAGCCACCATGCTATAAACAGTAGAGTCTATCATTTAATTTTATGTAATTTCATATAGCCCACCCATAACATCCAATTATGTTCCTACAGGGACTTGGAATATGCAGCTGGGCACTGTTACATTGTGATGATGATGTGACTTTGACCAACAAAAAAAAAAAAAATCCCTGTGATGGATTATCATATATATCACAAAAACTTGTCTCTGCATGTTCATTTCTAAGCAATACCGATTTAAATGGAAACATAGCCACCTGGAAAGTAGGTTATCGATCTGAACACGTACAGCATACTTTGGAAAAACAACTTTTTGAAGGTAATGGTTTAAAACATTTAGTGATATAAAAATGGCTCCTTCAATAGTTAACTCAAAAATATATTTTTAAAATAACTCATGACGATAAAGTACGATTCATCGAAGTGATCAACCGTTGAACATTACAGCGCCAAGCTCAACCTGACTGATCAGTCAGTTTTCACACTCAGCTCTGCGTCTCATTTCAGCACATCTCAACGAGAACATATTTCTGTGTTTGAGTCAAGCTCGTGCTGGGCAGGTAAGCGGTGAAAGCTCTGCAGCTTGACTTGGTCGTGTTTTTTGGCTTTGTCATCTACCTAAAAATATGCTGAATACCACTCTCTCCAATTAAGGTAAAAATGAACAGGCTTGCGTTGTCTCCCCACCATGCATTTACCTCCCCCTCCTCATTCAAATCTCACTTTTCTCTGCATTCTCATTTCCTCTCTGGCCTCTTTTCTCTTTTCACTTCCATATATCTTCTGCTGCTTTAATCTATTTCCGCTTTCACCTCGTTTCTCTCCCTCATCCAAACCCCCCACCCGTCCTGTCCTCACTCTGCCCTCCGTTACCCCCACTTAAAAGCTCTGCCCTTCCTCCCACTCCAGTTGCTTCTTCCTCCACCACATTTTCAAGGCTTTTGCTCTAACTCTCCTGGCAGATCCAACTGATTCATCAGCTAGCACATCCTTTAAACATTAAACAGGTTCCCGTTATGGTGACACATCATATTTTCAACTAATCTGTCTGTGCTCCACACAATACACTCACATAGCAAAGCCCTATCCCCTGTTCAACTGTGTATGACAGGACACTCAGAGAAGACACAGAACTGCTAAAATACTTAGATTATTTAAAAGAAAAGCTGCTTAGTAAAAATAAATAAGTAAAAACCCAGAGAACTAACACACTATTGTTCAGATTTATAATGTTTGTGTCTTAAATTAATGGGAATGGCCTTTCACTGGATGGGACATAAAAGTAACATATACAGTGTATGGACATTTACTAACAGTGTCCTTATTCTGAGGGTGAGCAAAATGTTTGCATTTTATAGATGTGAAAAATTACTCTACACCTGACTATTCCATGATCAGTATGTCTTATATAAATGAAAACAATATTGTAGCAATATTGATCATTAAATAATTAAAAGTGTTAAATAACATCTGGTTTGAAGTTCAATCAATAGAAGAGATTTAGAACATTTGGAACGCAGTTGGTTTCTATGAGGGGGAACTTGAATTAATTTTATAGAGCTGTGGCAGTATATCAGACAAAAAAAAAAAAAAAAAAAAAGCTGTAGGAAAAATCTCTAGGACCTGAAGGCTTGGCTCAACCTGCACCTCCTCCACAGACAGGCTAGCATCACAAAGTGTCCTCCTCGAGCAAGAGAGGGCTGCATTTCTTGGACTTATTCAGAAGGTGGCTAAGAAATAGGCCGCAGCCTCATCTCGCTGTTATGATGTATTCAAGATAAAAAATGTGAATTTCAGAGTATCCAGCCCCTGATTCAGCACAGCTATAGGCGATTATTGTGAATGCTGTTAGTAGCAATTTAGTATGAAGAGTATTAAAATGATGAATGTGTTTTGCTGTATTGAGAACCGCAGTTTCAATTTAGGCAATTTATGACTTGATTTATGCTTTGTATTTTCTTGTTACTCCATTGGACAGTGAATTGCTCCTGTTCCTCCTCGATAGGAAGTGTTCAGCCACTATAGTTAGCAACGTCTTAGCACTGGTACAAAATAATGACAGTCAGAGCCCACCAGTCAGTGTTGTTGTTTAATTAATGTCTTTCATATGATGAAAATGACTGAAAACTCTTGCAATATATGTTGGTTTTCTTTGTAAAACAAAAGCAAAGACACCTGAGTGACTTCTTCTGAATACAGCCTTAGTGGCTTATTGGGTAAAAAATCCTCCAGCTGATGGTTTTCTGCGAGAATGAGTATTAAGTAAATATTGAAATGATGACCAAGTGGCAGTGAGAGAATGTTGAGGCTTGATTTACTGTTGAGCATCCCAAACAGCCCAAGAATGTGTGAACAGTTGACCAATGGAAGACCAAACAGATTATGACAGGGAAACTCAATCTCCATGATGAGTAAACAAATTAATATGCAGCTGAATACACAAAGCTTTCTCTGGATTGATTGGACAGTTATCTCCTCCAGCATAACGTGATTCATCTTCAGGAGGTCAGTGGATTTAATTGCAGACACAGTCTTCTTTGTTACATGTTATTGATATTCAGCCCTTTTCATTCTCACATTTTTACCTAATTACCCTCCAGTATGTTCACAAAATTGATTATTATATGAAGCTGTGCTGGAAGTCACCAGCTCTCCCATTCTTCATTAAATCTCTGTTGTCTGCCCTTGAGAGGACATTTAGTCCTGTACTTTACCCTAAAGGAGGTATATTGCCTTTCAGCTGAGAGCTCAAGCACCTTCCTCAAATCTCGCCTGTTATTCACCAATGTAGTTGCAGTAATATGGTTAGGGGCAATGAAGCAAGAGAGCATTGTGTGCTTGAGTGTTCCATCAGTTCAAAACAAGCCTCCCGTAATAAGACGACTCTCCCTGGCTCTGTGTAAACAGTTGATTTATATCTGATCTCTAACTCCATGACATCCCACACACTTCCGCTCATAGGCCAGAAAGAAATTGAAGGGGCAGACAGGGAGAGACTGGGATTCTAAAGGGGGATTAAGAGGGGAAATATGAACAGCAGCACTGTAAGACTTGCGGATATCCTCATCATAGTCTGACGCCATCCAGTCGCATTAGCTTAATCCAGTACCCATGTTGCTGCTCTTGTTGCATGCCTCCCTTTCATTTTTCTTTAACTGGCATGGACTCCTTTCAAGTACTAGAAATATACATCATATGTAAATTGGAGTGTCTAGTGTTTGGCAGGCAGACTGATGGGAGTTTCTTACCATTTCCTTCTATGCTTATGACTACATGGAACAGGTTGGAGCCTCATGAAATACTCTTCAACAGCTATTAACTCAGCTGTGGTTAATAATCTTAGGTGCAAAATGCATCTTGAGGATGGCAGCTTTTTTTTTTATTTACCGAGGTAATATCCCAAAGTGAACATGATTTTCCATTTCTGTTACATCCCTAACTGAGCCTAAATTGGGTATTACAGTAGTTTTAGTAACTGTTTGGAACATGTCTAGGAAATTGTGTTGAGTGCTGTATTTCACGGCAACAAACACACATGGTGTATTCTCTGCTTCTGTACTGTATGTCTTTGGAAGCACAACAAATTATTTACATCCAACCTGCAAACTTCGGATAAAAGAGTATATATCAGAAAGTAAGGCAGAGCAGCAATCCTGAAGTCAGGAGAGATTTATGTTTTCATGAGCCTTCACAGAGCAAATGTTTTCTTGGCTACATGAGCTCCAACCCATCTGGCTGGAGGATGCTACTATGAGCTACAACATTTGTTGCTAAGAAGTCCCAAATACAGCGGCTCTTTATTGAAAATAGCTGCCTCCTGTAAGCTATGGGAGAGTAATACAAGGAACCAATACAGGAAAATAGCAGGCCCCAAACCAAAACAATGAGCTTAAGATGCTAAAAACTGTAGAGCTGAGAGGAGCTGCAGAATCAGGTCATGTTCTTTGTTGTCATACAAAATATTGATTATGGCCACGAATTGGTTGCAATAATAACTGAAGTCATGAGGAAGAACCATATTTGATCGCCAAAGGAAATCCCTCCTATCACTCAATTACATGTTCCATATATACTGTATATCCACAGGACCTCCAAATTCCATTATACAAAATCCTTCCATTCCTCTTCCCACTTCTCTGTCTCTTTCTTTCTCCCACCGTCTGTGTATCAAGGTTGCAGTCATGGTGGTCTTTGCATTAATTCCTATGGAGGGACCACCAGGACTCAACACAGATCCATATTCTATTTGTCTCAGAATTTACAGCTGAAACTCAACCAACTGCCCAGTCCACTCACAGTCTGACCTGCTTTAGCTCACTACCCAAACTTTCTGTCTTTAAAACAAATTTCATGAGGTCTCACTTCATGGAAAAAAAAATGTGTAAGTGCAGGCACATAACATAATACACCTGTGTGCATCCAACACTTACACATCTAATAATGGAAATGAAGGATAAATGACAACTGAGTTGTGATGTACAGTTTTCATCAGCTTCTAGAGGAATGAAAGTCAAGTAGATTTTGGTTAATACAACACCTGATGATGCTACTTGAGTTATCTTGGCTTGGGTTTGAGACGGTTCATTTATTATTTTCTATTTGATTTAATAGAGCACATTGCAGAGGGAGGGCAGGAGTTTTAATGACTTGAATGAATTAATATCAAGTTGCATTATGGAATAGTGTTACGCTTTTCTTGAATCTTTACTAGTGACAAGAACTCATATAGCATCTCTGCATCTTTGTCTGGAATTTGACCTTTCTTTTTTAATCTGTTGTCAGAACTCTAACTTTATGTACTGCAATATTAAAATTGCTGGAGCTCACCCCTGAGATCTAAAATGTGATGCTGTCCAAAACAGGAAATACACAACCAGAACACAGACTTAAAAATATTTTGTAAATTTATTCTGCTCTTCTTGTAGAGACAAGATCTAAGGTTCTAGGTTTCTAAGTCTGACATAATAATTAATGCAGGCTATTATATTGCATTAGACATTGGTGTTTCCACAACTAATAGGAAACTCCTAATTATTTCAGATTATAAATACTTCATTATCCTAAAAGCTTTTGGTGTATTGTTTATTTATTTCTTGGCTAGCAAATCAAATACAGTCGCCTGCTTTGATTTTCCAGAACCAGCAAATTCAAGCAATCCACAGAACAACACTGGCTGCGCGCTATCATAATTGGGGATGTTAAACAGTGTCAGCTATGCAACCAGCTATAGGTTACACAAAAGAGGAACACTGGTGTGATTAATATTAAAGCTTCTGTAGCTGATTTATACAGCTGATTAATCTACACTAATGTCACCACATCCCAAGTGGGTCGCCGCTGAGATGTTGTTTGGTTAGACCCAGTTTCAGCTGTGTGTTACTGGCGTATTGAGGATTTTAAATGTGAAACACACAGGTACAGAGAGGCTCAGTCACTGAAATCTTAGTTTTGTTTTTTGTCATCATCAGACAATGAGCAGTCTTGAGGACAGCTGTTCCTTTCTATTACTATAAGTCTGTGTGTTTACAAGGTTTCCTTTCTTCACATCGCCATATGGGAACCTGAGACGCACAGATGCATAACCAATACTAACAAGAGGTCCACTATAAAACTGTATATATTTAAAGTGCATTAATATACATTTCCACGCTGGCGTTGCGATGCTCATTAACAAAAGAACGTACTCAGCACTTCAGACTGTCACTAAACATGACAGGATTTAAGGCATACAGAGACCACTCAGCTTGTCAGGTTTATTGAAGCCATATCCTCCTGTTATATAATCCCTTAGTAACATTTTTCCTCCTGATGTTCAGTAAACGTAGCCCTGTTTACAACACAGGCTTGTTCTGTCAATGAGCAGCTCCCACCCTGACAATGACATCTTCCACCGACTTTTGTTGCTCTCAACTGATTAAGTGTCACTTGATACTTAGCCTCCAGAGGCAGCGTGATAGCTTCAGGTGCTTGCGACATCTGCCACTGAATGGAGGGTAATAAGGATCAAAGTTCTCATCTGGTAACCTCTCCTTTCCCTAGTCTTTCCTTATTTCTCTGACTTTCCACAGAGTGTATATCTCATCTGTCAACCAACCAATGACGTTTGTTTGTCTCCTAAAAGCAAGGAGCAGGGACAGATGGTGAAACACTATGACTTCTGCCAGGGTTTTCCAGGGGTTCAGTCTGCAGTAAATTCCCTAAAACATAAAAGGAATGGCCTGACATTTTTGAAAATAATTTTTCACTTCTTATCTGGAAGTAAGATGAAAAATTAATACTGTTCTCATGTCTGTATGTTCATTATGAAGCCACTGTGCCAGGGGCTTAGGCACAGACTGGGAAAAAGTTAGCCTGGTCTCTGGTGATGGTGACCAGCGGAGAAAGAAGGCAGGTACTGAGTTATTATGGTAAAGCATATAGAGTCTCTTGTAAAAAAAAAAAACCCAAGCACATAAGATCTGCGACATAGTAATTATGATGGGAACAAATGAAGAAGTTAGGTGACGGGAGGAAGGAGATAAGGTGAGGAATGGGTCAACAAACACAGGATCTTTCATATTACAGGACACAGCTGTTCATTTTCCATGTGAAACTGAAAGTCATCGTTGTTTCTTTTATCCATGACTGTTCCAACTCAATAAGAAAGTGAATAGGCGTGTTTCCTCAAGTTTCAAATCATTTCTTTTACATTTAATCAACGTGAAGGTATTTAAGGAGAACATGTTTCTACTGACACATGTTCTAGCTAGAGGTGACGTGATAAACTGAATCATCAGTCTCTTTGATGTCATCCATCTGGTACTTTGGGATCGATTTTTTCCTCCCACGCAGGCATTACCCACGCTTTGACTTTGCAGGCCAAGCTTCCCAGAAGTCCTCACTTCAGAAAGATCAAAGGTATCTTGACTAAAGCACCACAGCGTATCAAGAGGGATCAAAATGCAACTGTGGGCACAATGAGCTATATGGACGATAAGGGACAATATGGCACCACAGGTCAGCTTGTAGAAGTATTAGCGAGAGAAGAAAGCGCAAATCAGATAAGATAAGCCCCTCTGATCACAAGGATCGCAATGAAACTCAAAATAGACCTGATGACGTAACCAGAGGCCCAACGAAGAGATACAGCTTAATCCTGCTCAATCTAAACTCAAAACCAGTCAGTTCAAAAGCATCAGAGAGTAAGGTCTTATGAGGATGGAAATGATCAGCAACCTATTTGAACAACTAATATCTCTTGGATGTACACCGGGTGAATGGAACAAACATTCTCAAAAATAAATCAGGCAAGGTGGGAGGAAAAAAAAAAAAAAAAGGGACAGAAATAGCTCCGTTACAGCATGCACAGCAAAAGCACATCAGAGACACATAGCACAGTCATTTCAGCAGAGACTCAGGAGGCATATCAGTCCTGCATGATCCAATACGATTGCAAAACACATACCTTGGAAGTATGCACAAACTGAAAAATCCCATTTAATGGATATAAAATGTAATTTCATAAATTCGTCTTGTAACCTTTTTGCAAATGTGTTTCCGTCATAGGAAAATCTTTAGCAGATATGGAAACACATTTCCAAGAAGGCTGAGAAGCATTTCCCTAAACCAACACACAGTTCACCTCCACACAAAACGTGTACTGTAACTATCGCCATTATTTACATTCTTTCCATGCAGACTACAGAAAACAATCTTCAATGCCAAGGACATACATCTGCTGTGCTGACAGTATGTTAAAGGGAAATGTATATAGAAGCCAAACTTAAATGTCACAGAAAAGTCAACTATATGCAAATGACTTGATGACAAATGGCTACAGAAAAGAGGGAGAGGAGCATGAGCCCACTATCTCTTCTGTGTAGTGAACAGATCTCTTTCTCTCTCTCTCTCTCTCTCTCTTACATGTGTGAAGGCACAACCTATGTATCTATAATTATGCACTGCTAACTTGACATTGGCTGCATTTGAGTGTGATTATATGCCAAAGTGTTACATCCTACTTAATACCCCATATAAACACGTAGTTGGAATGTTTCTGTGATGTATGTGGGTGCGCCTCCAGGTGTGTATGCAGTGGAGAGAGAGCAAAAGTTCAGAGACGGTGACTGGTGGAATCGCACCACATCTCATGAAGTGGCATGGATAAAGTGCACATAAATGTTAGTGAGTAGTAAGTATATGAACCAATGCAAAAATAAAAATAATAAACAAGTATGCAGTTATATAGATTTAAATTGATGGCCAAAAATTTGATGAAAGAACAATGGAGTGTGTAGCTAGTTTTCCTCTCCATACACACAGGTGTGTGTCTGGGTGTCAGTTTTATTCTGCTTTAATACTTGACAAACAAAACAAACTCTGTCATTAATAGTAGTTTCAAGGGAAGTTAGATCTGTAGCCAAAAAACCTTGCCTTCTTGCTTTTTGAACCTGGAGGCCGTCTTGCATGCTTTTATCTTCACATCTCTTTCTATGGGACTCAGTCCCGCTATCCCTGTCTTGTCTGCAGTTTGTTCAAATCAGCAGGAGAACTCACTGTCGCTGTGTCCCAAAACCTGATTGTTGTTTCATTCTGTGCTGAACAAATGAGTAACCAGTGTCCATGACTAATTCCACTCTTCTGCTCATATTGATGCAGAGAAAACAATACATTACAGAAAGGGAGATGAAATGTCAAGTCTTACATAAGGCTGGGGACTAGAAAAGGTCATTGTGACAGAAAATATTTTCAGTTTATATCTTATAATGCTAGAATTGTTTAATTATTTATCATTGTATTTTTGGAATATATATTGCTGTTTAAAATGATTATTGTCTATAACTGAAGACATCACGCCAGGCTTGACGCACAAAACATTTACATGAAAAGTGATGCAGAATAACACCAGCAGTGAGGCTGTGATGTCCTGTTTGGTCCTGAGGTATAAGAACAACTATTCACTCGGTTCCTGCTACTTTACACACACACACAAAAACACGCATACAGACTATCTTCTCTACTGTGAGTTATTTTAGCTAAAGAATAATAATCTGTTGAAGACAAAAGCAGATCTCTTAACTATTTTTCTCTGCGTATTGTTGGCGACAGACAGAGCAGCACCAACTCAAAGTACACACACACAAACCCTTTCCACTTAGCCACTTTTAGCCAAGTGCTCAGCTCAATATAAATGTCTCTGATAATTGCTAAACTATTTCTTACTCAAAATATTTTTCTCGATTTTTATCTATTTGTCAAGATGACATCATCTGGCAGGGTGAAGGAAAACAGATAACTCAAAAAGTCCAAAACTGAAGTTTTCTTAGAGATGGTAAGGAAAAAAATCAACTGATGGAGGCAGCAGACAATGGCCCTGAGTGCTGCTGTCTGACAGACCACCTGAATGAAACCAAGCCCACGCTGATAAGGTCTTCAAATCATTAACAGACATAAAGCCGACTTCATTGTTCCTGAATAGATCTAATTACATCATTGAGGATGGAACGGGTGCAGCTCTCTTTACACAAGGACACATTTCCTCGCCACTGTGTAAACATCCGTTCCAGTAGCTAGCTTTTCTCCAGTGCAGCATACCGCATTTAAGTGTTGAAATGGCTTTTGATAGCTTTTACTTTAACTCAGCATAACCTAGTTGTGACTGACAAAATAAACTTACAAAATAAGTTGGCCCATTGATTCTATAACAGCATCAAGGTCTACTGGTATTCTGACTTATGCCTCGCTTTCTATTCACTGTAATGAATATTTACCCATTTGCAATTTAATTCACAAATGTATTACAAGCAACATGGTAAAATAGGGGAGTAATTCCTTCGCACCCCAGAATTGGTCATGCCCTGTACATACAGTAAAACCAATATTGTTTGGTTGGTGAGTGCTGGATTATTGACTGCAGTTCAGAGAAGTGCTGATAATAAGACTTCTATTTCATGTGCAAGTAGCCAAGTCCTTAATTTCCTAGCTACTCATCTCCCCTGACCTTTGAGGAGTACTTTCCTTGGCAGAAATACCACATATGTATATAATGTATACATTTATGCTTGCAGTCCCATTTCAACCTCAAATGTTTGAAATACAGTCATGCACTACTATACAAAAACAAATATGTTAGATAAAAATACAACCACCAGTCCTGCTGGGATCAGTCAGTTATATAGCCATGACCTGGGTTAGCTTAGCCTAGCACAATAGATCTGAACAAATAGCTAGTTTGGCTTCTTTCTGAAGCCTAAACTAGCACTTAAGTTCAACACCACATGTATCTATTTGTTGTACAAAAAAAGCTGCATAAAAGCGGAGGTGCAAAAACAACGACCAACACATAATCCTGCAATTAAACGCCTAGTTTTTACGTGAATGTTTTTTAAATCCAGAGAGAAATCCGCTTAGCCGCTTCCCCTGCTCCCAATCTTTATGCCAACCCATGCTAACTGTCTCCTGACTTCATATTTAGGATAAAATATGAGACTAGTATCAAATTTCTTATCTATCTCATCAAAATCAGAACAAGTGTATTTTTTAACAAGATTCTGAACTATTCTCAAAGGTAATGGGAAAAAAATATTTATTGACTAGCCTTTTTGTAGTGCAAACATAAAATGGTACATCAAATACAGAAATTTTGACAATGGTGGAAGTGATTTCTATAGTGGTGGAAAGAGAGAAGGAGAGAGTGTGTGGGTGCATGCATGTAATGCCCTTTATCAACTAAATATATCAGTCATGTTGCTTTGAGTACATTTATCAGGTACACACAGTTAAAGACAGTCTCAGAGCTAAAGATGCTTTGAGACTGTGAGTATTATTTTCTTCACAATGATGATGTAGGTTGTTTGGAAAACGTATACCTATCAAAACTCATTGTCATGCAATAGAGCATATTTAGCACTATCATGCAAAGGCAATTAACTAAAATGTCTCATAGGCTAACTTGACGTCACTGCCTAAAAATAACTCCAAACGATAACTACCTTTTTATTTCAGCCTCTGCTCTAATATCCCGTCAGAATTTACTTTTCAAAACCATTTAATAAAAAGTAGGGATCTTTGTTTCCTCTTGAAAATAGATACACTTGATCTGCCTGCACATTCATTTGGTCAGTTCAGTGGTTTATCACAACCTAAGTCCATATCAGTGCAGCAGAAATAAAGTGTTCTTTTGCACATGTGGGTTATTGTAAAGGAAATGTGTATTAACACACGTGTAGACACACTAATCCTCGGTACATATATTCACAAAGGTGAAGAGAGCCCTGTCCCATTTCTGTCTGATACCACACATTATCTGTGCCATGCTCATGGCAGCCATTTAGAGCGAAAGAGGGAAGTGTCTGCCAGCAAGTGCGCTGCAAATTGCCCACTATTAACTAATCAGTGATGGATGTACACTGATGTGTTCGATGCCTGTACCGTTACTATAACAGTCAGCCCCCATAATAATAATCCATTAGCACTATCAAAATTAAGTTTCAACATGGAGAGATGTGCCTCAGACAAAGTGTTTCACCACACAGCTTTATGTACAAAAGATTCAACACTTAAAATGTGACTGACTAAGTACCAATTCATTCATTTACCAATTAACTGAAAACATGGACTCTTTAAATTATTTTTAAAGTTATATATTATTTATTTTCCTTTGAATATAAATTCTTATAAACTCTTGATGTCCAAGTCCATGTTTGCTCAGTGTTATGAATATAATGTAAGTTATGATGAATAGTTTATAACATATTTTACAGTGTTGTTAACTACAAAGACAGATGTTTGTACATCAACTTAATACTTTTCCACAATTGAGGAAATGAATATATTGATAACTTTGACTGGCCTACAGTTTTTTTTAACAGATTAAGAACCTTTTTTCTCAAATTATGTGCATTCACGTAAGATTCAGTATTCAGTATAAAAAATGTTTTATAAAATTAAGTGGGATTCAGTGTATGTCTAATACACTATGAATATTTTAATGCCATCTTGTGTTAAAACTATGAACAACTGTGTCTTAAAACTTAAATTACTGTAACATAATTTCCAGTATTTACAGGATTTGTTTCTAAGTAGCCTTTAACCTAAGATATGCTAATACTGTCCACCAAATTATACATTGAACTATGTTTGACTTATAATTGGTTATGATTTGTAATTACTCGCTTTATTATTATCAGTGATTTGCAATTAATATTTAATATCATTAAATACAGTAACTAAATTGTAGTAATTGCAGCTGTGGCTCAAACAGCTCCCACTGGGCTGTTTGTGACATTAAAACAAATTTACAAATTTAGATTTTACTGTCATGGGTTATTTATTGTGGTTCACATTACTAGCAGCAGACATTTATAAATGTAAAAAACACTCCAACGCTCATGGGAAAGAAATCACAAATATTTTCTCAAATCCACAGGGTACATCACAACTATGGACCATGCACTATAAAGGGTTCCCAGTGTGTCATAGAGTAAAACTAAATAGTTTTTAAAGAGGCTTATAAGATATTTAAAACATATTCTGTAGGAAAATATAAGTGAATGTCAACAACTTTAATGTCCTAAACTCAATACTTAATTGTTTTTGTTGTTTTTTTTTATTATTTATCATCTAGTGTTTTGTGAGTTCTGATGTTGTCCCAACCTGTCAAAGATACCTTTCATGAGCAAAAGGTCCTTTTTTCTACAAAGTTACTTTCAAGTTTCACTTTAAAATAAAATTTCAAACACTGCATTCAAATTTGCATAAACACTCCCCTCAAGATCTTAGGAGCCAGTTCAGAGTGAAGAAAGGTAGTGACAGATGGGCTGAGCCCAGGCCTGCGCTGTCATCTAGGTGACTTACTGTACAGTACTCTCTATTCCCCCCTCTCCATCTGCAGATCATAATTCACATCTTAAAGATAACCTTGCTTTTTCAATTTCAGAGAAGAAAAAAAAATCATGCACGCAATCCTCCACAGTATGTTCTCAGTTATCACTGACAGGAGGCCTCTCTCTCTCAACTTTGCTCCTCTTTCCACATTTAATATATTTTTCTAAAAAATTTTAATCTTCTGTCAGCCACGGAAAAAAAAAAGCACAAACAAGCGGATACAACAAACCACAAGATTCTTCATCTGACAAGAAGCTATAGATATTTACTTTCAGTTGTTTGCTCAAAATTCAAAAAAGTTTAAATATTGTTTTTGATATAAATGATTTTATATATTTTATAAAATAACAGAATAATAGAATAGGTTCAAATTTATAAATACCTATATACTTAAGATTGTGACAAACTTTTTGCAAGACTTTGTACACAAATCACACCAGGACAGGCCTTTCCCACTCCCACTTGCATCCTTGTGCAATTGGAGAGGATGCACACTGCAGCTGAGGGCTATGGGAAAGCAATTAAAGAGGTATTTTGTCACTGGACTTTAGCCATTAACTACAATTCCCTCCTGGGCACAGTGTTCCTAGCACACTCTGTTGGGTCAGAGAGTGGACTGTGTCTGGGTGCTACAAGCTGTAAACAGACAGAGGGAGGGGGAGAGAGAGACACGGGCAGAGAGGGATGGGTGCTGTTATCACAAGTATGCGCGGCAGCCAACTAAAATAGTAGCACAAGTTCTCTGACAGTCCTGTAATATTGTGACCTGAGGGTGAAAATGTAAAGGAATTAAGAGAGGAGGAAATAAAGGGAGTAATGAGTGAGGGAGATAAAATGAGCAAATATTACAATAAAAATTCAGTTAATTACAATAATACATTCAGTTAGGAGCTAAACTAAATAGGGAAGGAAGCCGATGACAAAAGGAGGAAAGAGTAAGTGAGAGTAGAGGGCTTTTGAAGAACAGAGTAGTTATGCTCTGTCTTTGCACAAGCCCCTCAAGCCTCATTCTGAAGCCCCTGAAGCCCTCTCAGACCCTTGGAAAGAGTCAGCCTGGACCTTTCTACTGCTCTGAAGGGGATGTTTGGGGCTCTATATGGTAAACAGCATGAATTTGATTTCAGTATCTTGCTCTAGTTTGTGAGCATCGAATTTGTAACATTTAGAAAAATTTCAGTATGGCAGATCAAGGAGAAGGAGAGGATACCAGTGTGTAATAATAGCCAACGTCATAGATATCATTGCCGAGGCTGACAGGAGGCAGCTTTTGAAGTTTCACAGTGTGCAAACACCACTTCTGCAACGAAAAATGGCACAGAAATAAACAGTCTTTGTGCTTTTTCAACATCATCAAGGTCGCATTCAACTTGAAAATGCACCCCCTGAATTTCCAGAGCAAACTGCCTAACACAGACGCCAACTGACAAAAAGAAACTCAATGTGCGAGAGAAAGGAGAAAATCATTTGGCCACAACCTCCGACGTCAGCGGAACGGCTTTACCTGGGTGCCAACAATCAATCACGGAAACCTTAATAGGGGGCGATTACACCAGGTATTACAGACGACCCTGTGAGTCATAAGGAGACCTGAAGTGCGAGCCAAAATGAGAATGAGAAAGAGCCAAACGGCAAAGGAAATCAATGAGCGGTCTGGTAGTCTCGGGATATTGTAATAAGTCAGAATTAACACACACAGAGCTGCCCTTAGAGGGAAAGAATAAGCTACATCAAGGCTTCTTGAAAGCAAAGCTTTGATTTTGAACAGCAGGGGTTTTCTACAGGGGCCTGGTATGTCACTAATGCTCTTACTAGATATCTGTTTGGGGCAAAAAATCATTTCTGACTTCTACCTGCTGTCTTGTGTTGAGAATGACTAGATGCTATTTCATTGCCAAAACTTTTTTTAACAAGGCTCTCTCTCATGGTCTTTTACTGTATTGGTTAAAATACTGCTTTTTAAACACACATAAAATTACATAAAAATCTCTCTCCTCATGTAACCAATGCTAAATGTATAAAGCAGTTTGGGAAATGTGTTTATTTGCTGTCTTGCTGAGAGTTAGATGATAAGATTGACACCACCCAGATGTTTGTGTGGGAAATAGGTAGCAGCACCCAGCAGCTGGTTAGCTTATCTTAGCATAAAAACTGGAGACAGGGGGGAAACAGCTAATCTCTCTTGTCACTGTTAAACCAAAGTTTAAAACCAACATACGATGGTGTTATTGGGATGCCAGGAACTGACTGCATCAGGCCAAGAAATAGGCCCCATAAAACCACAGCTTGTTGTAAGCTTTAGACTTAATGATTTTGTTACCTTTGGACAGCACTAGCTGTTTTCTCCTATTTCCAGTCTTTACGCTAAGGTAAGCTAAGCTATGTCTCATCACTCAAGCTATTTACCGTACAGACATCAGACATCTAACTCCTGGCAAGAAAGCGTATTTTCCAAAATGTCACGCTGTCCCTGTAATGACCTTTTCATGTCACCTTTAATGCGAAGACTTCCATGTAGTGCAAAACACAAGCGCTCATTAATAAAAAGATCATTATCTATGCCATTGTCTTGACAGATTGCAGGCACGTTTGCAGACAGATGCATCAGTGCTGTGTGAGAGCGCCAGATCCAGAGAACCGGAGCCAAAAATATTCCAGTGCGTCACTCTAAATGTCAGTGTTTATGAAAAAAAGAAAAAAAGGACAAGCATATCTGGAGTGATAATCTGGACACCTAGCTGGGAAACAGCAAGGAAGAGCTGAGGTGAATCACGGCAGAAAGGTAGAGAAGAAACAGCTTATTTTGATGAGAGATTTTAAGGACACTCTGAGAGGTTGAGTCCTCTTTATTTCTGCACTGAAATTTTGGGACTCCAATCTTCAATTTTCAACCAGTCTGACTTGAAAAAAAGGAGTTTCAACTCTTAAACAGGATTTTTTCAAGACAAGGCATCAGTTCCCTCCATCTGTATCAGTGACTCCGAATTATGCGCACTGTGTGACTGCGTGTCTCTCCAAGCGACAGAAAGCTATCAGGGACTGACACTTTGGCACAGACAAACCCCCAGGAAGTGTTTTCCAACCAAACACAGTGGAGGGTAGAATGTGAAAAGCTTTAGAAAGTGGGATGATGGGGGGAAAAGAGAGATGGGCAAAAGACAGGAGAGACTGAGAATGCAATTAACTGTGAAGGACAAAGAGTGAAAGGACAGTGCATCGACAGAGGACAAAGATGAAGAGAGACAAACAGAGACAGAGAAAATGAAATCACATAAGAGGTGGCAGGTCGGTGTGTCAGTCTAGCCTCTATTGAATACAAAGAAAAAAGAGGAGGAAAAAAGTACAAAGAAATGAGAGAGGAGAAACATGAGGTGAGGACACGATAAAGATGAAATGAGATACTTTACAACAAAAAATACTATGACATAAATAGACAAGAGTGAAGTAGATAGTGTAAAGGAGCATGAAAGTAAAGAGCTGACAACCGAATCTGAGCAAATGAACAGCAAACACCAGCGAGATAAATCAAAAAAAAAGTGTCACTTCTTGTTGCGCTGACTGTAGAAAATAGAAGCGTGTGGACGTTAGCATGCTAATTGGATCCTTTATACAGATGTGTTTGTTCCATTTACTGTCAAACTCATCCAGAAGGATAGAGATGGGTCTACAGCAAGTTGGGCTTTAAAAGGTTCTATCAGAGAATTTTAGTTTTACAATATGAAGTATACTGATCACACAAAAGGCATTCTGATCTTATTCAAACTCTCCCTGGCATGTGGCTGCTGCTGTGACAGTGAAGGTATCTCGGTATTAATCGTCGTATTCAGAGCAAATGAGTTTGCTATCAGCGTTAAACATTTAGCTGAGTAATTGTTAATTGTTGTTTGTAAGAAGTCACTTGTTAAAGACGACATAAATGGAAGATTTCAATATTTAAGAAGGATAACAGCTTTCTTAGTCTGGAGGAAATTTAGAAACCATTGAATTTGCATTAAAAGTCCAATTTAACAGCCTCAAGGAGGCTTTAATCAGTCCTCCGCACAGACTAACAGCTATTCAATAGTGATCTACCTTGCCATTTAAAACAGCTGTTTTTAAGTTATAAAAGCCCCAGCAAAGAATTTTCTATCCTTTCAACAAATTGCTTTTTATACTTCCAAACCTACACTGTGATTGTTATGACCTTACGGTAAACTTGTGAGGTGAACACTGTAGAAATAATAGGAGGGCGATGTGAAACTGCACGTTCCTTGGCTTTGCTGACAAATCTTGAAGATTTCAGATGGGGACCGTTCGATTGATTATGGTTGTGAGGGAGCACGTTTTGCCATCAGCTGTGCAGCTGTAGCATTTTGAGCAGTGGTGCTGCAAATTGAATTCAGGTATGAGAGGAGGGGAAGATATCACAGGTCAGAAGACATTTTTATGAAAACCATGACAAAACCATGAGAAACGGATCTGTCTGTATCTCTGTCTTTACCATAAACACACACACACACACACTGCCATCTCTGTTGTATGGACCCCTGTTTACTAAGCCATCAGCCATTCACTCTATTCTAGCACCACCTATTGATAGTATACTGTAGCTGTTCACTATGTGTAGAGCTGTAGATGCAGTACTACTTACAGGAAACCTTTCATTGCAGAAAATACACTCCCCTATTTCTTTCATTGATGTCATGTGTGTCTCCTTCCTGGAGTCTTCATTGAGTTCAGTCACAAATCACATGCAAATGGTTCAAGCCTCTGTTACTGCTCATCCAGCCACCTGCACTAAGTAAACAGCTTGACGGAGCAGAGATAACTGCAACAGATGACTGTGAAATTAAATTTTACAACAGCAGACCCCTTGTTTTCATGGAAAATCGTGAACAAGAACGTTTGCCTGAATAAAGTTCATATCTGTCTCCCACTCATCAGAAGTGAAAGCAGAGTTAACATGAAAGATGGACAGAATTGTACAGAACGGCCACAGCTGTGCCGCACATATTGCAACACTTAACTTTAATCACATCCTATGATCGATCCAGCTTGCTCAATGGTTAAAGCTAAGTAAACTTCATTGTCTCTTACAACTCTATAAATGTCTTCATCATTTTATGCAGACCCAGCTGTGTAACGTCACTGGTAGCATGGGATGAAGAAGTAAAGCCTGACCTCTGGCTCTGACAACACAGTCCAATTCATTATGTAATGGAAAAGGTTAAAACACACCCTTGGACCTTTCGTCGCCTGATGTATGGCTTGCTAGCATGGAGAAACTCTAAGCTTAATGTGTGACATTTTAGCGCAGGTTCCAAATGAAGCAGATCCTCAGAACATTTAGCCTGGCTCCTCTTTCAAGGTTTGCAAAACAGCCAACGTAAGTAGTTAATTGCGTGACAGCAAAATTGTCCACATCATCCCAGCTGGCTTAAAACAGCACAGGGTCAGAGAAGAGAGTTTTCCACATTGACAGATTTGGACCACAATCATGTTAATTCACATGATTCTTGATTCCCCCGATTTGTTTTGCCAAGAGAGCGTTAGGCAGCAGGGTAAGTACCGTTGTTAGAGTAAATTGAGCGTTGTCTTGTTCGTGAACAGGGAGAGAACGAGTGACATTTAGGGTCATTGCATGTACCTATGAATAAAACATGGCGCATTAGCTTGATGAATATTGAGGAATAACAACAGGCAGTGGATAGTCTGCTGACCTTCCCTGAATGATGGGTCTCAATTACACGACTCTGTGTATGTGTGTGTGTGTGTATGATACATGGAAGGAGACAGAAGCTGCTCTTGCAAGTGCGTACTGCCGTGGCATTTGCATTCAGTGTGTCAGTGGTGTCTTCCCATAGCAGCCAGCCCTCGACGCCACAGAATTATATGAGTATTGTAGTCTGAAATCCGAAAGGCAGAAAGAAACAGCATAACTATGAATCTCCCCCTGTGATCCACCTTGTTCATTTGAACATAAAGCTTTAAAAAGCTGTTCCTCAAACACTTGGAGACCATTGAAATAAACACACAGTGGCCACACACTTTCTTTGCTTTTTCATCTTTTCACACAGACCCCTCACTCTCTTCCTCTCTCATTCTCTGTCAGACCTCTCACTCCTGTCCTCTCAAATGGGGAGCGAATTTGCCGCTTGCTCGCTCACCCGCTTACCCGTCTCGGACCAGACGGGCGGGCAGTCCGACAGACAGGCAGGCAGGCAGGCAGACAGACAGACAGCGTGTGGGATGATGAATGACAAACTTATCTCTGAGACTCAGAAAGCAGCCAGACACGTTGCCAAATCCAACCCAATTCACTGCAGGGCGCTGTACATATCTCAGCCTGCCTGTCTGCACGTATCTCTTCATTGCCATCTTTCTCATCCTGTGCTGTTTGTGTCTCTCTTTCTTTGACAGCCCGACTCTGTGTCTGTTGCTATTCTTGTCTCCCTCTGAATTGCATGCACCGTGTATCTGTAGCTATGTGCTGAGAAGCTCTCACTCCTCACAGTCATATCAGCTCGCCGAAGCCGCTTCACTCACGATTGCCTCTAATAAAAGCCCAGATGACACGAGCCATTACTCTAAACACGGTTACGTAAACACAAAGAAATCCCCAAAAGAAGAATCCCAATTTAGCCGCAGACATCTTCAAGGCAGGCACTTCAGTTTCTGCTCTGTTTCTGCCACAACTGGAGGCTGAAGTGAGGCAAAGCAGCATTCACTGATGATTTTGGCTTATTTTGTTTCCGGCTCGCGGGCCGGTCTGTACATGTAGGAATGCCTATTTTTCCCTCTTCCATGAATTTGCTAATATAATCAATATGGGGGTGAATGCATGAGGGTGGTTTGAAAGCAGTGTCGAAAATTCTCACGGAGAAGAGGAGAAGTCCTGGGTGGATTTGGCTCATGAAAATATAACTCACATACAAAGTCAACAGTCCTTTTCTGACAGCAAAGCAGAGCAAAAAAAAAAAGAAAGAAAGAAAGAAAAACAAAAGCAGCTTCAGTCTCACCCTCAGCACAGACAGACGCTGTGCTTTTTAAGGGTGGCACAGTGATTAATACAGCAAGTGCAGAAAGGTTGCATGCATTGACCTTTAATCTGTGTATACGTGACTACTTTTGTGCATTTTGTGCCACACGAATGCTCATCCATGTGTACGCCCCAGTGTGTGTGTGTGTGTGTGTGTGTGTGTGTGTGTGTGTTTATTAGCTCGTAAAAGCCTATTTATTACTGGGAACATAACAGATGCCTCTCCATTTTGGTCCTGTTAATTTTCTCTGAAGAGAAGCAGGAGCCTGTATGGATACAACACAATCATGAGTGTGTGTTTTGTGCATGTGTTTGAGTCAAGTAAAGGATTCATGTGTAACACACTTCTTCAGATGTCTTTGGCTGCAGATAGGAGGACAGATCTGCCTTCAGTTTGCAGTTTGTGCTCTACTATCGAAAATCCCTTTATAAATTTGCATTGATCCACCAAAGAGTGTCCAATCAGCAGAAGTTGATTATTATATTCCTGAGCATTAACCTATATTACATACTCTGGATGAGGTTTCCTTCAGAATAAGCCCAAAAACACTGAATGAGATTTTCTCCACTGCTGCAGGCAGTCATTACAGTATCACAATGAGGACTCTTTCCAGCCTTTACTTGAGTTTTTCAGCTATATAAATAGAGCATCATAGACATCTGTACAGCACAACATGAGTGTGAGTCACATTCTGCAATTTTTCCCTTGCTTAAAATAATCTTGAGCTAAACTGGTGTTTAGATTTATATGTCCCCAGGACACGCCATAATATAATAGGCTAATAATCCATTTACAGCATAAACAGGGGGAAATCAAAATCCAATTCACATTGCGTCAACAGTCACGGTGTTTCCGTGCAAATCCCAGCGGGACATAATAAAGGTCATTTGGGATTTAACCTGACTGACAAAGTGAATATATTATCCCCTTACCTGACTAATCTTTATACTTTTTATCAGCAGCAACTTATAGAAGTTAATACCCATAAAAAAAGCCTGAGTCAGTTGAGTCAGAGACTTACCTTACTTCAACAGATTTTAGAAACTGCAGCCCCAGTGAAAGAACAAAGATGCTGAGGAGGGTTCAGAGAAGCCCGCTGCTGCTGTCCGTCCTCGGAGACTGGCTCCCTGCTTCTGCGCTCCTATTTAACGCAGTGTCAATAAAAAAAAATAAAAAAATAAAAACTTTTTTTTCTCATCCACGGAGATAAAACCCCACAATAAAAAATCAATCAAATGCTACTGCTGCCGCGGCTTTACCCAGGTGTCTATCTCTTTCTCTTTTTTCTTTTTTATGAGATGAATTAATGGCCGGCGGAGCGCGCGGTAGGGGAGCGCGGGGCAGGGCGCCGCTCTGTAGCCGTTATGAGCGGTGACAGTTGACTGCCCGGTAATCCAAGTGCGTCTAACAGCCTCCCCGTTTACGCGGACGAGCGTGTGGCGGCGGAGCTCCTCCTCGCCTTATCTCGGTTTTCTGTGTGTTAAAGACACACACAGCGAGGAGCGGCAGCCTCTCCACAGCGTGTGTGCGCTCGGTTTGGACACTCCTCTGGACACCGGTGTTAGAACAAACAACCATGAAGAGAAATTCCATTAATGTGATGCAGCACAGTTTGTGTGTGATAGCCAACAGTGACTTTAAAATGACCTTGCTGACGTTATATAGGAGCATTTATCCTATCTCTGTCCTGCATTCGTTATAAAGACAGTAAAGTGACCTCAAAGCCATGTTTTATTCTTTTTGAAATGTCTTGTTATCACTAATATTAGTTATATAACTAATGGTCTAATGATTTGTGAATAATCATGTATTATATTGTTTGATTATCAAACTGATTATCTGGCCTAATCACCACAGGCTTATTATATCACTCCTTATGGTCCAGCAGTCACTCTGGTAGATGTTATCAGTGTCTCTGTAGATAACCCACAGATAACCCTTATGGCATGCTAAGACTTATGAGATGCTCTGCTTGGATTAATAATTTGTGTGATATGTGTTTTCTCCCTCAAGTTCAGTTCCCTTAACAATTCTTAAAAAATACATTAGGCTACTTGTCCATCATTGAAAAATCCCAAATGTACAGATAGGCAAAAGTATAAATACTGAGCATATCTCCTACTTCACTGGAAAGTCAAATTTAGTGCACAGTATGGGCACTAGAGGTGTCCAGTGTCTACGTCACACTTGTGCATTCCATGTTGCACGTTGGACCATGATTGGCTTACAGTTGTGACGTCACAAAACCTGCTTGCACATAGCCTACACGACTTAACGTCCGATTTAAAGCGAGCTCAGAGAAAATGTCCCCCTTGAGCACACGAATATGAATGAATATCAACGGGATCTGTTTTCGTCAGTGACTGTAGATTTTGTAGTCAGCAGAAGACCCTCCAGAACAATCTGAGCTTAATTCAGGCATTATGGAGACACAGGAAACTTGCATGCACATATATTTTTAAATGTTGTGATAGCACTGATAACTGGGGCGTCGCCTCACAGCAATGAGGTTCTGGGTTCGAGCCCCGGTTCGCCCGGGTTCAAGCCCCTTTTCTGTGTGGAGTCTGCATGTTCTCCCTGTGCCTGCATGGGTTCTCTCCGGGTACTCCGGCCTCCTCCCACAGTCCAAAGACATGCAGGTTAGGTTAATTGGTGACTCTAAATCGCCAACTGGTATGAATGTGACTGTGAATGGTTTGATATCTATATATGTTGGCCCTGCGATGGACTGGTGATCTGTCCAGGGTGTACCCTGCTTCTCGCCCAGTGTCAGCTGGGATAGGCTCCAGCCCTCCTCCTTACAGATAAGCAGTATGGATAATGGATGGATAACTGATGAATGAGAATACAACTAAAGTAAGCTCCGTCGTGGCATCCTACCTCCCTTCCCCCACTTCAACATCATAAACATCACAGTAATGCAAGATGAAAACCAAATCCAACAGCTTCTTTATTCATTTGACTTGATGAATTGTTGGCAGATGTTGTCCAATATCCAATTATCATCCTTATAAAATTTCCTGCGGATTTGACGCTGTCCTCTCTATTTAGTCTTGAAGTAGGGATATTACTATTGATCTGTTTTTAAGGAGTTTTTTTAGATGAAGCAAGTAAAAAATCAAAATCCCTGAGAGCAGAAAACACTCACCTAGCAGATGATTTCCTTATTAGAGACATGGTGATTTGATTTCTGGTAGCCCAACTTGGCATTCAGGTAGCTGGTGGTGTATAAAACAGAAAACATCTGCAGAACTGACACATTTGGGAGTACTTGAAAAACAAAAAAAAAAACAGGAAGTGTCTTCTCAGTGTTGTCTTTTTGTTGCACAACTTTCTCTTTACACTTAATTACAACGCAAGCAGCTGTTTGTCTGGGGCTTCCGTCATCACAAATTTAACACTCATTTCTCTCCATCTCACGCGCACACGCACACTCACACAGACAGGCAAGTCAATGGTGGACATGTGGCTGCATATTTATGACACATTATAACAGTGAAAGACATGATGAGCCTGTCATCTCTAAAGCCAGGAGATCTGCAAACAAGCAGCGCTGCCTTCAAACCAGCAGCGAATACGGAACATCCACCCGGGAGAGGTACAGGAGTGGACAAACACAATCTACTTGGGAATGTTAGTCATCTTCCAGTGTTGGTTGACAACAACATTGCCTCTGTCAGCTACATCTGACATGCATGTCTGCTCATATAAGCTAATTAGATTAACCCTAAATCATGCTATTAACAGAGAACGTGACTTTCTTGGCAGGGAAAGAGAATAAATCCATATTTTGGTTGTCAGCTAGAGATTTGGCCTTTTTTTTCCCCCTTCAATCCACACCTGGATAAATGTCATTCTGAATATACAATAGCCACATCAGAAATCCCTCTTGGCAGAACCTTCATTTTGACTTGTCACAGTGCTGCAGACAGGATTGTGGTTAGAGGGACACTTCCATGAAAAAGCAAGTCCTCTTCACAGAATCCCCTCATTATGGTCAGTTGTGGTGATGATGGAAGGTGGTGGATGAATGAGGAAAATGGAGCCGGAGACGGGCCTGTTTTGTGGGACATGCTGTGTGGTGAATCTAGGGGATAATGAAAAAGGCTATGAGAGTTTGGTGCCAGCGCCGGCAGTGTCTGCGCACAGTTTGTATTTAATAGGATGTCGCTGGCATGAAGGAACGTAATTATTTTCTTGTCTTGGAGACACACAGAAAACCTAGTAACAGCAGATAAGACTGGAGTTACTATTCGCATCAAAGGTTAATTAAAAGTAGGATGTGATTTTGATAATTGCACACAAGAAAAGAGAGATCGGAAAAACACATCAGATGCAGTTTCTAACAAACGTACAACTGCTTTCATATCCTTTCAACAGAGATTACTAGATATCCAATTAAAAACTTTTCAATTGATTTTGTTGAGAAAAATCACAATCTGCAGACACAGACAACTGTTTGGTGTCTACGCAGGAAATAAAACCATAAAAAACCTGAATGGTTGATGTCACTGAGTGATGCTTTTTGGAGTTGGTAATGAATTTGTTACTGACTCTGAGGTTTCACTGAGTGCTTTTTTATGAGATATTTCATTCATAAATGTCTGATTTTAATGTGTGCTTCCAGCTGTGAATCAGGAAATGGCCCATATCCCAGTAAAATCACCACGGGTGCTGTCAAAGACTTTTCGGTGGAGCAGCACTAGGATTTGTCTCTGGATGATTTAATGACTTAATCACTGCAGTCAGTCTCTCTGCCATTCAGCATAAGAAAATGTTTGAGCTGCACACTGTTATTAAAACAATGTTTTTTCTATTTAAGGATACTCCTTTAATATTAAAGCTGCAGTAATCAGTATTTTTGTATTATCAAGTATCAAAAGACTAGAAAGATTTGTTCACTCTCACAGCTCTCCTCAACCTCTGGCTACACAGGGGGCCAGGGGATAAAACCACTGTGTTCTACCTTTAAGGTTTTCTCTTTAGTTTTTGTATGGACTTTAGTGCTCACTGACACAAATTGGACAGTATGGACAGGAAGAATGATTGCAGCGACAAATAAATCTTCCAAAATATATACTGGCATGAGGATACTGCATCATGATGAACTTGAGCCTATCGTCTAATACCAGCTTCTCATAACTTAATGCATAACTGTTGTTACAGTTTTGAGTTTTTCCTACTGTGATGTGTCAAAATGTCTGCTGTGAAAAATGAGCTCGTTTGAGATTTCAGTGATGTCATGCTGCAAAATACTTGAGTAAGTGCAGTTTCTGCTCATATCCCTGACTGGTTACCAAAAATATGTCCAGTTTCATTTTGCAGTAGGTATCACAAAAGACAGATTGTTCCTCACCTCTGGTTTGCATACAACCTGCTTACTCAGGAGTTTTTCAGCTGTCTCGTTCAACCCCCTCATGGGTTAGCATGTGGTGGGTCAGCTTTCCTAAATGTAATATGTATTAAAAACCCATTATCAAGCAGCAAATTCAATTGTACCAATGTGTTTTGCTGCAGAGTCTGCAGAGCACCGCTGAACAGGAGCTCAATATAAAGTCTGTGACCTCTGGGAAGCTGGTGAGTGAAGCGTGCAGGCGAAGACGAGGAAGAAGTGGCCCCAGTTCAGACTGATATCTTTATTTTTATTTTATTTCAGCACTTCTCAACTGTGCTGGAAGACAACAATCATCATCAAGCTCAGAGAAAAATCGGCATCTGCATTTGTTTGTTCTGCTCAAATCATTTTTAATCTTCCCAACCTTGATGAAAAAGGATTCTGGCACATTTGCAGCAGGGTGAAAGCAGTAGATTTATTTACAGCTATGAGTCATCTGCTACAAGAGAGATGCTGTTCTCCAACAACAAAAACATGGCACGATTGTTACAGTAAAGGCCATGGTCTGTGGACAGCAGGTATAATTTTGTCTATTTTGTTAGAACACTACATTTTACCAAAACTAGAGTGTACCATAGAAACTTTGGAAATTAGTATTCACCTCAAAAATCAATTACTGCACCAATACTGGAGCCAAGGCAGGATGAAATTACATTTGGACTTTAGGAGCGGGGTGTGTCGGCGAGGAAGTGTAATGACTTAGTAAGCTTCCATGTACATGTCCACAAGCAGCACACATGTTTACAAATTAAACTCCCCCTGTTGGCATTGCTCTGGGAATCAATGGGTAATCTGTACCTGCGAAGTCCTCCTAAAGATCTCAGAAGCATAAGTATGGAGTCATCTGACTTGTTTAATTATACAGCAGCTACATGTGTTTGGCAGTCAGATGGACAGTGAGGAACAGCCCAGATTCTCATCACCAGACACATCAATCTTAGGTGTGTGAGTGGAGGAGTGGAGGACAGGGGAAGTGGGGGAGGCAGAGACGTTCCACTTTACCCAACAGAGGGTGATGAATGTTGGGGAAACTCTGATGCCATGTCGGGGCAGGCAAGCCAGCTGACATGTTTGGTCTACAGTTTTAACAGACCAAACGCTGACATCTCAGAAATGGAATATCTTAACATAAAAATTCTGCTCAATTTGCGTGCAGTATGTTACTCCTAGGTTCAATTTCTGTTAGCAGGTTTGGTCTGCTTTTTTTAGAGCTACATGAAACCAAATACACGTATACTACTGAACTCAGAGGTCAGGATCTTCAAGATGTAATCAAAGGGGTCAAGATGTTACTAACACTATAGGAAATCAGGAAAAGCATATTTCTGTTTGACAACATTGGGTTAATTTTTTCAGAATTTGCACCAATATTTGCTTTTTTTGTAATGAAATATGATGCATTTCACCTTCAGAATTATTCCAGAGATTTGTTTATTTTAATGTGTATCTCAAAGGGAAAAATAAGTCTTTGGTTGAACTTATCCAAACTGGTGCACATAATCAACCTTTACCAAGCATCCTGAGCAGACATTGCTTTGTTTTCTATTCTGCACCAGCATTTATAAACCATAGTGCACACATCCTGTTATATTTGCTAGGGAGTTCTCTTGAGTAAGTACCCCATCAATCTATGGACAGGGCTGTTTTATTTGTTGATGGTATCACAAATAGCTATAATGGATTTCCTGTTTCTTGCTGTGGGGACACTGGAAAATTGGACAAGATTGATTTGACTGAGGGAAAAACTATGCTATACTATCATCTTAGGATATAGTTTTCCTCTTGGGAAATGTCTCTTTTAAATATTCAATTACTTGATCAATGTCAGAAACCCAAGATGATTTGGTTCTGGGCCAAACAACTCCAGAGAGAAATTTGGAAACCACATAGCTGGATCTCCACCCGGTGGTTTTTATACCACCATGTTGCCAAAGCTATGAGAGCACTCTGAGGGTATTTCAGCAAACAAGATCCACCTACAGAAACAGACTGTAGTAGAATAAATGGTCCTGAGTCAACACCTAAGCTGCATGGTGTGGGTTGCTCTAGTATTCTGAAACACACAGTAACTACAAATAGCTGCAAAACCTGTTGTATGTGTAATTTATAGTTTAATTACAGCAGTCAGAAAAATCACCCATTTTCCTCCAGATTTTACAATATAACAACAGTGTTCAAATTAGCAGGGTGTGTTTACACTTACTTGTACCCCAAGTATGAATGTGAAAGTAGCTTTTTTGGTTTCTTTTTGATATTTAGTGGGTATGTTAAACTGCCACCAGGGGGCGTCTAAGATCTCCCTGTGACCTACACCCACACCTGCTGAGGCATCCATCATACAGTATGTCATGATCATTTGGTGTCATGTTAGATGTTAAATTAGTGCACTATACCCAAGTATTTTGTATTTAACAGAGAATTCAAACACATTACTTTGCAGTACACATGCTGACATTTTATAATCACTGCAGTAATTTGAGAACAACTGATCAACTGTTTGATAAATGGTCAAAGGCAACTCCCTACATAGAATTAATCTTATTTTCAATGAGAACCATGTTTCAATGTAAACTTCAATAAATCACCACTGAGAATGAGACAAAATTACCCAGCCTAATGTACTGCAGCTAATGAAATAATCAGAGCAGGATCAATTCATCTCAAGCCCTCTGAACAACACCAAATCTTTTACAATCAGTATTATATTGCCACCCATTAATGGTCCAAGACAGAGCTTTGTTATAATTAAAAGTCAACCAGGGACTCTGTTCATACCATCATTGTTTGGTGATTGAAATCAACCATAAGAATATGTTCCTGCGAAGTTTAATTAGGCACTAAACAAATGATTTGCTATCATGTTGGTTAATGTTGGTATGAAATGTTGAACAGCTTTAACAGAAAAGGGGTGAATGGCTTAGATGTCATAAAAGGTTTCTGCATTATGCTCACTTTAATTAAAAAGAGTCAACAAACCATTATTATTTGGAGCTTTAAGAGAGTCACTGACATGTATTGGGTGAGATTCAGCACACTTCTTTTGCTTTGCTGCTTTCTGCACTCCTTAAAATCATCTATTTATTGATTGAAAAGTGCAGGTATAGAAGAGAAAAGTTTGCCTCAAGGGCAAGAAATCAAATAAGTTTAACCCCATTTCCCAGAATCACCTGTTCCATTGTAAGCAGTGGTGATGATTTCAAGATCATGTAGCCTTTGAGAGCCTGAGTTCAGACTGCTGGGATGACATCCTCTCTCATATCACTATCTACTAGATGATTTAGCTTTGGTTCTTAATAGCAAAGGGCCAAGCCAGATGTATTACCTTTTATTGCTATTTATAGTCAAGCCGGATGGGTGAGCAGTTTCCTTTGATACCTTCCATAAATATTTATTGTGTGAAAAATCATACAGCTCTTCAACTATTCTATTAAAATAGATGGAACAAAGCACAGATTTAGGACAGTCAGGATATTCTAGAAACACAGAGTACTTTTATAGCCCTAATATTAAATTAATTGCCTCCCGCAATGGGGCTGCAGAACAATGATTTCTCTCATGGTACACTGAGAATACTAAACTGGCTGTATTGACCAAAAAGAAAATAAAAACCTATTGACCTAACTGAGCTTGGGGAGAAAACATATGCGTGCGTGCATACATACATCCATTCCTGGCATGGATGCATTCTATTTCCCAGTAATTACGTTATAATTGCTGACAACATTGCTGGATGCTCATGATTCACGTTTTATAAACCTGCAGCCTCCTCTCCCTCTAAACATGCATCAGAGTTCTAATGAACCTGCCACAGTAACATTTGCTGTTCCAAGATTGCTTCCTTCCTGAATCAAGGCTATGCAGAAGCGACCACGATAGGCTTGAGTGCCTTGAAAAGTATTAGCAGATAAGAAGGGAAGACAGCTGCATTAGTAAGGAATGGAAGAAAGGCCTTGAGATAAAGTGAAAGTGACTGAGAGAAAGTGAACAAACCAGCCATGCCTACTTTTTTTTGGCTGCTGCGTTGCTGTGCTTCAGCAAAAGTAATACAGATTCTCTTAAACGTTGTAAACATAGAACTGCAGGGGTTGAAGAAGTTGCAATCGACACATTTTGAGTCGGTTAATTATTCAAATGACACACAATACGCAGCATTGTGCAAGTGCAAAAAAATGACACAATACTTAATAAAATTCTGTTTATTTTATTAAAAATGTGCTCATAAAAAAGTCATTTTTTTTCTGTCATAATGTATTGCTTATACAAAACATACATATATACAGTATCAAAACACACAGTCATTAGTGCAGTAGTAACAAACTTCATAAACACAATACAGTAAAAAACACATTTGACAAATTGCTTTTAAGGCATTACAAATACAGTCATATGTGCCACTGAGGACTCATCCGGTCACAGTAAAGAAGACCTGGTCAACATTTTGGCTTAAACAAACTCAGTTTAATACATGTTAGTTTCCATTAAGGGCTTGTCCAAGTGAGCGTCCGTGAGAACTCCTGTCAGACGCCTACGCATGGAGAAAGATGTGATTATTCCTATTCCTATTCCGTCTCCTGCGACGAACTTTATCTTGACCTGTGTGCTTCTTCCCTCCTGAAACAAAACAAGCATATAACAAATTATTAGTATGAGCCAGTATTTCTAATGCTTGTTGACTTTCTGTACTTATAATTAAACAGATAGAGCTTCCTACAGCCAGATTTTCTTTGGTTTCCTCTCAGTCATAATTTAATGATTGGCTGTAGTGCATAAATGCTTTTGGAGGACATCATCTCTAAGTGTATGCTAATGGTTTCTCCACATGCCAAGCATTTTCTAAGCCCGATAATGAAATCAGCTGAGCATTATTTGGGCTCTTCTCAACTCCCCTCTGACTTTCTGAATTCTTTCCAAATTTAAACCCAGTGAGTGGTTCTAAGTGGTGGTCCAAATACTGTAATTATGGAATTAAGGAGTCTGCAGATTCTCCTCAAATTATCATCTTTAGTTACAGGCTTTCATTGTGCACAGTAAAACTTTCACCACAGGCATTCCCACGCTCACACTTGCACACCTTTAACACACACGTCCGTGCAGCTCTGCCTGGAGACGAAGTTGTTACTGCTCCCCCCACAGCCCGAGTAGACGAACTCCTCGCACATCTTGGTGGCCGTGTTGTAGTAATACCGAGTTATGGAGGCCGAGCACTTCCCTTTGTCCAAAGGGTCCAGGCAGAGCACGGGAATAGCTGTAAGCAACACAATGAGACCACAAATCACAGTGAGAAAACAAGTACAAGTTCTCGATTGCTTTGTCATTTTCTTTGTCATTCAGTCATTTCCTTATGACTCAAAAACGCACACTGCGTCAGGATTACTCAGTGGCAGCACATCAGGATATTTAAGTTTCTACTAACTTTTGCGGGGACTGCAGTACTCCATGCAAGAGGTGAGGTCTTGGAATCGATTGGAGTTCCCCTCACAGCCACCATAATAAAAGGGCTCACACTGCATGGTGGTCATGTTGAAGAAGTAGCGGCGGAAGAGGGCACGGCAGGGTCCTTCCTGTTGAGGAAACCTGCAGATCTGGGGAATCTCTGGAGAGAAAGAGATGGGGAGATTTGAGGCTGGGGTTTGATCAAGTAGCATCTTAACGTGTATGTGCACCTTTTGCATAAAAAGAACTGACTGTAAATGGACTGGAATCACATATACGTTAATGATTTTCTTAGTATTCACTTCAAACACAAAATACAAAGAGTAAAACCACACCCTGCACAGAAACAATCACTAGCTTTCAGAGGTGGACAAGGTCATCATCAACCAAATAATGTGTACTCTCATCACACTGAGAACTTACTTGGAATTCTGAAACATGTCTTCTGGCACTCCTGATAACTCTTGAAGTTGTTGGCATTCCCTTGGCAGCCTCCGTAGTAGAAAATGTCGCACTTTTGGGTGATTGTGTTGTAGTAGTAGCGCTCAATTTCTCCCCTGCAAGGTCCCTCGTCCACTTGAAGGAGACACACGCCTGAAAGCAGCAAGAACACTGTTAAAAAAAACAAAACACGAAACCACCGTAGAGAAAGACAAGGTAGTTGAGCTGTAAACACTGCAGCGCGTTAAACACCCGCCGCCAAACTCCATGGAAAAGTTTGAGTGAAATAATGCCAACGGGTCTTACACCCGAGACTAAGTGATGATCAACAATTAAATAGCTCCGTTAAACAAACTGAACAAACGAGAAAAATACTGCTAGGTCGTCTCCTTCCATTACCTTTAGGTAATAACGCCAAAACGTTGTTAAACGATGAGAAAAGTGTAAATAGCGCTAATAGGCAAAACTCCATTGTTGCAACTTTTGTTCCAGCTCTGTCTGGCGTCTTCTCTTCGCTGCCGACCGATCCGGTTTTATAGTAGTGAGGTGTTTCCCAGAGGAATTGTAGGGGCGGGAATGTAATGACTCATTTCCATTTAACAGAGGAGATCTGGATAAGAGACGTGATCGATGCATTGACATCACAGAGCGACAACATTATTTGCAATATTTGCGTAGAGGACTGTTAATGGAGTGACTAAGAGCATATTCAACCCAACTGTCATGTCAAAGGCGCAGAGGAAGTTTCCCCTTCTTCATTGTCACTGGAGAGTCAGACTCTCACTGGTCACTACTGATGACCGTACTGGTGATGATGATGATGATGATGATGATACCCCTGTTATTTTTCCACAAAACAACTGTTGTTTACAAGGGACAGACACTCTTGTGAAATACTATCAAATATTACTTCTCTGATGCACCCTGCCAAGTTCCCACCACACACCAGTCTGACTGGATTTGAATCCTCACACACACACACTCTCACTAAAAGTCTCACAGCACTGTCACCTCCATTTCCAGGCTTGTGGTTTGTTACCTAATGTTTTGCTTAATGATTGCAACCACCTTGAGCATTTCATATTTCAAGGAAATGGTAATGTCTTGCTCCGCTAACCGCCCTCTTCAGGCCTGAAAGCAGCATTATCTGAAACTAAATGCACGATAAAATACATCTTTTGTGTCTTACATATATACAAAACACTGCTGCGTTGTTCCATCTTTTCCTGAGGATCCAATGGATCCAGGATCCAGTCCATTTATTACAGTTCATTAAGGGTTGTCGCTCTGTTGCTGGAAAACTGCCATGCATTCATGTTTAGGACAGTGATGTGCCTCCACCTTGACAGGTGGAGGCTAAATACAGATTAGTCTTCTTATCAAAGTGACCTGATGAACGAGGCCCAGCCCTTTAACCCATATCTGAATTTATAAAGAAAACAGAGTCACAATAGCAGAGACCCAATATAATCTGCGATATAGTAAATATACTTCCTTGTTTTTACATATAATTCAAAGACCCCTAACAGACACCTGTGTGATTCCCCCCCTCTTTGATAGTACACTTGAGATAATGCCTTGATTATACAGTGGGGCCTTGTTTTAATCAGATTAGGGGATTAGGATTGTTTATGCAGATTACTTTATAACCCAGATTGAGGGAGAGGAGAGGGATTCTTCAGCAGGATTTTGGGGGTGAAGGACCGCTCCCTGTAAGCATTCGTAAGTACATTTCTATTCCCACTGTCACATTTTATTTTCAGTCTAGATTTTTTTATGTGTTGTAAGAGGCTGAATGTGTTGCAAAATAATGCTGAATGTTTCCTTTTTTTGACAGAGGATGCCCGTCATAAATGTAGAGGACCTGACGGACAAGGACAAGGCTGTAATGGAAGTAAACCAACTTAAACTTGAAGTGAAACTTGAGAGGTGGTTGGTAAGTTCTTTACACTGAGCTAAGGAATACATCAGTGCCTTGCTTTTAAATAAATTAGGTTTTCAGACTTTTATCGGTAATAAGCAACAAATAATTGTCAACCTGTGTGAATGTAATTATACAAAGTGCAATTATTTCTGAGATAAATTGCTGGATAAAACTGTCTTAACACCTTAGTCTGATCACTTCAGACATCTAAATGCTGCGAAGAAATCAAGGACTACATTCAGGCTGGTGTGGAGGAGGACACCCTCGTCAAAGGCATTTCAGAGGAGAAGAACCCCTTCAAGGAGAAAGGTGGCTGTGTCATCTGCTAGACTGGACCTGAGGAGCTTTTCATATCTCAGATTAGCACCCAAGGACATTCTCCCTCCCCTCATAAAATGGATTTGCAGACTGAGAAGACTAGAAGGACATAATGAAGAAAGAATTTATAAAAACTTAACGAGTTCCCATGTAAAACGACTCCCCATCTTCTGGCCAGATTTGTAGCCTTATAATTTTATTCTTTGAAAAGATGCAATATAAAAGAGATGTATTTGGCAAGGGTTATATAATGCTTTCCTCTCATGTGGTGTATATAGTCTAAGCAAACGGACCCATGTGTTGTTTCACACACAGAAGTAACTGTCATTAAATTTGCTTGTTTATAACTCAGCCCGTCTCCATCATTCACTTTACGAAGGTTTTCATGAGGGTAGAGAAACAGATACAGCTTCATAACTCAGTTTGCATACATTTAGAATTTACTTAACTTTTTCTCATAAATCTTTATCATTTTGCAGTACACTTCGAGGTAGATATCAAACATTCAGCATGGTTTTTGCTCTTTTAAATTTTTGGATATGTTCCTCCTGTAGATTCAGGCAGCTGCTGCTTTCCATTACTTTCTGTGGAAAAATCAATTAGCAAACCTGGAAGTTGTTTGAGTTTTTGTGTTAATTTGTGTCACAGTTCTACATTATTATTGTGTAGTAATGCAGTGACATTGTAGACTGATTTAAAAGTGCATTGTCTCACAATAATGAAACTTGAAGAATGTGATAAATTTAACACAAATCCATCAAGTTTCAAGACTTGATTTTAACACCATAGGGAATGGTATAACAATTAGACTCAAATTAAAAGGAAAACACAGAAGACTAGAGAATAGAATAGAATAATACTTTATTGATCCTTGACAGGAAATTATTTTGTACTATCTGTGATGTCAAGTACTTATAATTGGGGTAAAACATGCAATCCCATTGGTATGATCATTTAACATACAAAATAAGACTGTTGTCTATTTGGGACCATTTGTCACAGTGAATGTGTCAGCACTCCCTCTAAAGAGTGTCTTTCCCTTTCATTTAAAAATGTATGAGAAGTTTAAAAGGCTAAAAATACTCAGAATTTCCCAAGACTAGTTTTTTTCAGCAGAAAGGGGCTTTTTTTTTCTTTCTTTAAGTCCATTTTACTTTCAAGTTAAGTCGAATTACTTTCCTTTTCTGTGACCCCTTAGATTTATCTTGTGACCCCTTCAAGGGTCCTGACCCCTTGGCTGAGAAATTTGCGTTTTACTGTAACAGATGTGATACTGAAAGTGGTGGACTCTCTGTCGAAAAGTACCGTATAGCCGATTTTCTGTATGTTTAATGTTTGTATCCTCCCAAATAATGGAACCCAATGAAAAGTCAAACATTACAAACACTTTAATTTCCAGCAAGGTTAATGTTTTATCCCAGGACAAATCTATCTGCTTCATAAAGTGGGTGACCGTAGCACACGTCTTTGCGCATGCGCTCACGTGCTGTCGTCAACAGTGATGGCGCTGCGCGCAGGAGCTCGGCGTTTAAACCTGCTGGTCAACAACAGCGGGCATTTCTACAAATTCACCTCATATGTCGGTGTCCGGTCGTTGTCTGAAAATGTGTCATCTAAACCCGTAACGGCCAGTGCCCCAGAGACTACGGGTGACCATTTAATCTACACTCAAGAGCACTTTGCATTAAAGGAGTCACTCAGAAAGGTATGCAGGACTGCTAACGTTGTAACAAGCTTTGAAGTTTAGATGAAAACAAGGCTTTGTTTTGCTTTAGCGGGTAATAGCTTTTATATATTAATATCTCTAAGTGTTAGCTAGATAGGAGCAGTATTATACCACTTAAAGTAAGTGTAATTAGTAGCACAGGGGCAGTAAAATAAAAAAGTGGGTGAGAGGTTACTGTGCTAGCTTGTTACATACACAAGTTGCCTTGCTCTGCACTGTAGCCTCACTTATAAGAAACCGCTGAAGTTCAAAATTAGATTTGTCAGGGTTGTTAATGTATCTGTCTTCACCCTCAAATGAAGTCTACTTATAAGGCTACACCGTTTTTCAATATCAAACACAGTCTCTGGCTTTTTTGTTCTCCCACATCCCCTCTGATAAATGTCATCCCTGGGAGTATCTAAAGCTATGGTTACATGTGTCAATTCAGATTTCTAACATCTGGTGTTCTGTGCCATGAATCATTGTGTGACTAACACAGATCTGGATGCACACAATACTGTATGTTGGCTTGTGTGATGTTTGAAATTTAACACATTCTTAACTCACAGTCCTGAAATAATGTGAACATAATGGAGAAAATGAAGGGAGGTGTCCCCAGACTTGAATTTAAATCAACTGCAGCAAGAAAATATTTAACAGCTACTTTTAGATAAAGTATGATGTTATAGACAAAAGTCTATGCTTTGTTGCTAGCTAAACGGTTAGCTTTCTTTGGGGAACATTGTTGAGCTTGAGAAGATCTTGTAGACTCGCCTCTTAGGTTTACAGTCATTTTCATATCAGAATTTGTTTCCTGTTGTAAGACAGTTTAAGGGACATGATTCATGTGTGAAAAAAAGTTTGTGGGCCACGGCATTGAGATGAAACTGCCTTGTAAGGAAGTGGGGCCAACCAGCGTAGTTTAGTTCAGTGTTACTATTACTGTTTAAGAATGTAAAGTTTTCATGAAATTGCTTGACAAAACCTTGAAATATTATGGCTTACACAAGATTGAAAATATAGTTGTTTTATTTGAATGTGTTTAAGTTTAATTTTTGTCTCAAAAATATGAAAGAGAAGGCAAGATGGACTGTTTAAATGTACTATATGTAATTTTTTGCTATTGCTATGTAGCTGAAGTCAGCATTATCTATTTAGACTAGGAAAAAAGCATCCAACTTCATTCCTTTATTCTCCAAGAGCTGTCTCCAGCAGTGGAAAGCAACACCAATGTTAACTCTTATTTTGCCCCTATTTCTTTCAGGTCCTGTCTTTAACTGAAGTTAGCATGCTAACCAGCTAGCCCAGGCCTGGCCATCCTGTCTTGTCACTTATCGATAGCGAGTAACTGTAGCATCCAGTCTGCCCTGTGTATTGTAAGTGCAACAATGGCTGATGCTCTTGGCAAGTGACCATCACCACCAGCTGCTCCCTGCAAGAATCCAGGTTCGGCAGCAGAGAAAACTTACATATAGCCCCCTCAAGTAGTATTACATCTGATTTCTCTAGATTTAGTGTATGTATAATACTCTTAAGTCTCCAGTTTTAAGAGTATAATGTAGTAAATATTTTTGTTAATGGTTTGTGAACTTGGTTAAGCAAAGAGAAAACACTTGACATCTGTTTTCCAAGACAGATGATAAGTTAGGTGAGGGTTATAGAAAATAATATATAATATGATGTCTGTTTCAAAAACCCCTGTCCCACATGTACTCATTCAAATGCTTCATTCAGCAGTCTAAGTCTTACTCCTCTTACAGAAATATGTTTTCTTTTTCCTAACCTATTCCACTTTAACTCAGACTGTCTCACTTATTTCCGCTACAGTTGATGATTTCTAACATGCAGAGCTTTTGGTTTTTAGGAACTAAATATCAGCAGCTGCAAATTATGGTACTGAAAATTCAAAGCAAGTATTAGTAATCAGCTTGACTCATTTTGGATATATATTTCTAGGCAGACATTGGACTACAAAAAATAACAACAGTCTGGGAGCAAAGATGTTGCGGTAAATGGAGGGAAGCTTATAGTGTGACTAAACCTTCAAAGGATGTGAAGAGGTTGAAAATAAACTAGCACTGGGAATATTGGGAAGAATTAAAATGGAAAAGGAAACGCGAGAACAATATGTTAGAAGTGCAGGAAAGGGAACTTGAGGCAGTATGGTTTATTAAAAGAATTCCCTCAAGGGTAGTGTGTGTTTATAGATGTAAACAAAAGGGTTATAGGAAATTCTTTAGTCCCGGCCTTGTCAGAGTAGCTGTGTGTGTTACATGAAATGGTGTATTCATGTACTCATTTACAGATTGAATAAAAGACCTTCAGTGCCAAGAAATAAGTCATGCTTCCACAAGTGCAAACCATGAAACCAGCCAAAGTTTGCGAGTGTGGAAGGTCAGCTGCTGTTGCTAATGAAAATGAGGAGCCAAACAAGATTTCCCTAGCATTTCTAGGAAGAGGCTATTCATATGCAGCCTCCCTTGGTTACAGACAAGGATTTCCCTCCACACAAAAAACCCATTGTAAGCAGGATGTTACTAGTATATGTTAGCAGTAACTGGTATATGCTACCAGTAACAAATTATTGATACCGATAACATCCGTATCTTCCAGGACCTCTTCTGACAATTCGTCAGAATTTGTTGGCTCTTGGAGTTTCTAACTAAGATGTACTTAAGATGTAGTTTTTGTTAGTATATCTATGGTGAAAGTGAAACAAATAACCAATATCACAATATGTCATGATAAAAAAAACACTTAGGGACTACTTTTACCATTTGTCCTGCAGCCATTTGAACTCTCTACTGTTTCGCTTTCTGGTCATTTAGGTTTTTGCTAGCTTATGGCTGATTTTACTGTTTAACGATGGTAAGCATTCTGTGCCCTTTGCTACACACTGTTTCATCTCTGTTGGGAAACTTTCAGTGCAGGTTTAAGTCCTGCTTAAAATGCAGTAATTTACTTTCTTTTTCAAGAGTATGTTTTCTTTTTAAGCCACACTTTTGGTGTGGTGCTAGAAATGGCAAAGTTGGCCTGTTGTCCAGTTGGTCCACCACTTTGTCTAATATTATGTAGGTCCCCCTCATGGCACCAAAATGGCTCTTACCCGTGGGGGGCGTAGACACGGGACCTCTGGGGGTGACCTGTGGTGTCTGGCACTGGGACATTGGCAGTACTTGGGTCCTGTGGGTTGCAGGGTGGGGAGTCCATGGATCTGGCTTGTACTGGCGCATCCCACAGATGCTTGATGCTGTTGCCACAGGTTTTAATGTTGTTGCTGATCAGTGAATGCTGTTATTTTGCACGCTCCAGATAGGTATTATAGTTGGCAAAATATCTTGATAGTATAAATCTTGAATTACCCTGTGATTCCCAGTGCTTTTCTAGAGCATATAATCGCAAAACATGGCACACAACCATTTTGCATTTCTCAGAGAGCCCAGTCTTGTCCTTCATGTGGAGTTATACTCACGCCAGGGGAACAGCTCAGACTCCCCTGGCTGGACAGTTTGTAAGACCTGACAACGCAGTGTTCTTGACCCCTGTCTTACTACATGATGTGTAATTGTTTTGGTATGCAACTTAAATAGTCCACAATAACCTTTGTGAAGAGATGTAGAATTACTCCCTGATGACCTTTATGTTTCCCATTCCAGGGGCTTGTCGTCCCTCCCTTTCCCTCGTCAGGATCTGAACTTTGAACACAGATGAGTTCATTGCAGGGGAAAAGGGGGACCAGTACCTGCATTTTTAACTGCTTGTTGTTGCGTTTGATGTTATATAAGTTAACCTGATTTTCATGGATTCAGGTCCAGGCATGTGCCCCGTGTATGTGTTGAAAGTTGTATCCATGTCCATGTTTTCTCTCTGTGTTGAAATGTTGCTCCGCTCAGCTTAGCTATGTTTTTATTGGCTGGTCTAATGACTGGCTGGTTTGGTTTTGTATGTTTTGGAAGGACGAAATGAATGTTCATCACTTGTTGCAATCCTGGAAAAGAACCTGTGATTCCTCCTCAGTACTTTGTTGTTTTTAGTTTGAACAGTAAAACACAGACATGGTCATCATCACTGATGACTGCGCTTTCACTCTCAAGCAGAGATTTACCATGAAAGAAAAATCAAATAGGTTTTATTTGTCAAAATCCACATCATTGCACATGGCTCATTTAATTCCTTTCATTGGCTGAGGCTTAAATTTGACGATTCCTGTTTCTACTAAATATCTCTCTTGTTTTAATCATTACTTTTCATTGGCTTTACCCACCATTTAGAGCATATTGTACTGAGCAGAGAAACACATTTATGGAGCAGACTGTCTCTAGTCTGTTGAAACTATGGCCCATTAAAAATGTTTATGCATTTAAGTGAATAACAGCAATTGCAAACAAGTTATAGTTGTTTATAATGTTTTTTCTCACCAATGCAGAGCCATTTGTTGGAGGACATTTTAATTTGAAAAGCATTCAGCAAGAAACAGACAAGGAGAGTCATCGCATATAAACTTTTAATTTATATATTTAATTGTGGATTGGTTTGCTTTAAATGGCAGGGACAGCATTTAATACGAAGATTATTTTGCAGAAACTGTTGTTGACACACTATGCTCTAAAACTTCCTGTTGATGAAGCCTGCTGTGCAAGATAGAATTGTTAAAAAGGACTAACAACAAAAATACCACACAAAAGGTAACCAGCATGCCACATCTACAGCCTATTCTCTGTGATGCAGCTTGAGTTCCCACAAAAATAGCACCGTATGTGCATCTCAATAGATTGGTCAGTCATAACTGCTTCTCCAGCTGTGGACCACTTGAAGGTGCTCAGTTCACTCATTCCAGAGCCAGGTTGTAACCCACTCTTCACTCCCTGACGATATTTTCTTCATGACTCACAGAACCAGGCTCTAGTGATGCACACTGATAAAGCACAATGCTGCTTGAATTTGGATTTGAGAGACAAAACAAAAGCTGCTCTCACTGTTGGAGAAGCTTATGTAAAATTCAGTTAGGAGACTACCCAAATCCATTTGTTTCTCCCTCATGAATTCATTATTTTATTCAGTTCTGTTACAAACGATGATGAATGAACATGAATCTGGCACGCTGATATATAATATTAGCCTGTTATTAAAATCAGATATCAGCCAGTTAACGTCATCCACCTCTCATATAATAAAAGTTGTTCCTTAACCAAAGCTGCAAATGTGTTGCTTTTTTGTTGTTCCACTCATAAAGCATATAATTTAGTCATCCTTCATTTTTAGACAGTTGTATATCCCAGGTTTTGCGGCTGAATAAATGGAGTGGCTGCTAACCCAGAAGGAATGTCATTAGTATTGGTTTCAGTACCAAGCTTTATTTTTGCTTGCCGTTCTAAATATTACTTCAGAGGTTTTCCTACCCTGCCAAGAGGAAAATGGTGGGGAAAACTCTGAGTCATTAAAATATTGGCAATCGAATGGTTGAATGCAGAGATGCCGAATATCAGCACAATGTTGGCTACCAACTGCTCCAAGACAAAAGTATCAGTATCAGCCCTCAAAAACCCATATCCCAGTTACAAGTTGTATTAGACAAAACATTCTGTATTTTTTCTTACCAGCATTTTCACTGAATTCAGTTCTGGTTTAGTTTTTAGAGCAATTTTTCTGCTCCAGAATGACTTGGATAGGGATTAAGGCCAAAACCGTGTCATTGTTTTATGAGCCTGCAGCTTGTCTTATTGTATGTCACCAGCCAAGCCTTGGTTATCAGTAGGGTGCTGATAACATGTACATGTAGGAAATAGCATAGTGTCACTGTATTCATCATTGTCATCATTATAGATTCACCATGTAATACATTTTCCCAGCCTGCTTTCTATTCATCGATATGTAATACCTTATCGAGCTGTCTGCTAGAGATAGATTACATAGACTTAAGTAGAGATTTGAACACCACACAGCAGGGAATCCATGTGTGTCGAACAACCATTGTATGTGTTTTCATTTCTTTTTTTTTTTTTACGTATAATTTATATCCGTTGGGTCTTAGTCATGAGACAGGAGATAGGATAGCAGGGATGTCATTTGTCGTTAGAATCATGTTGAGGGGGAAAAAAAACATGTAAACACACTAAGCACATTCATGCTCAAAATCCATCAGAAAAAAACAACATAATTTTGTGCACACTGTAAGTCAGTTACACATGTACATAAATATAACATGTCTTTCCCCTGTTGTGTTTGTGCTATAGATCATCGACCAGGAGATCAACCCCCATGTAGATCAGTGGGAAGCAGAAGGCAAGTTTCCAGCCCATAAAGTCTTCAAAATCTTGGGAAATGCTGGCTTTCTTGGAGTCAACAAACCAGTTGGTAAGAATGTTAGATTATCTGTCAGAATTCACAAACATTCATTTTGCAGTGGGCTGCTGATTAGCACCTCACGTCAACAATCTCCAAGGTAGAGTTTCCCACTCCTGTTACAGAGTTTGGCATGAAATTGCCCATAGGAATGAAAGTCAGTGTTTGTTTGGCCACCTGTATCTTTTGTTAGATCTGTAATTGACTAGCAGTGCATGCTGGGATATGTTCCTACCCCTGTGAGTCTGAAGTGAAATTTAGGATCGCCTAAATGTGAGCGATTTTGTTTTTTCTTTTAAATCAGAGACAACCCCTGAAAACTGATGAGAGTTTAATTAATCTTGTGGGTTTTTGTGTGTTATCAGGAGTAGAGAGATAGGAAAAAGTCTGTTTGATTTTAAGACCCAGAAGCCTTTTTTTTTTTATTTTGAAGCTTGTTTTCTGTGAAAGGATTTAAGGAGATAATAAGCCTCCCGGGAAATGATCATAACTATCGTGTTAAGGTGCCAAACTCGGTGCACCTTTCTTGCTGTTGGAAACAAAAGCCTCTTGCCTGATTATGTCTCACAGATTACTTTAATTTTCACAATTAACAGAGAAAAATGTGAGCGATTTAATATAGCAATTTTGTCCAACCCTGTCTGTGAGCAAACTACGGAAAGCCTCCCTGCTTTTTACCTTTGTTTAGTCAGTCAAGAGCATGAAAAACCAGTTAGAAGCCCAGAGATGTTTGGCTTGTGTTTGCAGAAGATTTGTCCAGTACATGAGAGTGGTTCTGTAGTGTATGAGATGTATGTAAGTTTACGAGGGCATTTTCTGGCACTAGCTTTAGTCCATTTGTAGCCTTGTGAATACCAGTCGGTAATTCATACAAACATGAAGCCTGATTAATCATCTGTGAATGATATATGCTGTTGGGACTTGTTGTTTCTGTTTCCAATGCAGAAACTCCCATGATAAATCTGTAAAATATCTGAAAATTGAAGGGGCTTTGGCACAACATAAATATTGCTTTTAAGGCTATAATTTTTGATCCAAGAATACACATGCATACCAGTCACTCTGAATCATTTTTAAAATTAGTGGTTCAGACAAGAAGCTGAAGAATCCTTCATGGTGTGCACAGTTTGACCACCTCCGCTTCAAGGAGCATTTGGCACATCCTTTTTCACAGCTGAATTCATGTGCCGTTCGTTTTCTTTGTGTCTGACAGCCTTACATTAGAGTTTTGCCTGGTTTTGTAATGATCCCACTGTGATGATAGGTGCTGGTGTCACAGCAACATCCCGCAACAGCTGTCTGCTACAGTATAGCCCATTTCCAGATGTGCCCCCAGCTGTGTCACCGCTGGGGTGGAGGAGGGAGCGGGATAAGTACAGTACAGGACCGCAAAATATTTGTGGTGTGATGTGTAACATTCTGAGCATGTGAAGAGGTTTGTCGGAAGTGTTTGACATTCAATAGCAGAGGTTTAAAGTTTCATATATTCAGTTGTTCCAAGAGCAATAGATTCAGTTATCTTAATGAGTTTGCCTGCTTTTGTCATCATCTTGCATTGATAACATCATTGTAGTAAAAACAGGCACAGTGGATTATATGACATTTAATACAGCGAACAGTAACGTTGGACAGTGAGTCCAGCTTCAGCTCCAGTTTCCACCACAGGTCTGTAGGTCAAAGAAGAGGGAGGGCAAGGGAATTAAAATGTGCTGAGTGCACAAGCCTTAAGCATTAGTTGACAGGATTAGAGGGGAGGAGCAGCCCAGCGGAAGACTGTGTAGAGACACAATGTATTATCAGGTGGTAGATTATCTGCTATCACCTACAGCACAAGAAACATGCTTAAGAGATACCATATATAAAACAAGTTCTAGAAAATGTCAATAGAGGGACATGTGTGGTCGGTAGATTAAAGACAATTGTGAGGGTGTTGCCATGACATGTTTCAGTATGTAGTTTAGGTCAACTGGTATCTATTTACTGTTTCTTTGAAACTTGCAGTCAAACATAAAGCCTATTCTAAAAACATTTTGGATAAGAGCCAAACCACAAACATTGTATTCAGATAAAAGACGGTTGCGAAGTCACCATATTGCAGAGTTGGGCTCCCTCTGATAATTCCTGCTGCATCTGGCTCAAGGACCAAAGTTGCATGGTATTGTAAGTTTTCAGATAAGTGTGTAGTCACTACAGCTACACCTGTGCCTTTGCTGCAGTGCTGACTGATGAGATATTCTCTCAGAGAATTTGGTGCTGGGTTAATTGATTTAGAGGCTTGGATGAATAGGGAATAGGGATTTAGGATCCTGTTCAGTGGAGCAGTGATTGATCAGGTGGGAGAAAAGTGGGTGCCCTTGATCAGAAAAGAACTCAAGTCAAGGAAAAAAAATCCCACAAAAAGGCACTTCAGCAAATTACTGAGCCTTTAAGAAACATATTTATGTAATAAAAGCATCTGCAAATATGGTGAAATCCACTTACCTTAGGAATTATCCAGAAGATATCAATTCTAGAAGGGAACTCTATTACATATATATATAAAAATAAAGAATATAGCTCAGATGTTCAATATAAAACCAAATGACTTGTGAAGTGGGTGTTTTAGGGATGCCATTTTCTTTTTTCTGTGACCATGGAAGTCAGCTAACATTTATAATCCAGACTTAATCACGCCATAATTACTTACAGCTCCCTGTGGGCAGTGATGACATAAAATCTGGGAAAACACAGAGCACTGCCAGTGGACAAAATAGATTAAAGGTAGTGCTGTAAATTGGCATGTATTTGAAACTAGCAATAGATTTTCTGTTTACAACGTTTTGAGCCATGCAGTACAGTTACTGTCAACACTCAACTCTTACTTTCCACTCTTTTCCATGTACAAGGGAAGGCATTGTTACCTTTCAAAACATGAGAACAGGAAGTTTTCCTAAGGCAGCCATGCTGAGGGGAGAAGACAGGGATGACCCTTGGCTCCCTGCCTCTTTTCCTCTGCTCTGACAGAGAGGCATCTGCAGTTCACACCATAGCAATGGCCTTGTGCCCTGCCAGATACATAAAACCTGACAGCCTGCTAGGTTTTCTTTTTAAGTGAATATCCTCTTACTGTTTCAGTAATACCATCATGAACATGTTACAACATCTACTTTTTCTGTTAAAACGCATTACTAACACAGTAACTTTTCAGATTTGATATGACATCACACTGTAATGGTGATGCATGCATTTGTGAGGTGAATGCTAAAGTCATTACATGTATGCACACTGTAATAGCTGCAGTGATTCATCCCCTTCCCCTGAATAAAGTATAATAGAACACTACAGTCACTCTCTTTCCTCTTACCCATATTTTGTTCATATGGAGCTCCACCCAATGAGAACATATGCTGAGGAGCATCTGCTGTTCAGAAGAAACACATGTGTGTAGGATTGACATTTGTGACAGAATTTTATTAGTTTTTCTTGTGCTTGCTTGTTCAACCAGACGTCCTGCTGTTTTGTTTAAAGTGGGATAAACCTCAGTGCTTCCCTTGGTCCACATTATCCACCGCAGGGTTTCCGATGCTCTGAGACTTATCACTGTACAGCTGCACCTGTTTCCTCTTATTTTTTTATCTCCCCCACTCCCTTGTTTGCTTGTCCCACTATATCTCCCTCTGTCTCTGTCCCCATTTATTTAGCTTGCCTTCTTTTATTCAGCATCTCTCTCTTTCTGACAGTCTGCCAGACTGTGCTTTCCATTATTCGATAACTAGTCTGACAGGTGATATTAAACCACTTTGCTGGAGTTGCAGTCCTCCATGTGATAAATTCGCTGATAATTATTCATTGTCAGTCAGTGCTTGTATCCATCATCCAGCGCCTGGCACACTGTATTTAGTGATGGGAAAACCAAGCCCTGAGAATTTCACAAATGTTCAGTCTTGTTACTTTTGGCTGACTGGATGTTAACGTCAAAAGATTTGTCCTAAATGAATAACTGTCAGGTTACATTTGCTGGACCAGCATAAGATGGTGATGTCCACTTTTTATACTGCAGAGAGATCATTCATTTTCATACTGTTTTATTTTGACAGGGGGGTTTAGATTTGTGAATGTTTATGACCAACGGCTTTGAAAAAATTCAGCGTAAAAGCGGGTACATTGGCTAGTTAATGCCATGAGTAGCAGTTAGAAAAATAATATAAGTATAAAATCCAGGTTAGTTATTTCACAATGGATGCTGCAAATGATGATGAAAGGCAAAAGAAAGGAAGGTAAAGAGATGGCTCTTTATGAGGATAAATGACAGAAATTGGTGTTAAAACATGGTTTATAATGCACTGTTCAACTCCATTAAGGACCTAAGGTCTTTTCAAATGTCTCCACTGCCAGAATGGAGGAAATAGACATCCATTTTTGACTTATTCAGTAAATGGGGCTGTTGAAGAGATCAAAATCAGGTTTGATACACGAAGTAGAACAGATGAGATGACACTGAGATGACAGTGACCCTCATCTGCACTGTGCTGCCGATCTCTGAGCAGGGCTTTTTACACATAATTACAGATAGAGCAATTAATGATAACATCCTGTAATTAATTTGAGTGCATGCTCCAGTGCCAACAGATCGGTTCAGAATATTTTTTGTGTTTACCAGTGTGAATTGTGTGCAGAAACATGGTAGGCAGTGATTTTATAGAGATAAGAAAAAAGATGGAAGCGAGACAGGGAAGGTGGATTAAAGGCTAGTGTAAGGTGACTAATGTAGTGATGGGGTATATTTATGCAAAGTGCCTTGCCTTGGTAAGCTGTTGTTTCTTCTTTCGGCTGAGTCGTAAAGCTCCACACCTATTATCAAATGTTCATAAATATGGAATAAAAAATAATTTCCATGCAAGAATCCACATGATGTGTTTTGTTTCGTGCAGAGTATGGAGGCTTGGGACTGGACTACAGCTACAGCGTGGCAGTGGCAGAGGAGCTAGGCCACATACGCTGTGGAGGCATCCCCATGGCCATAGGTGTCCAGACTGACATGACAACTCCCGCACTGGCCAAGTACAATCCCAGAAACCTACAGTAGCATTACATGACTTGAACTGTGTTTGTGAGCTGTGTTTTCATTCTTCCCTTAAAGAAAACTCCAAACAGTTTGGGGTGTCGCCATGACCTTATGTAAATGAATGCACATTTTGCCTGTGTAAGTAATCTCCCTCCACTGCTGCCTTTTCTGTGCCTGAGTCACTGCCTGGCTGTGACTCAGGCACAGAAAAGGCAACAATGTCTGTTCTGGGTTTTTTCCTTTTTTACACCACCACTAAAGCCACTTGTGTCAGAGCTGGAGCACATTTTAAAACATGTTCTTCCTACGAAGATGTGTTTCATTTTGAGATGATAAAAGGTTGATTGTACTGCTGCCCCTGGCAACGCCTGCTGACCTCTTTATCCTGAAAATAATTGTGTTGTGCTTGACGCACAAGTCAAACAAGACAAACTGTGTCCAAATTAGGGAAGGACTTTTATTTGAAACATTTTCTTCATCAGTTGGTCTGCACACTCTTGGATTGTCTGCCTCTTTTTTTAGGCCAACCATTTTTATCTTTGCTTGTATTTATTTTAGTGTGATTTTACTGGTCTTTCATTGACAATGTGTAAGCTGCTCTGGCACTTAGTTGTGCTGATGCTTGCATTTCACCTAATGTAATGCGACAATTGCACACTTAAATCATATCCATAGCCATATTGATTATACTGGCCTCCCATACATAAATATACACATTTTTGGAAGTATAACATAATAATTAAAAAGAATAAGTACCTAAAAAATGGAGAAAATGAAAATGACAGAGAGACAGAGGATTTTACAGTGAATCAGTGAACTGATTACTACTCTGCAGCACCATCTGTTCAGCTGTGGTGCAACTCTGCCAACACAATGGCTGCATACATTTACAACAGAATATTAATGTTCAAGAAGACCAATGATATCCTATCTTAAGAAAGTCAGGTTCTGTACCCTTAGGGTCCAATACATGCATTTAATCATGAGGCAAAGCTGTCAAAGACAGACGTGGCTAAAGACCAAAAGCTTGGCTTTATGATTAAGTGCTTGCATTGGACCTAGGTGTGTAGAGTAAAACTGCATGTAAAATATTTATTATTCAGTTTTCTGTAACTGTATCACGTTGTGTATGTCAGTGGTTTCATTATTGTTATTCTGCAAATGACAGCATGTTGTACAGGTCCTTATCAAAGTTACACTCCCTGGAGGGTGTGTGTATTAATATATTTGATAATTGGTTGTCTGACCCATGTAGGGCCTTGGCTTGTTGTGTGATATCGTCCTGCTATGAAACAGCTGCTGGTGACACAAGACAGAATTCAGTGAAATAGGCAGTTGGAGTCTCTGGAGCGTAATTAGGGGATCTACACTCGCCTGCAACAAGGTTTAAGTACTAAGATAGCAGCCAAAAAAAGAAATACCATGGGAGCTTTAGGATCCCTGGTCCCACTGGAACTGTAATTGCCTGAGACATGACAGTATTGTTTTAAAGCACAGATCAGTTTTACAGTATTCTGTCTTGCCACAGTTACACAGAACAATTTAAGAGTTTCACACAACTTTTTATCAGACATTATCTGGACAATTATGTCTGTATTATATATAGAAAGCATTCAGGACATTTTTGATTTTAGTTAACAGGAACTCAATGAGTGATGCTCTTGGGTTCTCCTTAAGTATTTTTTCATTTCTTCACGTACCTGTGTCTGCAGGTTTGGTTCAGCTGAGCTAAAGAAAGAGTTTCTCCTTCCTTCCATCACGGGGGACAAAGTGGCCTGCCTCGGAGTTAGTGAAGTTGGAGCTGGCTCCGATGTCTCAAGTACGTCTTGCCTTCATCATCTTTCAGTCATTTATTATCATATAATTTCCTTTTTAAGCCCCTGAAGGATCCTTTTTAATTCACTTATGCTGTAAAAATGATTGAGGACCCAGAAATAAAATAGTTATACAATCAATTTGGCAATGATATGCTCTCTGGAGAGAAGCTGAAAGCAACATACTGTATAGGCCTAAGTTCATTGTTCCACTGTTATCAGATTTCACCAGTTTTTTGCTTCTTGTTTCTGGATTAGTATGTATAATTATTGTCACCTATAGTAATACATCAGACTTAGGTTTGGTGAAGTCTTTTGATTTATGGGCCAGTATTATATTTCTTTACTTATTCATCCATTGAAACTTTTCATTTAACCTTCTGTCCTCACACTCATCATCCACTCACCTCTCGCTCTCCACCCATTTACACACTCATTGTTCAGGTATTATGACCAAGGCAGTGAGGAAAGGGGAAGAGTATGTGATCAATGGGGGAAAGATGTGGACCACAAATGGTACCCAGGCTGACTGGATGTGTCTCCTGGCCAACACCAGTGACGGGCCCCCACACAGGAACAAATCTCTCATCTGTTTGCCCATGAACCTGCCAGGTAGGCGTCAGTTAGTTATTTGTGGGTTGATTTTCCTACAAAGGCACAAGGCCTTCTCGAGGACAAAAACATTAAAAGGATGAACCACCCCGCTGTACCCTATCAGCAGAATTTCTGTATCCGTTCTTTAGATAGCATTTGTTACTTGGAATTAGCGTGCATGATGACGTTTATTTTGTTTCCTGTCCTTCCCACCGTAGGAGTGCACATTGCTCGCAAGATTGATAAACTGGGTATGTGGTCATCAGACACGGCCGAAGTGTTTTTCGATGATGTCCATGTGCCGTGCAAGAACGTCATCGGCCAGGAAGGCATGGGCTTCACCTACCAGATGCTTCAGTTCCAGGAAGAGAGGCTCTGGGCAGTGGCCAATAGTGAGATCTTCATCTCTCCCTCTCCCTCAGGCTCACCCAGTCATCAGACGTCATCTTTCCCAGATTTTTCTTCACTTAATCTTTCACTCTCCCGCTCATCTCTGTCTGCCCCTAATCTCATCCCCCCCTACAGATTTTAGTTTCCAAATAATAGGGAGTTCAGGTCACATAGTTTAATCTCCTTTAAACTAATTGTTTACGTTTACTTTTAGTTTGAATCATGAGTCAATATTTGCTTTGACTGACTTAGTGAGAAACTGAGAAATGTGGCAGAAGTCAAATGAGTGGTGTACATGACCTCTCTGTCTCTCTTATCTCAACACCACTAGTCTTGACAACAATGGACATCATCATTCAGGAAACCATCCAGTACACAAGACAGAGGAAGATCTTCAAGCAGCCTGTCCTCTACCACCAGGCGGTCCACTTCAGGCTGGCTGAGCTGCAGACGGAGGTCGAGCTGCTCCGCTCCCTCCTCCACCGAGCTACGGGTAGGGTCAACTGAGAGATGGCATAACAAAACAAAAAAAACCTAACAAAAAAAGAAAGATGAATGTTAGCTAAGTAGTGTTTGCTGCATTTGAATAGCTCTGTTCCCATAGTTGGATTTCCATGTGCAGTATTTTAGGAAAATCACACCCAGTGATTGCATACTGCTGTCGTCATGGCATTTAATAACATAGATAAGACTGAGGCCTCAGTAACAGTTGACCAAACTGTACAAGAATGATGTGAATGCCAAACTGGCCTTGAGCGCCTGATTTGTCCAAGTATAATGCAACAGGTTGATTTAAAAGGCACTGAAAACAGAGCAGGCTGGTACCTTAGTGATAAGTTAACAGTGAACAACATTGTAGTTGCCTGGCAATAAAAAGCTAAATAATTGTTAGCTGCTAGATTGCACAGGGTACCACAAGGAAGAATTTCACAGATCAGTCATCTGAAATCAGTGCCTTGATTTTCACTCCGTGATTTGGCTAAAATTATATTCCATCCTTCTTAGTGTGATTTTTATGCTATATTTCAGATGTATATTAAGAGCCATGCCAACATTGCCTTCTCTGTCTTTCATTGTAATTGTAATTATGTAATTATTATTTTTATTAATTGGGGTTTTCAGTTTGAGGTTAGTGTCTGCTAAAAGACACTTGGTCATGTGAACAGAAGAAGCCAGGGATCAAACTCTACAATTAACAGACTACTGTTGTTTTTGTGCATACTGGCTTCACTTCAGTACCCTACAGGCTTGGCCACCTGAAAAACTGGCACACACTCAGCTGTTTCGAAAACACAACCCAAGTGCTTTCCCACTGCAGTGTTTATGATATGAATATGAGGGTGCATCTTTCGGGCGCAAGTCCAAGGTCTTGCGGTTTTCTCACTCTGTTTCTAAGTGGCTAGCAGCTTAGAATGAATTCATCTAACTGGTAACAGTTCAAGTCTGATTTGCTTCCCCAGAAAAGGAGATCAAAGCTTTTGCATCTGTTTGGCACAGGTAGATAAGCACACAAACACACACACACACACAAAGTCCCTCACACACTGAAAACAGGGAAAATCATGCAGCTTGCACATGTTCCTCTGGAGGGTAGATACAATAGAGGCATTGATCAGTCACACTGGGAAAAGGTCTGAATGGGAAAAACACTGAATCAGAGCCAGCAACAGGTGACTCTGAAACTGAACCACATTTGTTTATTGTGCTTGTTTTCCTCCCTACATTCTTCCTTTAAATTCTTTGCGTGATTTTTTTTCTCACTGCTTTCCTTCCCTTTCCCCCTTTGCAGCATTGTACATTAAAGGCAATGATGTCACCAAGCTGGCATCCATGGCCAAATTGAAGGGCGGCCGTCTGGCCAGAGAGCTGAGTGACAGCTGTCTTCAGTACTGGGGAGGGATGGGTTTCACCAGTGATGTGCTGGTTAGCAGATTTTACAGGTGAGACTGGTCAGAAAAATAGCCACACAACTGAAATGCAGCATGGCTTTTGTTGAGCAATGTGGTTTTAAAGGTACTTTGTTTATGTCACCCCAAAAGAATAGATAATATCTGACTGCATAACCACAGCATAGCAGCAGCAGTCACTAATGCAGGTTGTTTTCCAACTGTTATATTTGGCTGCCAACTATGGTAACAGTAACCTCACCAGCTGGCCGGAGCTTGATAAAGATCATGGTCAATGTATTTTACAAGGAAGGCAAATAATTCTTCACAAACCACAAAGTTGGGATCAGACTTATTGGTGGTTTTTACAGAAACACAGCATGTAATCAAATAATTATAATTGTTGAAGACCCACAGTGGGGCTCAGCCTCCTGTTGTGCTGTCTTGCAGGAAGCCTCCTGCATTGTTTATTCAGTGTGTAATCAAGTGTTTGGTTCAGATTTCCTAAGCCCTTATTTTACACTACACTGACATCTAGTGATGGGGCAAATAAAGGGTTTCAGGAAGCAAAAATTTGCTTTCAGTCAGGGAAAATAAAATCATTGCTGGAGTTTCCTAAGTAAACCATGTGTGGCATGGCAGGTACAGTGAGATGATTGTGGCAGGTACCCCACTTTGTATTAACTTTGTCTGTTCCACAGGGATTCACGGTTAATGTCGATCGGTGCAGGGGCTGATGAGGTCATGCTGGGAATCATCTGCAAGTACATGGACACACTACCCAAGAAGTGATGTCATCAACAGCTGACCATTTATATTGTTAAAAAATGATTACACCTAAGTGCAGTTCTAATATGTTTCAACTCTGACATATGCATTTTGCCTTTGTTTTAACAGTACTGTATGTGGTCACGTACAGAGAATAATGAAGCTTGTCATGTAATTTATTATTGATTATCATTTAAAGACTAAACCTATTTTACTAAGTAGACCAAGCTAAATCGTGTGTATGAAAATGACTGTTGTGTAAAATAAATATCCAGCAAAGACTCTGACTTTGCATCACTTACAAATTTTTAAAACCCAGTTCAGTTTTAATGTTTTCAGTACATTCTGTATGAGTGTTCAAGTAGCACACACTTATACTGGTCAATTCAGAGCATAAAATGTCTTTATTTACATTAAAAAATATTTTCACAACAAAATTTAAGCAGTAATGAAGTGCACTGCTATGAACTGTTTGTATGGATGACAGATGTAATATTTCCATTCATTCATGAAAGCAGATGCTCTCGATCATTTGTTTCAGATAACTTCTATAACTTAATCACTTTTGATACAGCTTGGGTTGTTTGATAAAATAATCCACAGATTTGTTGCTGTTTATCATTTAATGTGCCCACTACTGCTTTAAGGTTATTGAAACAGTAGTATTGGACTGGTAGTAGTAATATTAGAATAATATAAACTACATACAAATACTGGAGTTGTCTACTTAAGGTAAACATGATACCTACTTCACGTGATCATAATCACCTCAGACCTTTTGCACTTTTCTCCATCAGATAGCATCAGTGGGAGTCCTTTCATGACTCAATTTTGGGGTCATTAATGAAGTGCTCAAACACCAGGGAACCTGTAAAGCTGAGACACTTAAAAAAAAAAACCTTTCTTTCTTCATCACCACCATTATTATCATGTTGGTCTAGTTTTGAGATGCATCAGGGTGGCACAGACTTGGGGGGGGGGGGGGGGTGAAGTTGAAAGGGCCAAGTCCAGGAGGATCTTCCTATCACCTTAGCTTGATGAACCAGTACAGGACAAAGAAGACAAAAAAGCAGAAGAGCAGCATATAGCACAGCAGCTTGGTCTGACTGCCTCTGGACAGCTGCTTCACTCTGCCAATGGTGGCGCCAAGCAGGCCGCCTGTTGAGTCAAAGTCTGTGTCCTAGTGTGGGAAAGAGGGATATCAAGTCTAAAGTCCAGGCTGGCCAGCAAGCAAACACATTACTACAATTCTAGGATACGTAATCACATTTGACAGTGTGGAATGTAGCTGAATACATTTAATTCAGTATTGTGTATAAAGTACAATTGTGAGGCACTTGTACTTCCATTTCCTGTCAATTCATACTTCTACACTAAATGAGGAAATTTGTACTTTTTAAGTCCACCACATTCATTTGACAACTTTAGTACCCAGTTATGTAGCAAGTTAGGACTTAACATACAAACCATATGATCGGCTTATGAGAATACGATTTATTTAAACCACCAAACAATACATAATAATATACTTAAGATTTTCAATGCAAGTCATTTACTTGGAGTTCTGTATTTTTACATTATGGTATGACTGCTTTTACTTTTATTTTAACAACGAATGTGAATGTTTCTTCTCTTATATTTTGTTACAGTACTGAAGTGAAACTCACCATATCATCCAGCATTTTATTCTGGTATTTGACTTCCGTTCCGATGTCAATAGACAGCTGTAAAAATCAAGCATCGATAAATTATCAATCATATCAATACACCAGTTCTCAGAGTTCACAAACAAACAGATGTTCTCGCTTTTTATATTCACCATCAATGGAAACCGTTAACTAGCGTATACATTTCATTAGTAGTTTCTTACACTTTTCAAAGCGTTGACTTTGGCTCTCAGTCCCTCCTGTAGATGTTCATTTTCCTCCTCATACACACTGTACCCACTGGCAGTGTAACTCCCAGAGCCCCCTTCACCTTTATGAAACCACAACAACGATTAAAACATCGTTAGCATTTCAATCCTGTGACATGGCGTTTAAAGCAGACATGAATTTGTGGCTCGCAGTACACAACAAACATTCATTCACATTTGGTTTCAGTATTAGCTAATGTTAGCTAACTAGCAACCAAGCTAAATATGAGCTTTAAAACTAATATTAACGTTTGTTTCTCACCCAAACCGGCGCGCCTCATCTTGACCCGCTAAAGGAAACACTCTCCGGTGGTAAATGTGGTGTGACGGGCAATAAATTCAGGTTAAATAAGTCAGCAATAACAGTTATCAGGTATCCGGCTAACTGGGGCAAGCCTATACACATCAGAAAACGCCACGATATCATACGGTGGCCGGGGAGGACAACTTTTCCCTGACAGAATCGCGATTGCAAAAAAGAGATGCATTGATACAAAAATAATAATAAACCAGGGTTTGGACGATGTGTTTCATCTTCACATGAAATTGCCAGCGTAGAAATTTGTTTAAAAATGATTGAAGTAATTAGTAATTAGCAGAAAAAAGAATTCAATTAAAGTGTGTGTCAGTGTGAGTGCCAAATTTGCATCTGTGCAGTTTATGGTTGTGTACGTGTGCGCGCTTATAGGGGAATTATTTTTTAAATATCATGTGACTCGCCGTGAAATCACAGTAGAAAATAACACTGTGAGGTGACAAATCCACTAATAAAGACAAAGTAAAGTAATCAGCAAACCCATCAGCATCCATCTCTATTGACTGCGTCTCAAATGCATTCTGGACTGACAAAGTTTCTCCCTGGTTTAAAGGGGGAGTTTAAGTTAATGATGATCAGGGAACAGTAAGCACTGCATGATCCTTTCCAATTAATGTGACAGTTCCTATTACTGAAAAGCTCAATTCTTTTTTTTCAGTCATGGTGGTGTTATTTAATGATTAGTAAAATGTTATGGTGAGCTTTTGTAGACTGAAAGCTAATGTCGCAAATTTTCATAAGAGTTGAAACCATAATTTAATAACTAACTATAAAAAAACCTGCTGTTGAACCACTGATGCAAACAAAAAAATCACAAGAACCGTGTTTCTACAATTTTTTCCTCCATAAAATCATTATTCAGTATTTTTCTCGCTGTGTTGAGACTCTTCAAAATCTAAATCTGAATATGTAATCATGTTTTGTCCCACTCTTTTCATTGTGTGTACACGTGTAGGGGTTTACTCTATGTATTCTCTGGGCCAGAGAAGATGGATTACAGTCACATCGTTCATCCTTTTGGTTTGCAGGCTTATAACAGTTGCTCTCATTAACTCAAAAGCCATGGGGAAAAAACTTATTTCAAGTGGTGGTTTGTTCAATGCATCATTTACATATACAAAATATAATTAACAAGACAAAAAGAATGTAATTAAGAAGAAAACAAGTGATTATTCTTTTCATCTTGCACCCATCTTTGACACTCAGTAGGTCCAAAAGTGACAAACATCAATGGGTTAATCTCCCTTTAGCAGAAGAAACTTGTTATTTGTGGAGAAAATTGCCACAATGTTCCTTTCAGACACAGACAGATTGCTTCCTTTGAACATTTTGAAATGTGACCACCATAAACTGGAGACAAATATCCTTTGTGGGTTTAATAATAGGGCTTACTGACACACCCATCTGTGCCGTATAGGACAGAAAAGAGTTTCTCTATATTTCCAAAATCCTAGAGGTGCTATTTAGCAGTGATTAGCTTTCCTTATCCCCTCATACATCATCTTTCACCTAGCCTTGTGCCAATATTGCAGGCGACAGCTAATATGATATAAGAGATTAAAATGACTTCCATGACGTTAATTTATTTCAATCCAATATCTTATAAATAAATACAACTTTAAGCTCCCGGCTGCCATAATGCATTTCAATGCCCCAGTGCTCATCTTTTTATGTCTTACCCAAAGGCCTTGCTGCATGCATGACCTTGGCATGGGTGTCAAAGAAACAGAGGATATTGATAGAACTGTGTGTGCACATCTTGGCTGCCTTTGTGGATCCAAGAGGTTTAGATTTATCAGATGGGTCTTGAGAGTGGAGAGAGGCATTTGGAAACTGGTCTTAATTCTCAATGAAACTCCAGAGGACCAGAGCACCCCTGATGCAATGATCAACACACACACCAGCTTTAATGTACACACATGCACATGTGCCCAAGCAGTCCTGTGTACACCATATGCTATGTTTTGCAGCCAGCTTGTTTCAATCCCTTGAGAGACCCTATATATGTAGGCTATATATTCTCCTATATGAATTCTGATATGCTGGTTGAAATGTTGGCAGACTTGAGTGTCATGTGGTCAGTGTAATGAGTTATTATCTGCAGTGACGACAACTGACAACTGACAACTGACAGGACTACAACACACAAATGTAGATATATTAAATACAATATTGGGAAATTTGCATGTTCACTTCCTTGCCAAGAACTAAATGAGAAGATTGATACCACTCTGGTTTCTGTACTATAAACGTTTGACTACAGCTAGTAGCTGGTTAGCTTAGCTTGGCATAAAGACTAGAACAGCTAGCCTGGATGTGTCCGGAGGTTATAAAATCCACCTTAGCACCTCTAAAGTTTTTTTACTCTTAGTGTTTTTGCTTGAGAGCTTGAGAGGTGCTTGTCAGCCATTTGTGCTAACGTTTGGACACAGCTGGAGTTATGATGCTAAGCTAACTGGTAGTCTCTCATTGTAGAGACATGGGAGCGGTAGCCTATTAAACTTATCATCCAACTCTGCAAGAAAGCGATTAAGCCTATTTCCCAAAGTGTCAAATGATTCCTTTAATTAGTATTATCAAGAATCATTCATTTGCATGATCAACTATTAGGAAAAGAAATGGCAGAAAAAGATAATTGCTTGCTGGAGGAACCTACTCTGCACATAAAGTTAGGAAAATAATCTTCCAGTAACTCGTCTATGATGGGTCAGGATAAAAGAGATACTCCCCAGTCAGTGAAGTATGCATGCCATTTGGCGAGACAGGACCATAATTAGCTGAAAATGAGATTGCCCACCTATCACTGCACTGCACCTCTCACTGTACACTGCTGATGCTTAACAATATCTGGCTTGCCTCGATTAGCATAATTTCTCCAGAGAATGGAGCGATGAGTGAGTCAGATGACGGAGGTGTAGAAGTGTAGAGGAAAACATGCCGGAGAAAAGATGAAAAGGATGTTATTGTGCTTCCTACTATTAGTCTCCTGAGAAAGGATTTTGATTCCCACACTTAACACTGCTTTGAACTGCAGTTAAAAGAACTCTGCCGGCCCTTTAGCCAAACTGGCAGATTCTCTGGCTTGTAAATTATTATATCAGGATTTTGGCATCTGAATAGATGACTGTGTTGTTTAGAATGGACCTGAATCCTTTCATTCATCTGTAAATGGGTTTTAATGAGATGTGCAGGGGAATTAAACTGTGATATTAAGGTGAGGTGGGAGACAGAGACAAGACAAGGTGAGGGAGAGAGAGAGAGAGAGAGAGAGATGGAGGCTAAAATACAAGACAAACAGCCAACTGTACAGAAGCTATGGAGCCCCACAGTGTTCAATATTAAATGAATAAATGTGACATTGTTAAATAAATAGTCATATGAATATATAGATACATCACTTGTGCCCTCAGCCTTTCTAAGTATGCTCACTATAGCTAAAGAAGCATTTCTATATCTACGATGTTAACCACCTGCTAGCTAGATCAATGTGGCTACAGCAAGTCAACCTAGCTAGTTAGCTGTCTAGTTAGGTAGCATGTGTAACCTTGTTAAGCTAGATAAAAGGAGTGGTTAGTAATTGTACAGTATTGTAACTGTGCATTGTGTTTATTTAGCAGCACAACGTCTACTTTACTTTGGTTCTGTTGTCGCTCTTTAAAAGCATTATTCTGAAAAAGGGAAATCTATAATAAATAAATATATAAATAATGCATAACATTTAAAAACAGCTGATTTAGTTTTCATTTTGTTTTAGTTTTCATTATGAAAGGTATTAAATAATTTCACAAGTTATTTGTTTATATATGTATCTGACTTTATTTAAACAAATGATTACTTGTTAATGATGTCTTATTTATTCATTTAATCTTGTCCATTTGAGGCTCCATACAGACTTACCACACTGTCAAGAGTCAAATATGAAAACAAAGGCTCTGAGAAAAGGAAAAGCATGTGGGTTGAGCACACAAGGACAGAGATGACACCGCATTGCTCTAAGCTGAGAGACACTTCCCTAGTTCTTGATCAGTATGGTGATGAGAGTAGGACTTGCAGAAATCCTAAGATCTGGAAGGCTGGTGACCACTGGGACCCCAATAATTATGGAGGAATCTGTGTTATAAGCACATTAAGCACAATGTTCTGCAGCATCAAAAATGCCAGATTGCTTAACTTTCCAAATCAAAACAGAAGCGTAAGGAGAGGCTGTCTAAGGACACAGAATGATGCAAATGTGTCCAAGCAAACATGTCTACGTACATCATGTTATGAGGATGTACAGTACGTGTACATGTGTGTATGTGCATATACAGTGTGTATGTCTTCTGTTTCCCCATTTCATCATTTCTTTTTAAGACGTCTGCATTAAAATAATGGTGTTGTTTGTTTGTGTAGTTGTTATCTTATTGCTTTTTGTGGGAATGGCTACCAACCATTCATGCAAATAAAGCATAAGTGAATTGAAAATTGACTTTGAGAGAGAGAGAAAGGGTGAGAGAGGACCAAAGTAGAGACACTCTTTTCTCAAATTCATCTATTTAAGAGCTCACATTGTAGCTTCATGGCATTTCTATAATGCCGCATGCCTTCAGGGGATTCCCCGTCACTCCTAATGAACAAGACTATTACTCACACTAAAATAAGTTGTCACCCCATTGTATCCATGTTATTATTCACTCGTCTCATCTGTGTGTCAGTCTGTTTGTGGGTGAGCGTGTGTCCATGTCCGCAGCCTGACGACCCCCCATGAATCCCATTGAAACGCAGCAAAATTCCCCATTTAAAAAATCTGAACATTTGAGCTTCTTCTTTCTCTTTCTCTTGTTCAAATTGAGCTTTGATTCGCAGGTTGACACTGACACCGATTCCCTTGACAAAGGAGATGCAGCACTATTTACAATTGAATTGAGATATTGATTCACAATAGCGCCTTCAACCCCACCGGGAGTCGGGCTTGAGTGGCTTTGTTTTCAGTCTGATCATGATGTACACAAGACTGTTAGTCCTTTCTCACAGATGACATTTTAATCAATGAATGTCATTCAAAGTGCGTCTGACTGCAAATTGTATTACTGACCCTTGAATGGTAGGTAACCTGACTCCTGGGCTTTGCTTTATCCTTCTTCTCTATCACACACACACACACACACACACACACACACACACAGCTCTTATATCCAACCCTTTCTTTTCTATCTACACTTAATACACAGCAAATACAGTACGTTATCAGTGTGTTGAATGAACCCTGGCTGGGAGAGAAAGTGAAGATACGTGAGCTGTGTGTTTATACTGGTGTTGGCTTTTACTATTGTTCACTAAATGGAAAGAAACCATATAAGACACAATATAATCATATACAGAAGTTGTGGCATATATTCTCTTCATTAACTTTAATGGAGTGGTAGAAAATGAATCTGTTTTTTTTGTTTTGTTTGTTTGTTTTGTTTTTGAATATCTTTTTTTTTTGGTTTTGGAGGACAAAGTAAGATATCTGAAGACAACAATTTGGGCTCAGGGAACTTGTGATGGAAACTTTCCACAGTTTTTGGACATTTTAAAGACCAAGCACTTATTCAATTAATTGAGAAGGAAATTCATTTAATTAGTTGTAGCTCTAATAATTAATAATCTATGAATGACTAAGAATCTCCAAAAAAAGACTACATATTTAAATGTATTAAACTTCCTTGGGGGAAAAAATCATTATACTGAATTAAAACAGAGGCAAGTATTTACTTGCAGGACAGGTCCAGAGTATTTATCTAGCCATTCCACTGCACATCTTTGCCTTTCAGTCATCTGGCAAAGTGTGTGTGTTCACCAGCTGCACTTGCCTGACCGAGGATGCTTTGCTGAATACATCCTTATTTCCATTAACCACACAGATGCATTAAGATTCAATCAAGCCCGCTGCGAGCTGTTTATACCTCAAGGCATGATGTAACAGAATGTCAGTGAAGCTACACCTGGTGGAAATTATCTTGCATTATGGAAATGCTGCTGAAATACCTTCTGACTTTGCATCATTCAGTCTGGAGCTGATTGCTATAGTGCAGAGGTGAAAAGTAACTCAGAGAAACTACTTAACCAGATTCTTAGAAGAAAAAAAAGAGACAGACAACTCTATGTATTTTTAAAGTTTGGTGTTTTTTTTTCTATTTTTACCTTTACACAAAAACATTACTATGAGTTTTATGATGAGAAACCATGAAAACACATGGTACTTGTCCATATTTAGATTTGATTCAGTTTGACCTTTGCTTAAGTGCCATGTAACCCACATGGGTATGCAATTACCACTTGTGAAAGGGCACTGAATGGCATATCACCTTAGAGAAAACACGGGTCACAAGTTGCCTCAGGCCGATGAGTTTTCTGGACCCAGGCAACAACATACCTCAATATCAAAATATTGAAGGTCATAAACACATATATACACTGTTTTTAAACAGAGATACACGATAATTTTAAGATGCGTATACTATTATAATATTGGGTCCTTCACGAGTAAAAGTACCAATACAACACTGATAGTTTGGTAAAAGTACTCCACCACTGTTAACCACCACTGAGCCATTCTCTGATGTGAAGGATGGCTGACATATTAATCATTTTTCAACAACGTAGTCTGTTATTTCCTTGATTGAGACAAACATTTGTCTCAGGATGTCTGCATATCACAGCCTGTTTGAGGAAGCACTTCAGCAAACATTTATAGACATAACAAATGTCATGTCCAGGAATTATTTTGGTCCAGAGAGAGGAAGTGGCTTGCTAGATTAGCAACTACATCAGAAGATGGTTGATTTTACAAAAAAAATAAATAAATCAATAAATCAATATGCACAGAGAAACAACGTAATGGAAATATACTGGTGAGAAATGCATCTAGTCTTTTCTCTGCTTTAAGCGTTGAACCACATTTGTCTTCACATTTCATCTGCTTTTTTTGATTTAGGAACTTTCAAGCATGTTAGTTTTGCAGCCATTCACCCTGTAGCTGTATTCTTTAATCGAATGTGGAGCAATTCAGCATTTCTTTCAACACTGAATGTGGCCCAGTTTTATGTTCTGGGTATTTGTGTTCTTGTTACATCCTGTTTTTAAAAAGTCTGTTTCTTGTACTATTCCCACTTATTTTAGTTGGAGCCAGGACACAAGGCACAGTATGTAACTCTAAACTCTGCTGCACAGCTACAGTGTGGACTACATCAATATAAGCGATTGATTAGGAGGTCGGCTCTGTCTGCAGGATCAAGCATGGTGTTTAAAGTCACCCACACACAGTTTACTTGTGTACAAAGTCTAAGGAAAGAACTGGCTGGGTAAAAACAAATTCACTTAGTAGGTAATTGCATTTGTTTGAGAGTCATCCATCAAAGACAAGGTTGAAGGAGGAAAGTGTTTTTTTTGTTGTTGTTGTTGTTTGTTTGTTTGTTTTTCAGTTTATAAAGGTGTGAGAGTCCGTCCATCCATCCTCTAAAGTGGAGGGTTATGGGGGTGTTGAGCCTATTCCAGCACACACTGATAATCGTGATAATTAAAAGGTATGCATAATGCTAGCGTGCACTAATTAGCTTTTCCTGTATGTCCATTTGAAGGAAAAGAGTTTGCTGAGACACAATTCAGCAGAGTGAGTCATAAGCCAGCCAGGAGCAGATTGAGCCTGTTGTCTTTGATCACACTGAGAAAACTATTCTGTCATCTCTTTTAATTCCTGCAGCCGAGGGGACTCTTTTCATTTCAGTGTGGTTTGATGAGAGCATTAATGCGCAAGCTGGTTTTGCTCTGGCCTCATTTTCATATAAGAGTCTTGTTCTTTTAATTGTAATGGTGGTGACAGTTGGGGAACTGACCACATGGACGTGCCGATACACAGCTGAATTATTTGCTGCTACCACAAGCCTGACAGCTTTCTATTAACTGTCATGAATAGGATGTTTGGTTTTTTTTCTCCCAGCAAAAGAGAAAAGCAGACAAAGCCTACCCTGATGTGAATTCCATTTACCAACACACCAAAAACAGAATCACAATTTTATGCACTGCTGTGTCTCTCATGTCACCAAAGCTTTGGTCTACTGCATTTCTCCTCTTTGCAATATGTCACCACACTGCCTGCCTTTGTCCTGCTATAATTGAGTATCACTAGGGCTCAATTCCAGCACCCTCTTATACCCCCAGTGCTCTGCATGACAAGCTTTGACAAGTAATTCATAGTTTGCTGAGCACTGCTATGAATTGCTTCATGGTAATCTCCCCCCAGGGATGTGGCATAATGTCAAACTGCCTGTTTTGTTCTGCCTGTAGAATACTTATTGTGACCGAGGATGGCCTCGCTCAGGTACAGTTTATGTATTTATGTCCGGGCCGGGGGCGACTTCGGGCAGTGTTTGGAGAGTGAATTCCAATTGAACTACTGCAGTGGCAGATGTGCACGACATTGAAGGAACCATATGGTGGACATAATGAGGCTTGTTTACAGAGTTCACACCGGGAAAAGCACAACAATCTGCTAAATTTGGCAATGTTTGCTATTGCATGGGCTGAACTATAGCCTGTTTATTGCAATGCTTCATTCTTGCAACCCAAATACTCCACCAGTGCTCTGTGGCCTGCAAAAATGTCTTACTGACACATTACCACAGGTAACTGCGCTGCTCTAAACTAGTTATTGTCCATTTGAGTGTATATTATATATAGGTTTACTGCAGACTATATAAATCTTATCTTTATATATTACATTAGAAAACAGCAGTCAAACCACTAAGTGAAATCTGTGAGGCTCGAGTTCTATGGTTATGAAGCAACATAACCATAGGACATAAGCAAAATGGGACAAACCTGTAGAGAATTACAGTATTATTCAACTTCAGTCTCACCACAACAGGCATCTGTTTTCAGTGAAAAAGCTCTAAAAACCTACCAAACAGACAAAGTGACTAGCAGGTGAGCACAGTGGAGCATTTGAGCAGCTCAGGAGCCAGATATTTCCCACAGGAGTCGGTGCAGATCAAAAAACGAGCTAAAGGGAAAGTGAGCATTTGACTTACATTTGTCTGATGGACAGAATCACAATTCCAAATGAATAATAATGTTGTTCTGTTGCTGCTGAGTGTGTAAAATCAGTTAACTCAGAGTGATTGATATAATGACTGGTGTATAGATACACCAATCAGCTCATCATGTGCAAGCCTCACTTAGTGTAGACACTGAAACAACGTAAACGCTGGCATGCTGCTGTTAATTACAGCCCTCAATCAAGCCTTTTTTTTTTTTTTTACCAGCTTCACATATCATATCACTTCTGAGCCATACTGTTATGCAAGTAGCAGCGTTCATAAAACTGAGAGTGAAGCCATTTGTTCTCTAAAGTCTCACAAAAGTTATGCAGTGACTTCGAGTTCACAACATCACCCTCTGAAGACATCCGGCATCTTCAAAAAAGAGAGAATAAGTGTGGGAGGAGCAGTCAGATCCCCTGCTGCTTTTATCATTTGGTAACATCCCGACCCACTTTCCGGCTTGGAAAGTACAATTTGACTATATGAACTGTAATCTGATTATAAAAGCACAGCACAGGTATTAGTGCTGCAGTGTTTTTCAAAAAGACCAACCGTGAATCTCTGAAATTTGTCATACCTCAGTTAATGGAAATCTAAAGCCGGAGGCCATGTAGCAGAATGGGATTTATCTTTTAACTAATGCAGCAAGTGTATCATGACACAACTATTATTATACATCACTGGCTAAGGGTTTAATTACTCATTCCTTTTATTGTATAGATCACAACATTATAAAATCACAAGCGTTATTGATATCTTGACCATGCTGACATCACTAATTTTGAGTCCCACAGATGTCACTGATCACATCAATCACTATTTTCTCCTTATTAGTATGAAGACACTTCTCTCTCCAACAGCATGAGACTGGAAGTAGAGCAACAGTGCCACCTCGTTTAAAGTACAGCATGAACATCTCTGTGTCTGCATGAGAGAGATCCTCCTTCATGTCCACGTGCAGACGGAACTTTTACCCTTAAAGTCAAGTAACGTAATTAGATAGCCTGTATATTAACATTGATTGGTATAACGAGTGATTGGCACGGTTTGTCTCCTGTTGTGTCAGTGCAGAGGGAATCACATTAACATACTGGTGTCAGGAATGCATTAGGCATGACCTTCCTGAATATGTCTCTGCTGGTGAATATTTGTGGAAAGAGTTACACATGAAAAGACTTTATTTAGACTGACGCATCCTAATTAGTCTTAGGTCAGCTCTTCCCAGTGTTGTTAATTCCTCAGATGACACCATGCAAATGATGTCTTCCCAACATCCCTTGCATGGCCCAAATACTGAGTCATCATAGCACTGTCAGGGGAGAAAACAAACAGAATTTTTTTTTTTCTTTCTCTTCACTTTGACTGTCATTGTGAATCAAGACAAAAACAAGTCAGCCCGGTTAAGTGAGAATACTTAAATGTTTTTCTGTGTGAAATGGTATGATTTCAAATGAAAGCTCAAAGCTGGCTTTTTTTCCTGCTTTGTTTGGTCTAAAGTCTCAAGGCTGATTTGGAAGCTGCCTAGCTAACTCCTGACTGTTTTTTAAAATCACACTGAGGGACAAAGGACTAAGTGTCAGGTGTATTGCTAACATGTTGAGGTCTTCTGTGAGGACACCAGGGATTATAATGTTTGGACCTTATAAATTCTAATACTGCACTCTGTGGAGCTGGGTCAAAGTCACTGGTTTTCAAGTCAAAACTAAGGCTCAAGTCTTAGCTGTGATGTTCTGAGTCAAGTCCCAAGTCAAGACCAACAAGTGTGAAGTCAACTGCAAGTCCAGACTAACCAGTCCCAAGTCAAGTCTCAAGTCAAGACCAACAAGTCCCAAGTCAGGTACCAAGTCAATTTCTAAGTCAAAACCAACAAGTCTCGGGGCAAGTCATAAATCAAGACCAATTGGTCACAAGTCAAGTCACGAGTCAAGACCAACAAGTTTCAAGTTAACTCCAATCTAATTCCCAAGTCAGTTTCCGAATCAAGACCGAGTCATTTCCCAAAAGAATTCCATCAAGTCCCAAGACAAGTTGGGAAGTTGGCTTGAGGACTGGATATATCAAGAAAAAAAAGCGCACAGCCTGAGTTAAGTCAGAAGTCGGATATATTAAAATCTAATTGTTTAGTTGCAAGTCTTTGTCAAGTTGAGTCTAAAGTCATCAAATTTATGATTAGAGTCTGAGTGGAGTCCAAGTCATATAGTTAGATTTCAACCCTTTGGTACTCTGACATAAAACAGCATTAACCTGAGTCATTTGGTCAGCCAGTTTCCTGACGTTGTCTATTGCAAAAGCTATTTCGTAGCATATCTAAACCTTAAAGTACCAAACTGTGTCTTTTCGCAGCTTTAGACCAAAAAAATTCAACCACCAGAGAAAGTCCCAGAGAAAGAGAGGGATTTTTTTTTCTGAGTGGAAAGTGTGGCTCAGACAGAATAAAAGACAAAGATAAGAAGATGTTAACCCACATGGATAGCCCCCATTCAGATTGTTGGAAGGCTTTTATACGGTCCAGGGAAATGAGAATTTTTTTCAAATAAAAGACATTTTCTGGGGTATTATTTCAGCCAAGAACTGTCATCTTTAACTATCATTGTACTGTAGAGGACTTTTTGGTCTCTGCTTTCTTCTTGAGAGTTTCTTTTTGCCTATACTGAAAATGCAACATTTATCTGGATTTGCAGGCACTCTAAGGAAACAGTGTTTGAACTCCAGGCATCTTTTTCTTTCCAGATGCTTCAAAAGGAGGATTCAGCAGAGGAAAGGATTTGATTGCTATTCATCACCATGCCTCAACTGACAAATGCACATATTTGCCTAAATAAGGACATTCACACAATGTAAACAAGGACAACAAGGTTAATATCAAGGTTAACATCAGTGGTCTTCATCACACAAGTACAACACAGTATTTATGAGCGATACAGGTCCTCTTCTCTCTTGACGTCCTGACTCACAGTCCATTTTCAGCTGTTAGAGACTGCCAGGCAAACAGGCTTAATGTGTATCCAGAAGACTCCCCCAAACAAATCTACAGTAATCTGTTTATGCATTAGTGAGAGTGATTTAAATGCTGAGTTGCTTATGAAAAAGGTGACATTTATTGATTAAGAGATTAATGAGGTGTCTCTCCTTTGACTTGCTCACTGAGCACGAGTAGAAAGAAGAACAAAACATCATTAAAACTTCCTTCACAAAGCTGATCTGTGTTAAGTAGATTCACAGACAAAATATTAGGAAAATGGTAAATGCAGTGTGGCACAAGATTTAATATGCATGTCTGAAAAAATGTTTTGGGAGGTGAACTGCAAGGCTGCTTGTCTGAGAATATCAGTCAGCAAGCAGGGGGGGGTTTGGACACAGATGATCAGACATATGGGAACCTTTCATTTTGTTCCCCCTTTTTTTTAGATATTGAACTGCAAGAACAAGCTTTGGATTCAGCGCTCGTGCCAAGTTCCAATCTTCTTTTATTTTTCCCCTCATTTCAGCGACACTGTCCCGTACCGTGGCTGAGATGTGCCTTGACTTCAATGCCATCCTGATGTTCTCTTGTCACAATACGTTCAAACATGCAAACTTCAGATCTGCAGGCTCGGGGACACAACCACTGCCCAGGAGAGCTTCATGTTTAAATATAGAAGGAATGAATGATAAAGTTGAGGTGAAGCTCTGGTCAGACGAGTCATACTGAGGTTGATGGTAACATTTGAAAACAAGGTGCTGACAGATGCTGCCGAAGCTATAGCATGAGAGAAAAATGAACAGTTCAATCCCAGGCCTCTCTTTTATACTGTCACCAAAACCACTGCATCTAATCTTATGCCCTTGTCTCTGGGATTCAGTCAGCAGATTGTCATTCAAATGTGCGCAAATCCCTGCTTTGAAGTTAAATCTTGGACACAAAGCAGCAGAAAAAAAACAATGCACATGCAGAATAACAGCAGCAGCGAATCAAAAAACGATCAGCAAAAAGATACAGACCATTATACAAACACAATATGACATCAATGGCGATTACAGCTTTTGCATGGCCAAAGGCAAAAAAATCAATATGGCTGGTTCTGACTAACAGAATTATTCTGTGCTGTCACTGAAACAGAGAGAAAAGGATTGCAGAGTGATTAGTGAAGCTTCTGTGGGTTTGTGCAAATCTGTCTACACATTTGTGTCAACCAATGTGAAAATGTTTCTTTCTCCAGCCAATTAAAGAGAAATAACATGCACGGACAGGAGTTCCTATCCAAACCCAGTGAAGTTGTAAAGCTTGGTAGTAGTTGTTTGCTGGGAAAATAAAGTTTAATTTCAGTTTTGAGCTGTTTTTAATGGACTATAGCTGCTTAATTTTTCTTCCCATATATTTCCATACATTTAATTCTGAATGTGTATCCTCCATGAAACCTTTTGTACTATTCTACACTCAGAAGGTAATTTACCAGCTCCTTATCTTCACTACCCAGGTTGTATTCAGGTCAGTGCCAAATGTCAAACAAAGCTGAGATTGTTCACTGTTGGTTCCCGGAACCAAGCTGGCTACTGTAATAACAAATTCATGAAAAATCATAACTTCTGCTGTGTGGGGCAGCTTTGTGGGGGGAAACACACTGTAAAGCCCCACAATTGATTCAGGTACTGTCAACTGTTTATTTCAAAGAAATGTAACATGACACAAATAACTGTTACATATAGAGTATCAGGAATTAAAATCTGTGGGAGCTAAGGAAGATACCCATCTACAATGTGATCACATACAAAATGGAAAGAAAAACGTCCCCACTGTAAAACAGTGATGTTAGAAGCGGCTCCAGTGATCAGTCCTTAAAAAATAAATTGATTTTACAGTTATTAAAATTGATCAACACTGGATAATGTATAAAGTGACAGAAATTCAGTTTCTGACTGACAAACCCCAGTCTCAGGTCTAAAGTGCGTCAGTTCGAAGTTTGTACTTTGAAAGTATTTTGATGCTGAAGATAACATAATTTACTAGTTGACTAAAAACCTAGGGATGTAATCATGCATTCTGGCAGGGAAGGTGTAAACCCAAAAGCACAGAGGCTCATTAGCTGTGTTAAAAGGCATTTTTTTCCTTGTCCAGAAATCAAACCTAAAGCCTGCAACAACTGTGACCCTGTCTCCTAGTTATACTTCTATGTATTACTAATTTGTTCCCCCAAATATGTTTTCATGGAAATGTAATTGTTGCCAGATTATGTTTGCTGGCAATATTTTTCTTGTTGAGGAATTGCTATATTATTGTACCACACAGACCAACCACACAACAAAGTTATAAGAGGTGGCTGGGGTGGGTGTAGGGCATACAGATTGTAGATTTGTTACACCTGTTATCAGGGTTTAGGCAAGAAAAGCACTTTTCACTCTATCTTTTACCTCAGGTAAGCTTTATGGTATTCTAACAAGGTGGTGACTTTACTTTAGAGTCAGTTTGTGAAAATCACGTACATGTTTTCTAACCACATGCTGTGTAGAGAACACAGTCTCTTCATGTCAAATAAACACTAATTACCTGAGCCCTGCTTGTTCCATGGACTCACAGTAAGCTAATCAAGTGTTTACACACTTTCAATCAGAGTGACAAGCAGGAAGGTGAAAACAGCCGACCTCCTGATGGTCTGCACCCATGACTGATGATTAAGTGCATCCTCTGCACAGGGTAGAAGACTCAGCATGACGCAATAGGACACATAGTTGTTTATGTCTTCCTCTAGGATTGGAATTTACATAAAGAGGATGATGCATATCTATAGGTCAGTCATGGGTATATGCACGGATTATTAAACGTTTAGGACTGAGCCCTGGAGAGGCAACAGGTGGAGAAAGAAACTCCCAACCAGAGAAAATCTATGACCACGAGACTGCTTTATTTTGAAATGTAGGAACAGTTTCTATGTTAGCAGTGAAATTTTCCCTTTATATTTAAATAATAACTATTAGTTAAAGTTACAGGTAACATATTTAAAGGGCTCTGTTAACATGCTGCCATGTTAAACTAAGGGGGTGAACATGAGGTTAGGGTTAGCTTGCATGCTTTACGTCAGCATGTAAGCATTGTCATTGGGAGTGTACCAACTTTAGCATGTAGCATCACAGCTGTGCCTAATACATCCTCACAGAGCTGCTAGCATGGCTGTAGAAGGTTAGGCTTGTTTTACCTGATTCAGAGTAGTGAGTGAATATTGGTTTGTCATGAAAAATTTATTCTTTTCCTTTAAATTTCTGCAATGTCAAAGCCACATTCTCCAGACCATTCAAGGTGGAAACTAATGACTATATATATTAAAATAAAAATATTTTTAAAAATGACCAATTCTAGTGAAAGGTTTTGTTGTCTGTTAGAAATGGTGGAAAATATCATGTGAGTTGTTTTAAAACCATTCTGCACTGCTGTTTTCCTGCTTGTTAATTAGGCAAACTATCCACCTAGCTAACCATTACCCAGCAATTGAAATGAAACCTTTATAGTATCAAAAGTATTTTATTTCTCCTCAAGGGCACATTTCAGTTAACTGAGCCAATTATCATATGCATGATTATCTCTGTGTCCTGGTGGCCCATCTGTCTCTAGTCCACTGATCTGCGCCACTCTCCTCCCTTAAGCTTGTCTATGAAGTTCTGACACTTTTTAAAACTAATCTTTATGTATGGCTGCTGTCATGAGCATCTGACTACATTTACAATTCTGATGTATGCAGATCAATGCTTTCATTTCCTTATTGAGTCTCCCGGTGACTCTTGAATGACTGAACAGGACTTTTGGTAAATACAGCTAAGCAGGGACAGCAGGAGCAAACATGGCAGGGTCTTACTCAGTGGAACATACGTCAGACTAGATTTAGAGAGGAGATCGTCTGAAGAAGTGAATCAAAACAAGATTAGATTGGACACAGCTCATTGTGGTTTCAATGTCTAACATCAGAGACTACATGTGGCTTCTTTTTCAATAAACTAATATGCCACTGTTCCGGTACTGGTGGTGTTACTGGCCTCAAAGGAAAACAGCCAGATCAGAAAAAAACTAAGAGGTTGTAGGATCACATTGGGTGAGAATATTGCACCTAATAAAAAAAAGCTTACAGATATGATTCAAGAAAAAACCACTGAGGCATTGCTATAGTGAAGATGCCATTAAACCAGTGTCAGTCAACGTCACCTGGTATAATGGAAACCATGAATGAAAGAGGAACAGAGTCCGATACGATGCTGAGTGTACATTAATGAAGGCAGAGCTTCAATAAAAAGCAACATGTACCTGACTGGTGTTCGTTATGGTGTTCACAACAGTTCAGTTCATTGCATTTATAAATTACTCAATAGTTTTACTCCTCTACATTTCAGAGGGGAAATATTTTACTTTTTACTTCACTACATTACAGCTACAGTAACTGGTTACTTGTTACTTACGGTTCCCCAAGTTAGTTTGGTTATAATGTGATAGAATACAAATGTATTTAAGGGAGCTATTTGCAAATTTTGCTATTGCTATATAGCCAATGTTAGCATTAACAGATGTTTACTCACCAGTCCAGAAGAAACATTGTGAGTCCATCATCTAACTTCTTTCTTTTACTCACCATGAGCTGCCTCCAGAGGTGGAAAGCAACAATAGCTGAAGCTCTTGGCAAGCGACCATCACCACCACCTGCTACTAGCAAGAAAGCATGTTCAGTGGCAGAAAAACTTACATATAGGCCTTTTAAGTAATATTTTGAATGCAGGACTTTTACTTGCAGTGGAGTATGTTTACAATGTAGTGCTGTAACTTCTTCTACCACTGATGTGTTTACACTAGTATGTTCACAGGAGGAGTACAGACAGACAATTTTCATGTGACATTTACATTTGCCTCCCCTTCTCTTCGTTCACACACTGTATGTGACAGTTGGTCATCTTAGTGATTCAACCTGCTGCAATACACTGAGTATGGAAATCACTACAGAGACCGTCTGCTCAAGTGATTCGCCTCAGACTGGTATATACGTTGGTTCTTTTTGTTTGACCCAAAACAGAAAATGATTTATTGTTGCTATGTATTATTAACAAAAACAGACTGACAGGTCACTCAGTCATCGGACAGTGTTGGTCTGTCATCCTACATCGTCAAAGCCATACACAGCCGCAGGAGAAAATCAAAACAAAATGTATTTTGCTAACTGACAGCCAGGTCATTCAAAGGTCTTATTTATTTTCTATTTATTTTCTGTGGTGGTCACAAAGAGTTCATGAAGCTTGCAGAGAAACATTTTGATGCGACTCTCTATTTTTGTGCAGACTGCAAATTGACTCTATCCACTAAAGGCAGACAGAAACAGAAAGGAAATGATGCATCTTGTACCACAGTATGAAACCAGTAATGGAGGAATGGCTGCAGAGATCAGCAAATGAATCAGATTTTTGCTTGAAAGCAGACTGACACAGCCTTTTAAGTTTCTTCATGAAGCTGAGCGTTCTCCCTGGCCTAAATGAATCAGGATAAATGCACCAGAGTTTGTGTAAGGTCGGGTGTAAACACAACCTTATCAATCTCCACTGCAGAAGGCTTTAATTGTATTCTCCTGGGAAATTATTTCAACATGCATAATGCTTTCTTGGATTTGAACATGCTGGGGTCATTTGAGTTGAGAGTGGAGAGACAAGATGAATCGAGCACTCTTGGCAGAGATTTGCTGTTGTTGTTTGTGTTTTTCTTTGAGAAAAACAACTGTAACTCCAGTGCCCAGAGGACATTACACATAAGAGGCTCTTGGAAATCGCACAAGTGGATACATTACAAGTTATTATCAGATCCCTGCAGGTTTGTTGTGAAAGACAAACTCCCATCCCTTAATTGGCAGGATAAATCCAGTTGTTGAGGTATCCTTTAGCAAAACACTGCATTTACAGCAGTATAGACAGAGATTCAGACTTCTAGGGTGTGAATAGAAGTGTGGAGCAGGGCACCCAATTACAAGAGAACCACGGCTTGTCAGCAAAAGCTACAACAACTGACAAGTGGTTTATTTATTGAACTGAGTTTTAGAGACTTGTTTTTACAGAATGCTTCACAAATCAGGATGTAGTTGCTGATGCCTTCTGCATTTTAAGGAAGAAACACACGCCAGCTAATGGTACTGTATGTGATGCAGTGGCGCCCTCCGCTGGACAGTGGGACAGTGCTTTCCACAGCCGCCATGTACAAGGATATACAGACATTGTAACAGTGTCACATATACTAGTACTTTGAACTTAAACTTCCTGCAAGAAAAGAGCATAAATATATGTATTACTTCCGTATTGCTTTGATGGAGTGAAAGGTATGGTTTACAAAATATTAACTATGGAAATGATGGTAAAGTTTGTTTTTTTCCCTGACAAATCCCTTTGTGCCATGCCGAGACAGCAGAGGAAAAAAAGTGGAATCCAACTTGGAGAGAGTCTTGTTTATTGAGCATTTTAACCAGAAGAGGATGCTGCTCTCTCACTCATGAAGGGACAGAAAACCAACTGGAAGTAGTCCCCTGGCTGGAGTTACCAGAGGAGCTTACAGTATCTGTGGTCGGAAAGTCTTTGTCTCACAATAATAGAGAGAGCGGAAAGTGGGGGAAATGATGGCAGACAGTTTGTACATACACAGTTTATACGGTGAAGGTTTAACACAATCACTTTTACAGAGGAGTACCTTTCTGTTTGATGGTGTGTTGAGAGAAAAAGTGACAAATGTGACTGGAAAAATCTTAAGTGGGTATTAAACAAATGCCTGCGTCTTTTTACTTTTTCGTTGTTTTCTTTGCACCATTGTTGTCGTTTATTTGGGGAGAAATAGTTAACTTTTCCTCTTCTTTTTTCTTTTTTTGTCTGCAGATGGTTGGGGTGGTCCCTAAAAATGACTGTGGGAGGCGTTTAGACGCCTCACGTTTCTCACATTGCTGCCAGAGGCACTTTGAGGTGAAATGTTGGTGCGATTCTCTAAAATATGTTTAATTGTTGTAATGAGCAGGTAGAAAGAACTACAGTTTAGATCACTGTAGTTTCAATGGGTGACTGTAGTCTAGACACTGTAGACTGTGAGGAACTGAAAAGCTTGATCTACAGAGTGTATGTGCATTGAAAACGTTACTGCCATGACTGGGCAAGCATGAGCTTTATAGAAAACAAATACGGCCCAAGTGCTTGTACATTTCTACTTGCTAGAACATAGGAGAGGGAAATAAAAGCTCAGTGCTTCACATCTTTGAAGGTTGCTCTGTTATTTGTGGTCAGTCTATAATGAATTGTTTACACTCATCCAGCAGTGTTAGCAACACCTTCATTGTAGCTGTGATCAAATTCAGGAGCTGGATCCTCTAAAGCCTGCATTTGAATATGTCGTCACAGGACAATAAGGCCAGTATGCCATTATCCACAGTGTACTTGTTTAATAGAACATTGTTGCAATATTTGTCAACTTATTAATTAGGTAAATATCAAATGAGCACATAGTTTCTATCAGATTTGTGCCTTCAGGTACTGGTTAATATAAAAGAAACACTGCTACATGTAGGCAGTGGAAGCCAGATGAAAACACACTGCATATACATATAACTTACATTCACATGTATGTATTTCTTGCACTTTTTGCCAGTTGCCAATCACGCACTAAACATCAATCCTCATTCTCTGCGTTTTTGTCTATTTTGAGAACAGCTTTTGACTTTGTGAGTCAACGAGCAGTGCTCAAATTAACATTTTGCTTTGGTCTCTGTGAGGTTACACCGTCTCATTTAGGGAGGAGAAGCAGGCAGTCTGTTCTTAAGGTCCTCTGAAGGAGCCACCTTTGTAGGCCACATCCAGCTCCTGCTCTGCAACACAGCTACTGATCAGGAGGTGATTAATTCACTTTTGCAGCCTTAAAATCAAGCACCCCACAAATGTATGTGCATGCATCATCATATGGCCAATATGATCACATAGCATCCAGTTTTAAGAAAAATCCAATTAAAAGCAAACATTCCTGTTAGCTTTGAAAAACTCACAAGTTCCTGTGACAGATTTACACCACAGCAGACCAGAAGGAAACAGGGGGGGAAAAAAGAAATGATAAAATGGTCCACTGCATTGCACCTAGACTATGGCTAGGTTTCAGTCTGTTAACTTCAAAAAGGTTAAAACTTTAATTACAAATGGAAGAGTAGTGTAGTAATTTTCTATAGAAGTGTTAATTATATTATTATAATATTAATTGTACAAAATGACTGCTGTGCTGGTTTTCAACTGGAAGAGCTCAGGCTTATCTTTTAGCATATTATTTAGCATGCAATTTGTGTATGCAGGACCCATCAGTGTTTCTGTCTGAGAATCTTGACAAAATGAGAGAGCACAGCTCTGTGAAAATGGTCTGTGACCGAGCTGCGACCATCACTGCACCCTTCGTGCACTGCTGTGTGGTCACCAAGCTGCCATTTAGACTGCGCAGAGCACAGGAAGCAAATCTACTGGACTGACCCTCCCTTCATGCCTGCAACCACCACATCATACAGCAAGAGTCTGAGCTCGGCTCAAAGACTAAACAGCTAAAGAAAGAAAGAACAAAACGTAAAATGGTAAAGAAACAGAGAGAGAAGTTAAGAGAATGAAAGGTATCATCAGAGAGAGGGAAATAGAAGGAGATGGGAAAAAATAGCAGAAAAAAAGGGGGAGACAAGGACCAAAGAAGAAAAAAACACAGTGAGAAATGTAGAGCGAGGGAATGAGGAAGAGACAGAGAGACTGAGAGAGGAGAGAGAGAGAGACAGGGAGGGGAGAAAGAACAGGAGAGACAACGTGGCAGGAGGTTTTGTCCGATGTAGACCTTGGATGGGATGATAGGACTCTGGGTTCATCTGAGGATGAGCGCTGGTAGAAAGCTCTGTGTAACCATTCATAAGCATGCTGTAACTAAACAGTCATTAACTTTCAGACCCCTTTAACTGCTGTTTGCACCTCAGCTGATGAGGCTTTTTGCATCGTGCAATTTAGTTTTCACTATCTATTTGATGCCACACCCCACAGCATTAACTGAAGTCTAATGTGGGGCATTTTTTATGAATTAAGCCATATATTAACATAGTTCCTGGGTAATAACAGCACTACAATGTAATGCATAAGTATTATAGGGTGGTTTGACTAAACTCATTGTTTTTCCAAAGCACAGTCCCCTCTTCTCTTTGGATTTTCTCCCTTACAGACAGACTTTAACACAATGATCAGGCTGTCCTATTAAAATGGAACTTCCTGTTTATACCCAAGGACAATTGGCTTTTGAATAAATCAGTAGCCTCTATAAGGTCACTGGATACTGAAGAAGATTGCTGAATATATCAAATTCCTGCAAAACTGTGAAAAAAACCTGTTTGACTTGGGCAGTTTGACCTTTGCAGTTTGACTTGTTTGAGCGCTTTTTTTAAAATCCTTTTGGCTCATGGTTTCAAATGGAGAGGGGTTTTTTTTTTTATCCATGTTGACATTAACACACACACAGGATACCTGCTTATTCCAGGAACACAAATCAGAATGAGTTATTTTTTAAGGAACTGAAGTCATGGTGCTGATGGAGGGAAGAATTGCTTACAATTGAGCAATCTGTGAGAGTACAAATATACTGCAGAGGAGACGACAGGTAATTGTGGGTTACACCTCTCCTCGGCCCACCTTTCAATTTTACACTTTATTGCTGTTGAAATGGGGGGGGGGGGGGGTTCTCTCAACGTGCAATCACAGGCCACGTGCCTGTAAAGTCAAGGTATGGCTGGCGCACTTGCACTCTCCTCACACACTTCACAGAACCAGACATAGGATTTACAGGTGTGCATATTCGACTGTTCCCCTGTGAGTAATGGAGGTAACCCGGTCATATGTATGGAAACCTCTAATTTACATAATTACACAAAATCTGCCAGAATATAGTTAATCCTGACGAGGAAGGGCTCCACACTTATTTGTATCAGTGCACAATGGTTCAAGTTCAAAGCCCCTCCTCCTTCATTTCTTCTTCTCTCCTCACCATAAATTCATTTTGCCCCCTTCACCTCTCCCTGTTTGTACTGTTCTCCTGTGGGAAAGTTCATTTGAATATCATAATGTCTGTTTTAACTGGTAAATATTTCAGTGTATTGTCTCTTGCAAAGTTGTATTTAACAGCCAAATGGTACTAGCTTAATGGCCCAATATTCTATCCATCCATTATCTATAACTCCTATCCTTTTGAGGGTCGCAGGGGGACTGCACATTGGGCTGACACTGGGATAGAGGCCAGGTCTACTCTGGACAGGTCACCAGAGACAAACAACCATTAAAAACGACCATTTACTTTCACATGCACACCTATGGGTATTTAGACTCTCATTAATTTTATTTGTTAGGGAGCTGGAGCAAGCAGTTTAATTTATATGGAGGTTCTGCTTTATTATCTGTGATTAAAGAGATCTAACTCTAACCCAGCACAAAGGAGAAGCCCACTGGTTTCATTATTCCTGTGTTGTTAAAGACTTTACCTACTTAACCTACCTTTGATCAAATTTCATGACATATATTTAAGGAAACAGTTCAACATTTTAGGAAATATGCCTGCTTCACTTACCTGCCACTAGTCAATGATAAGACTGATATGTACAGGCATTAGAGTGGTATCAATCTTCTTATCTAACTCTCAGCAAGTGAATAAGCATGTTTTCCAAAATGTCAAACTATTCTTTTCATGTTTGCAAATACAGCACGAATCAAGACTATTTTATGAACCAGACTGTGGCATAAACTGTTAAACCTATGAGATTCCAGCCAGAAAATCCCTCCACCAATCGCGAGGAAGCATCACCCTCCTTGGAAAATCATAGGAAACGCATAGAAAGGAGGGACCGGGGTGAGGAGTTAGGAAGAAAGGAGTGTGTTTGGGTGGGACAGGGAGGAGTGGGGAAGGGTGGGAATGTGGCGGGGTGGCAGAAGAAGGGGGGGGGGGGCACAATCACTTCCCCCTCATACTGGAGGTGTGTTTAGTGCTCTCTGGGTGTCATCCAGCGCATCTGCCCATGACAGCACCTGGGAAGGCTAGTCCCACCCCAGTCCAGCCCACTTTAAGCACCAGGGGAGAGGTGGGGGGGGGGACAGAGAGAAGATCCTCTGCAAAAAACCACCAACCCTTTGGCTATGGAGATTCCACATGAGCTTCATTCCTTCCTCCTCTGCTGTGTCCTCGTTCCACTGTTACTAACAAGCACTGCAGGCTGAGACAATCCAGCAGTAGGAGCCTTAACACAGAGAAAGAGAGAAAGTGTGGAGGGAAAAAAAAGGTGTGGGGGAGGGGAGAGCTTTGGACCTTTTAAGATGTCTGTGGAAAATGAATCATGGGGGCCTGCACAGGGGGAGATCCAGAGGAGAAACACATCTGGTCAGGAAGAAAATAGAAAAGAATAGAACTGAGGAAAGAGTAGAAAAGATGTTTTCTTTAGGACAGTCAAAAGTAGTGTGGGCTTGCTTGTGAGATACAGTACCCCCAAAGTGAGACGTCATGTGCAGAATAAAGAGTGATGAAAAAGAAAGAAGAATAAAGAAGAGAATATAAGAGAGCAGAAGTTTACACAGTGGGAGATGAGTAGAAAATGGAGGGGGGAAAAGGAGACTGTGAGTTGTCGTCTTTGAGTTTAATGCCATGTTATTCTAAGCTGGAGACGTCCCTCCCTAAACACTGACTGTTCTCCACAATAGGCTGGCAGACGCAGGGAAATGCAATCCAGCGCTGCCAGCTCTCGATTCACTCTGGCCGCTAGGGCTTGTCATTAAGACTTTTTTTTTTCTGTTCTCTTTTAGAAATCGGTTTGAGCCACGAGCAGCAGAGCCCGACCCAGCCACGTCATCTACAAGTCTGTGTGAAGGGAAATGATCACTGTGCATCACATCATTAAAGAAAATAGCATTATATTAAAGGTGCAGAGGAGATAATATACATTTCATTGGAGTTGTGTGTTGTTTTAACTCATTGTTGCCCCTTAAGGAGCTTTAAAGTTGTTAAATTATTACATGTATTTTTTATTGGTTTGTTCCAATTCTTCATTTAAGCTAAATGATGACACTCTTTATGCCTTCATGTTTCCTTTATATAGATGTCTTGTACTTTATTTTACACACTTTTTCCCAAAACACAGGCTGAAATGTCTGGTATCTTTGGAAACTTTGGGATCACCACTACAATTCAAAGTAAAGTTACGTGATTTTGAACAATGTTGTACACTCCTCTACTTGTTAAAAGTTAAAACTTTGCAGATTTTACTGAAGAAAAGTACGGGGAAAAAAGGAACAATTTCAAATATGCAGTGTGCAGAAAACAACTTGAATTAGACTTAGAGACTTAGACTTGACTAATTATAATGGGAAATGGCATTGCTCCTTTTCATGTGTCATTATTGCCACTAAGGGAGTGGTCAACAGACGTGGAAGAGGAAAGACAGAGGGGAAAGTAGAAGAAGAAGAAAGGGGAGAGAATTCCAGACATGTTGGAAGAAGATCAGATCTGTGAGGCTGGAGGCTTCAGATTTAGGGATCAGACTACACGCTGGAAAAAGGTCTCTGTCTCTCTCTTCTCGCGTCTTTCTCAGCATTTTCACTAAAACTAAAATCTTGCCGCTCTCCAAAGCCTCAACAATGTCACTGTAAAGTTCTGTAGGAAAAATTTCACTCGCACTTTGGTATTCCCTCCCTCCCCTCCGACAGTTTGTTGCATCACTGAGAACAAAGAAGCTGAGATGACAACAAAATGGGGTTCCAACTGTTCAAACAATTAGTCAGATATTTAAAATTATATTTATATATCATGGACTAACTGATTCAATAACTAATGATCCCTTGAAACATTTTTTGTGTAAACTGCTGCTGACAAGGCTCTTGGACACAGGGCTATGTATGTGTGTGTGTGTGTATATATATAAGGGAGAGAGTGTGTGTGTTGACTACAGACCCCCGGGGAGCAGTCAGAGGAAACACCCCTGATTCCTGCTCAGTGTGGTCATCCTGTCTGACACAGGCTAAGAAAATACAGCAACACGACCCCCCTCACTGGCAGACATGCTCACCTGAGTGTGTGTATTAGTGTGTGTGTTTTCATACATTAAGGTGTGAGACCTGAATTTACTGTAGGATTGTTGTTTGTTTAATGGTTGTTTACCTATAATACTGTCCTTTCATCCTGTCCCGGGGAACATTAACAACCATTCACACTTGGCCCCATGTGACTCCACAAACGACAGCCTCTTAGATGAGAGGTGAAACATCTTCACATATCTACAACCCAGGCAAGTTGCCTTTGAGTCAGCTTTTCCTGGATGGTCTAAATTCCTTCAAACTGAACAGTAAATTCATGGTTATATACATTTCTACAAAGTCAGTATGTTGTAAGCTTTGCTGTCTGACAGAATTTCATTCATTTAACAAAAAAAGAAGTGTCACTGCTGTGTACCAGGTCTGCTCCTGATGTACTTATCTACACTAAAGACACAACATGTGAGTCACCAAAAGATATCCTCAGCACAACAGTTGACTAGTTCTCATGCAAAAAGATGACTGAGTGATGTTTTGCTTACGTTTTGTTTATGCTTTTAGTCTGTTTCAGTCAAGGTTTCAGAGAACAGGAATAGTAACATAGAATTATGTCAATATACTGACATACAATACACATGTATAGCTTCACCGCCAGTGCCTTGAGTTGCAGTGCTGGAGCTGCATTTTTCTTACTGCCATGCTGTAAATGTAGGTCTCCCACTTTCACTTAAAACAAATGCATGTGGCTGGAGGTTACAGATGGTGAAGGAAGAGTTTTCTGATGAGGATGACAGCATACAGGTGTTATGAGGAGTTTATCTGTATTTGTGACAATATGAATATTTTCAAAAAAAATGTAGATATACTAACATGTATGTTCACTGTACCACCAGAACATTGATTCTTTAAGGAAGGTAGATGTAAGAAGTAAAGAGGCTCATAGTCTGATAGTCCTAATGTCTCCTAAACCAAATGTGATGGGTTTACTAGACTGTTTTTCCTCTGAGCACAAACAGGTTTTTTTCAATAAAAAATAGTTGGGGCTTTTTGTGCTTTTGTCCCTGAGGGAGGGTAAGGGGTCACATTTCACATAGCTAACAGCAAGTCCCGGCACATCTCTAATCTCTACCTGGTCAGAACTGACAGGCCGAGTGGCCAGTCTCAAACATCCATGTCAACAAACAGGAGAATAAGTTATTACTGGTTAGGGGTTAATAGGAAATAAGGGTGATTTACAGATATTAATAAGTGAAGGTTTTGGTCAAAAAGCTGCAAATCCCTTTAAATAAAATACCTGAGTTGCTCTGCAGTCCAAAACTAGAACTGATTGCTCAGTCAGAATTGAACAAATATATAAACTAACCTGAGTTTGAATCTTCTGTTTTGCTTTGATGACAGAAAACAGACATACTCAGGATCAAAGCCCACCCTCAGTTACAGTGTTATTATTTCCATATTTAGATTAATATGGTGCCATCCTCAGTGAGATAGACTTTCTCAGCCACCCCAGCTTCAAAGTCCTTTCGTCTGTCTTTTAATCGAGTGGAAAGACAGAGACATGACATGAAAATAGAGCCCAAGGCTGTTTCTGATTACAGACGGTATGAACCTTTTGATAAATAAAAAGTAGTAGTTGTATCTCTCCTTTTTCCTTTCAAGTATCAATCAAAGCTGTGACCTCTAACTTACCACGCTGCAAAGTGACCAAATATTTCATGGATGTGACAGAGTGAGCTTGTTGTAGAGATAATCACCTGGAGGGAAATGTTTTTATTAATCCAATGGATTAATTCTCTCTACAGTGGCAGTTTTAAACTGAAAACAAGATCGATTTTTTGCTAACACGCCATCATATGTATAAATGATAATGTTTGCTCACTACAGGGTCAGGTGATGCGTGCTAATGATCCTGCAGATCCCAGATGTGATCTGCATAAACTTATACATCCAGTTCGACATTTGCAGACATGAAAGCAAGGGTTTATAAAGACACGCTTTATAATGAATTTATGTCTTATGCAATTAAAATAAAATTCAATCGTGTACCATTTTGGTCATTGGTACTTCAATCCCTGGCTTTTGATTTCCAGTCCTTGAGCAAGACACTGAACCCCTGATTGCTTCCAATGGTTAGACCAGTTCCACTTCTGGTAGTGTGTCGCCTTTGGTTTGCTTGACTGTGGATTAAAAGGCACAGTTCGAAAGGGGGCAACTGAAGACGTCTCTCTCACTCTCTCTTTCTCTCACCAGTCAGGGCCTGTCCTCTTCAGCTCAGCGTCTCTCTCTCTTTCTCTCTCTCCCCCTCTCAAACCCCCTCGGGCAGACCGCCTCCACTCTCTCCTCCTCTCGGAGCCTGGGTTACTCAGGTCACAACAGCACAGCAGTTTTGAAACTAGCATCTAGCAACTCTGTCACATTGCATTTTCTTGCATGTTGGATATGTTTTTATACACTGTATTGCACATAGTGTACATATTAATACTAAGTATTCTGCCTCTGCTTTTTCCTCCACTCTTTTCCTCCATTCTTTCTTGTATACTGTTCTTGTTTCATTATATATTCAAGTCAATTCTGCAAGTTATACTGAAACCCTTTTTAAGCTAAACCTTGTTCCTGCTTAAGACTCTCCAAAATCATATCAGTGTTTTTTTTAGCCAGCTGTGTTCTGCCCCTCTGCTTGCTATAGTGTGAGTGTATGCATGTGCTGGAGGGGGGTGCATTATATCCCATCTAAAAGGATATTTAGTGCTGAGCACCAAAAACAACTGTAAATATTTCAGAACATTGATCTAAGGAGATTAGTAATAAAAAACTGAGGGAAAACTGGACATGTTCTTTTCCTCCCCTCCTCCATCCAAATCCATCAGTGGACACGTGGAAGAATTTTTTGGTCATCGTGAAAGTTTTGAATTCGACTGAGGAAAAAAAGAAAGACAGAGAGCAGGACTGAAGAAGAGGAAAAGAAAAGAGCAGACTCCGCCCCAGCATTATGACTGGCTCCAGGAGATTATTTGGCCAACAAAGTGAACTCGGTGAAGAGTGGAAGTGTGGACGCACCCTGAGGCTCTGAAGTGTGTGTCGTGTGTGAAAGAGGAGGAAGATTAAAGAAAAAGAGAGGTGACACAGAGGGAATTATAAAATAAGAAAAACAGGAAAGAGTCTTCATGATTATTTGCTCCACACATATGTTTTCAGGGCTTATTTACTTTATCAGCATCGGGGAGTTTTTGTAAATGCAGTTTCCATTCATCTTGTCTACAACCCTGCAGCAGAGAGAGATTTAAAAGAAATAGTGGTGAAGACAAAAGTGTGTGTATGTCTGTGTGAGAGAGAGTGAGACAAGCTCATACCTGTCCCACTGCCCCATGTAAACCCTGGAATGACTGGGCGTCAATACGAGAGCTGGGACCACCACAGTGTTTTGACACGTGCTCTCATTCATTAGTCTTTACTGTCGTTATAAAACCAGTGCTCAGCTGTCTGACCACACACCTCAGTCTGTAATATTGGTGCAGACCTCTATAGTTGCAAAGTAATCAAAGTGCAAAGTAATTAAAAGCATTTACATGATTTACCTGCAGTAATCTGTGCGAATCTGCATATCATTAATTCACCATCTGGAGGCTGAAAGGCAGAAGTGTCTGCTGAGCTCTGCAGAAATGGTTCATCATTGTAACTCATGGCCACCTTTGGGCTTTATAGTAGATTAAACAAAACACTGTTTCATTTTAAAAACCAGTTTGGTTATCCATACTGAACATAAGTCACTTTGTGTGTTACTCTACTACTACTACTACTACTACTATTACTACTACTACTACTACTCTACTACAAAGTAGAAGTTTGTGTGTTATTCTTCTGTTCATAGTGAACTGTCTCTTGAGAGAGATACAATACAGAATAGACAATACTTTCCTGAATGACAGGACAATCTCTGGAGTCAGTCAGCTGATTGTAGAAGTGACACTTCCTTTCTTAACATTGTGACAGAAACCATCAGGCTTTAAAATACTGGGCTGTGCACATTTTCTGGGTTACAACAACAACAAATTCCTCAAAGCAACAATTCAAAATAAGTATTTTGGGACATACTCTTCTTTGTTTTCTAACTAAGGGTCAGATGAGAGGATTGACAGCGCTCTCTTGCCGCTACACTAAATATGAAGCTAATGCCAGCAGCTTGTTAGACTAGCTTGTCTAGCTGTTTTGTTATTCCTGTTTTATCTTAACCTGTTAAAAGGGGGTACTTTTAGCCTTAGCTGTTGTATGGAAAAAATGAGATGTAACGTGTAAACTAGTCAGCAAGAAAGAAACTAACCATATTCCCGGAGCTTTTCTTTGCCCTTGTGGTCCTAATTACACCACAGTTTCTCTTAATAGAGATTTGAATTCAGCTGAATGTTTGTTCATTAAGAAGAATCAACTTTCTACTCTGTATTATCTGAACATTTTAGCTATAAAAAGGCTTAGTGTGAGAATGGAAGGAGCAAAACTACAGAATGAGAACAACAAGACAAAACTCTCCCCTTCAACAACACTGAAACATCAAGGGAGATAGGTTCAGAAGCCTCCTCCTGTTTCTCATTCCATCTGTCTGTGTTTGTCTTTGTGGAGGGAGACACAAAGAAAAAGCAATAAGAAACACAGCAATCAGGCCACAGAGAGGAGATAGGGAATACAGCAGGGGCAAATAATAAATAATAAAACAAGAATCAATTGAGGGAGAGATGAGATTAAAAGTAAAAGTGAAGAGGAGGCATTGAAGCAGAGGGAAGAAAGCAGCAGCGGCAGTAGATTTTAGCCAGATGCAAAACTTTTCACAGTGGACGTCAGCCAACAGGCATGTACTCATGCTTTAGCTATGTCATGGGCTGCCTGCTCTACCCTTAAACCTCCTCCCCCTCCTTTACTCTCCCCCCTCCTTGCTTTCTCTCTACTTCTTTTAACCTCTCTCTCTCTCTCACTTAAACCCCTCTCCTCTCAACCTCTCTAAACTTTGCCCCCCCGCCCCTTGTCTTTATCTCCCCTCTTTTCCATCATGCTTCCAGCCTCTGACTCACTCACATAAACAGATGTCTGACAAAAGGAGGGACACGGACTGTATATGTGTTGCCATGAAAGTAAATATTGGTCATCAATTTTGTCTCATCTTGGTAATAAGTAGAAAGAAGGTCAAATTTAAACAATACGGCTTTGAAATACAACAACTCGTTCAGTGTAAACGTAGCTACATTCGACAATCTTTGACTAAGTGAGTTTTAACAGACGCACAGGCTAGCATCTGCTATGATGGTGATTTTCCATTGGGCACTCATGAAATGAGACAGAGAGACAAGCAGAGAGGGAGAGAGAGAGAGAGAGAGAGAGTGGGAGGGACTAGACAAAAGAAACTGGAAAAAAAATAAAACCATCTGTAATTCTCAAATGGAATTTCTTCCATCATCAGCCAAACCTCCAAATGTAACCAGCAGAGGAGGTCAACACACATACACACACATTTACACTCACACACGCACAGTCTGGTGGATCTAGTGGCCTACATACACTGTAGATCAACACAAACCCCTCCTATAGTTAAATTAGGAAGACTTCCCAAACCAAAACTACACAAGCTAATTCTGGAGTAGGCTGCATTTGATGTGCGTCGGAGGCTTGGAGAAAGTCACTACTTCCTCACAATAGAGATTAGTCCTTGTTCAGAAAAGTCATGAACTGAAACTTCTTATTTTATGTTGTGTAAATGTTTTAACCATAAAATTACCTTTTGTATCTTGACCTGGTGCTCAGATCTCAATAACACCTTGACCAGTAATTAGCAGAAAGGTAGCTGAGGATGTAATACAGCCATGAAAAGATCGGGCTGATGTCATCGGGCCAGTCCAAACGGCCAGGCTGGCGGGGGGTGAGGACTTTACTAATGACTGTAATGTGGGAAAGAGAGCTCCCTGCCACTTTAAGACTCACATGCCCACCACATGGCTCCATAAGGATGTAATGTGTTCCAGGTGCTGGCGTGGGGTAGATTTCATTGGGAAGGTCTCACACACATGCATATATATACATACATATGTACAAACAAATAGAAGCCCTGCATGAGTCATCACAAGTCAAGTTCTGCACACACCAAAATTATTTTTGCGTAAAGAAAAGTGGACTATTGCTGGGCTGAGTGTGGTGGTGCTGGAGGTCCTGATAACCCTGTTCACCAACCATGAGCAACAGCAGCAGCTTCACACACCTCTAATGACATACACACATGTACGCACAACCAGGAAAAAACACAGGCACGCATTGGGCTAGTGTTTGTCAGATAGGCTACATCTAACATGGCCTATCATGCCAAAATTAACATTTTCTTCATTCTATGTGCTAATGGCATTTTTTTTTCTCAGGGAGCAACAGTTTTTTCCCACAGCTTTGCAACACAACATACTGAGGGGCTATACAGGAAACATAAAGCAATTCAAGCCCAGCTACAAACTCCTGTGGAGCAGTCTGTGACTGTCGGAGTGCTCGCGTTAACTCTGAGCAATTTGCTCATTAGCAAGTTAGACATGATCCCTTTCTATGGGCGACCTGCTGCTCCTGGTGCCTTCATTTCATAAACACTTAACCTGGATCAGATCTATTATTAACATAGAAGGAAGTTCTGTGTCTGTGTCTAATTATCTTCTTCAGTGTTCTTTACTGTACTGTGTATGAGCCTACACATACAGTAAAGGAGATAATTAAAGGCTTATAAGTTAATACTGTGCTGTGATATTTTATGGTTTTCTCATGTTTACATGATCAGTACAGTGCATACTTCCTCTTCATGTCACCTTGTCTAGTGCTACAGTGATGTGTAACAGTCCTCACCTGCTTAAACCACAAGCCACCATGAAGCCATGAGGTTGTCTATGAGGACTGCAATATACATACTTGGTCAGCCACTAACTTCCAAACAAACTACCTGTGCTTAAATCCGCTCAGCAGGAACTCACCTGGGGTTTTCCTGCAGCAAGCCACACTTTCACCAAGTAGTGTACTCCACTTTAATGAATTAAGTCTCTCTAGTGCTGCAGATTTCACCTAAGTGCTCATGGCTGATTTTGATTACTTGTTTAATTTTCAAAAGCAACATGGGAATAAAATATATTATATATACATGCAAATATGTAGTATTTGTATTCTATTATAAACTGTTTTGTGTAATATGTAGTAACAATTGTGGTGTTTAAATGCTACTACAGCCCAGGGACAGAAGATGCAAATCAGCTTCTGTAATGAGCAACATTATTAACAGTATTTTCCTCTCAGGTTTATTAGCCTCAGTGTGAGTATTTGCACATAACGTCTTATGTCAGTAAAACTACTGGGGCTTTTTAATATACCGTACTTGTGAGGAGTTATTAGTGTAACATTTGTGCTCAATCACAGGCAGGTTAAACTTGCAGCAGGGAGGAGGGACTTCATGCTGCAGCATGAGACTGGCCTCCTCCCATCTCATGTTAGAGAAATATTACTCCCAAATAGATTTAGACTACAACTAAATGGAGTCCACACCTTCCTTTTTTGAGCTTTGAAACAAAGCAGCAGGTATCCATATCAAGTACAAACAACAGTGCTTCAAATCTGTATCTCTTAACAGAATCGCAGGACACAGAAAACTATTCTCTGCACTAACTTGAGTTTCCCCCCTTTTTTTCATCCTTTTGTTTGGCTCTGCGCAGTGTTTTCTCTGGACAGCAAACCCTAACATTTGGACTATGATCCAAAACCATGAGCTGTGCTACAGGCAGAGAAGAGAAGAGACTGGAGGACAGAAAGACAGGAGGAGGAGGAGGAGAAGTGATGATGTGGAGCTTGTGAAAGTAGAACATAGTCAGAGTGAGGTGGATTTTTTAGAGAAGGAGAAAGAGGGAAAAAAGGGATGAGTGTGCCATTATGTGTGTGTGAGTGTGTGTGTGCATTCATGTCTGAATAATAGAAAAATAGAGACATACTTTAACTTTCTAAATGACTTCTTCCAATAATGTTACCAGAGGGCAGTCTAAGTAATAATTCATTTGTTCATTAGTTTTGTTGACAACATGTTTGCCATAAATTGAAAAGCATCAGTTATTTGCCTCAGTTCAATTAAATCTTATTTGTGTTAGTTCACATTCATCACAGATCTCATCATTAAATCATGAGCTATAATGCTTGGCCAACACAGTTTAGTTAAATCAATGTAACTGAAAGTCTGTTAATTAAACGTGTCTTTCATGTACTGTCGTCTTTGATGCCACCTTTAATTTTCTTCCTCATTGTCCCCCTCGAGGTTTCTCTTCCAAAAGATGTCTTAGATGTTTCATCATAAGCATCCTCTCCATCCCAACCCCTCCATGCAAGACAACATGGGGGTCTTGAAGCAGTGGCTCCTCCTGCTGTGACCAAGTGTTGGTCCCATTGAAGGTCTGGAGAAACTCCCTGCATCCTTCCATCTCCTCCAAATCTCCAGAAACTGCACTTCTGGTGCAAGCTTCTCACTTACTCTGACTTAAAACACATGGCTCCTCAGCATTTGAGGGCCACATCATCAGAAGCCATTGCCCAAACCGTAATTACTTCCGCCAAGGAGGTTATGTTTTCACCCATGTCTGTTTGTTTATTTGTCAGCAGGATTACACAGAGAGTATTGAACCACTTTGCACCTAACTTGGTGCAGGGAATGGGGCATGGACCACGGAAGAACCCGTTACATTTTGGTGCGGATCTGGTTTGAGAAGCAGATCCAGGAATTTTTTGAATCACTTTATGTACCATTGCAAGAAAAGGCATTTTTTGGACATTTTGGCCTTGGTGGAGCTATGCCCTGTACTCTCTAGTTACAACTATGATGTCCATGTAAGAGGGCAAATAACAAATAAACTATGGCCTATTAATGTGAACTATTTATGCAATCTTATTTGGAAGAACTCTATTCAAAGCTGTATTCAACAGGCCAGGACAGGAAAGAATGGGTTATACAGACGAAAAGTTGATCACACATGTAATTAAGTTCCCAAATAAAGAACATACTGTAGCTGTCTACCATGTTTCATCAAAATCATTATCCTCATATCTACTTCTATGATAAAATTATACAGGAGACTATCTCAGTTCAATGTAAAATTGTTCCACTAAATCAGGTAGTTTTGTCCACCACTGCTGGGTTCTTAAAAATGTCTGGGGCTTAACACTGGTTGCTTTTCCTGCTGCCGATAGGAGATGTCTTCCACACGTTGCTTCAGCTATTCCTCTGCAGCAGCCCTCCTCCCACTGGCTTAGCGGGTGGAAAAAATGACACAGCAGCAGACTCGAATGCAAGAGGTAACGCTGCTCCCAGACAGTGATCAAATGGAGACAAAAAAATAAAAATCACAGAACTTGACTTATTTTTCCAGGATTTATTCAGAATACATGGGTTACTGTCAATTCACTGAGCACAATTCAAAGACATGAGAGAAAGTAGTTCAACGTGTAACACAAAGGTTTAGGGAGACCATTAACTACAGAGCATGTAGTTACAAACAACAACATATGGAACACGTTCCACTGTGGAGACGGATGTAGAGAGTGTTCCCACCCCCATACCTCACACACACATACACACACACAGTCTCCTCACTGCTCTAACCTGAAGCCATCAATTTTAAGAGTGTCGAGTTTGCAGTTTAGATGTGCAGAGATGGAACGATGGATTGATCCAATCTAATAACGAAGAGATGGAAAAAGGAAATCATAGAGCATCTTGTTGCAGTTGAATTGCATATAGAATAAAGCTTATGTTTTAAATTATTATGTCCCACACTATTCAAAGAAGGGACCTATGCAAGAAACCAGCCTGACAAGTTAAACATCTAAAATCATGGTTTCAGCTGTGACCATGGTTCTGTCTTTGTCCCCAGGCCACATCATTTTACCACAGGCTCGGGGAAGTTTAAAAGGCTTGATTACCCTCAGCAAGCATCCACCAGGTGTTTTATGTGGCAGGTGGAGGTTTGATTGGTAGCAGGTGGCAGACAGTTCAAGCACTCATTTAAGCCCATAACCCAGCAAGACAGGGCACAATCCATTTTAGTGGTTAACTAGCCCAACACATCCCTGCAGAGGTCCTGGTTAGAGAGGGACGATGCAGTGCTTTGTGTTGGTCT